>BDMV01000007.1:43694024-43818480 GCA_008326285.1 Oryza officinalis
CCTCTGTCTCCCCGAGGGGTCGGGCCGCTCCCGTTTCGGCCCCGAGGGCTGGGGCGCCCTGACCCCCTGTGATTTTGGCGCCACGTGTGCGGGTTAGGTGAGCACAGCAGGGCTCACCTAACCGCATTTATAGCGGATCAGACGAGCGCACCACGCCGCATTTAATGCGGCGCAGCGCACGCTTATCCGGTCCGTGACCAGTCGCGGTGTGTGACCGGTCACAGACCGGTCAGATCGCGGGTTAGGTGGCGACAGGCGGCCGATCGCACGCCTCGCCCCGTCCCGTCAGAATGATGAGAGCCTCCTGGCTCTCGTCCCTAGCCGGAGCCGGCGTGCTAACTCCTGGAGTTGGTATGTCAGTCCCGGTCAGATCCATTCCAGGCTACAGCGCAAGCATGGCGAGGAAGTCGCTGGCCATTGAATGAAGGTTGAAACGGGCGTCCACCGGGAGAGCGGGCGAGCGGGGCAGAAGGCGTGTACCATGCCTGTCAGAGGTCACTTCCGGCTGTAGACTAGCCCTCATTGTAAAAAGAATGTTTCCTTTCTTAGGCAGCTTGAGGCCCATGTGGTGACCCCTGGCCAGATAAAAAGAGGCCCAGGCCTAGGAAAGAAGGGGAGGACTCCGGCGAATACGCTCTGGAGACCGAACTCTCTTTGTATTGTTGGAGACCCCCAGATCCACCAGAACACAGGAGTAGGGTGTTACGCTTCTCAGCGGCCCGAACCTGTCTACGTCGCCCGCGTCTCGTGCGTTTCCTCTCTCGCTGACGTTCCTCAGATCGAGGGCGAAGAACCTCACTTAGCGCCCCCGGCCGAACCGGCAAAGGGGGGCCCGCGCGGTCTCCCGGTGAGGAGCGTCACGCTCCGTCACAACCCAACCCAACCCAACCCAACCCTTTCCTCTCCAATCCAATTCTCAGAAAAAAAAGTCTATCTTGCCTCCCTTGGTTCTTTTGGGCCGAAATCCTTCGCTCGGCCCACCTCCCCTTCATGCCCCTCTTCCTCCTCCCTGGGCGACGCCGTCCCGGCCCGGTCCGCATCGGCTTGTGCCCCTCCCCCGATCACGTGCGCCGCACGTGCCGAGGAGAGCCACGTCTCCTCCTCCCACTCACGCCGCCTCCTCCTCCTCCTCCTCTCTCTCTATAGCGTCGCCGCTGCCATGGGACCTTGCGCCCGCGCCACTCTAAACCGCTAGCAGCCAAGCCGAAGGCGCGAAGCTCGCTCTCTCGCCCGTGCCGCTCAAGATGGCAAAGTCCATGTTACCCTTTCTCCCCTCTCCTTTCCTTTTCCTCTCCCGAATTGGCGCCCTCTGCCGCCGCTCGGGCCTAGCGCCGACGACCGCGAGCTCGCTCACGTGACTGTGCCCATGCTTCCTTCTCCTCGAAGCCAAGCCAGAGCCCATAAATTTCCACCGCCTCCCCCTTGTTCATCCTTCTCCATCTCCACCGCCATAACCGTCGCCCCACCGTGACTCTGGGTGCCGCCTCCATTGTCTCCTTCCTTGGCTGTGCCGTCTCAACGTCGTGCCGCCCCACCGTCACGACAACCTCACCGCGACTCCGCCCAGTGCCGCCTCCATCACCTCTTCAATGGCCGACACCAAGGACATCATTCCCCTCACGCTGGTGAGGCTCCTCCCTCCGGTCTTCTCCTTTGTGCATCCTCTAGCGACTCCTAGAAGGCACCTGGACACATTAGTTCGTGCACTCGTTCACCAAATCACACCCTCTCCTACGTTCATCTTCCGTCATCGCCGTGTGCAGCCGTGCACCGTCGTCGGCCTTTCTCTTGGCGAGTTCCCTCGCCATCGCCATCCCGGAGATCCATTCAACCTGCCCTCGGCCGCGCTCTAGCCGCCGGCCCGATTTCTCTCTTTGCCTCGTCCTGCCACCACCGCTGGCCGCTGCCGATCTTGTCCCGCTGCCGCGCGTAGGCGTGCGTCATCGTCGGCACTTCTCTCCCCAAATCCTTCCGTCGCCGTCCTCCCCATGACCCCAGTGACCGCCCGGAGCACCGTCGTGGCCGCCACCCTTCCTTCCTTGCTCTCTCACCATGCGGCCTTGTCCGCCGCCGCATAGCGCCGTCGCCGGCCGCCGTCGCATCCTCTCCCTTCGATCTGCACCGTTGAATCGCTTCCCCTCTTCCTCCTCTATCCATCGGTGTCCTCATCCCTCTCCGTCTAGTCGCCGCTCGCCGTTGCGCCGCCGAGAGCCGTCCGCTCCCGGGCGAGCTCGCCTCTTCTCCCCGCGCGCCTACGTAGCGCCACGTCCGCCTGCCCCGGTTCCACGGGAGATCGGTCAAAGTCTCCCGGTCCATCGGCCCCGCCTCGCGCGCGCCTTGCCCGCGTGCGCCGCACCTCGTCAGCCGGCCCAATCGTCCCCTCGCGCACGTGCCCGGCCATGGGCCGTTATCCCGCGCGCTGGCCCACATCTCCTAGCCGGCGCGCGCCGGCCTCATGGGCTGCTTCATTGCACCGTCCCATGTCTCGGCCTCCCTCGCTCGCGCGCGCGTGCATCGTCCACCTGGGCCGTGCGCTTGCCATTGTCCCGCTTCGCTTCGGCCGATTTGGCCGCGGCCTTGCCTTCGGCCCGTTCGTCTAAAGTCCACTTCCCGTCCCCTTTTTAATCTGTTGCTCTTTCCCTTGAAGCCCGTGGACCAAAGTCCACATCCACTCCCTCTACCGAACCAAGTGCCCATGATTGAAGTCCATCTTTCCTCTCTCACCCGAGCTAGCTGTCCATGGACATTGACATGTGGACCCCACATTCAAAAGAATATTCTTGAGAATATTCTTTTCTATAAATTCAATAAATTCTTTTTCCTTTATTCCAAAAAATCAAATAAACTTCCAAAATTCATATCTCATGATCCGTTCGTCCGATTGACCCCGTTTCATTTCCAGTAATTCTTTAAAGTTGTGATCTATCTAATGGCACTAGTTATTAGCCTAAATAGATCTTTCCTTTGGTCTTTTGTTTAGGTTTTGTTTGTTTACGCCTAGTTGCGATTCCCGGATTTTTGTCCAAGCGTGGATTTCTCGAAGATTCGTGAAGCTCAAGACCTTGAGCAAGGTAAGTCACCTTTGAACATATTGAGCCTATATTTGAAATTAATTATGTTGCTTGCAAAATATTTATGCATTGATAGGATTGCACTAGGAACTGTTTGCCTTATCTGCAAGGCAGATCGGTGGGCCTTCCTAACTTGTTGCATTTGATCCTTTCCTTGTTAATTGATATACCATGTTCCCTTGTAACCACCTGTAAGGTGCCTCGGTATTCGTGCACCTCGTGCGAATATCGATGGCCGCCTTCAAACATAGAATCTGAAAACATCTTGGGTAAAACTTGATTTATGAAAGCTTTGAAAAACCCGACGCCTGGGTTGGTGCCTTATGAAAGAAAATTGAGTTTTGAAAACAAAACTCGCGACGCAAGGCCATTCCTGGGCGGGATGCTTGTGCAGTCGCTTTTAAGGACCGATTCCTTGGGAATTACATCCGAGCATATAACAAGCGCAACCACATAGGTGAATGGGACACCCCTGGCTGAGTAATTAGCTAGGCCAGGAAAATCTTGATGCCAAGGGACAAATGTATTCGCCGGGGTGGTGTTGGGGAGGACCCTTGGGCTTCCTGGCACAGCATGGTCTAGGACCTAACCCGTTGTTGGTCCGTGGGACCCCTCCCATTGGCATAAGGTGACCCTGAGTCAGCTTTCGAAATGCCTTGTCGTGAAAACCTCAAAGTCACCAGACGTGGCTGTTCTGCACGGGCTGGATGACCCGGGTTAGTAACGTTGTGTGGGTAAAGTGTACCCTCTCTGCAGAGGTTAACAAACTGTTCGAACAGCCGTGCCCACGATCATGGGTGGATGTGAGGTGATTCCTTAGTGTAGTTTTTGTTTTACCCAGCTTTGTGAAAATGTGATCTGGTTTGAGAAACCTGTTGCTCAAGAAGCAAGTGGCTGTCAGTGAGACAGCGGGACAGGGAGTCCCTGGAAAGTGATTGGTCGTTTGGGGACCACTTATCTCTAAAAGGTTGAAAAATTGGTCAGGTTTGGGAAACCAGCTTTGAGGCCAACTCTAGGAGTTGTGCAAACATGAAAAATCAATTTGTTACTTATCACTCCCGACCGAGCTGAGACTTGTCTCGCTTCGGTTGTGGACAAGCACACACTTAGATTATTGAAAACTTGAAAATAAAATCGATTGCAAAATAAACAGCCCCCCTTGCAGCTTGCATTAACCACCTAAATTCCTCTGGCTTGCTGAGTACGTAAGTACTCACCCTTGCTCTATATAGCCTGTCAGCTCTAAAGTTGAAGTCGAAGTGAAGCGAAGATTAGGGTTTCATTCTAGTTCCCAGCGTTGCCTGTGGTGTTGGGTGTTTGTTCGTTGGTCTCCGCTGCCTCTGCTTCTGCTGTTGCTGCTTCTGCGTCGTTTGTTGCTCTCTCGAGCTTCTCTCGAGAGTTGCAACCTAAGTCAAGGTAAATAAGTCCTCTATTTATTTTAAGAATTGCAATGATTCATAATTGTCACCGTAGGTACCAGCGCTATGTCCTACGACACGCTCCTGTCAGGTGCCGTTGTACGGCGGTGCCAGATTGGGGTGTGACAATTATTTGGAGTAGAATGGTTTCTGATTTTGAGTGGATGCTTCCTGAGATTTGATAGGAGTTCTTGATTTTGAATAGTTAGTTTTTAAGTTTTTTGAATTCATTTGAAACCCCATCGAAGTAAAAGTATATGTATACCAATAGTTTCTGATTTCAAATCATTTGTGTGCATAAAGTTTCTATCGAAAAAATTCAACAGAGAAAGTTTATGCAATGAAAGTTTCTTCAGAGAAAGTTTATACAATAAAAGTTTCAAAGAGAGTTTGTGCAAAGAAAATTTCTTCAATAAAAGTTTCTACAGAGAGTTTTTGCAATGAAAGTTTCAGAGAAAGTTTAATAGAAAGTTTCTAATTAGAAAATCAACAAACTGTATCATGTCCTAAATTAAATCATAAAGCCGTTTAGTTTCTTAAAAATGAAAAAAAAAGAAACGTGTAAAGATGGAGACGGAAAGAAAAAAAGAGAGAAAAGTTTGCGTCACGACGGTTCTGAAAGAGGAAAGAGAAACCGATGACTGGTGTCAGATTCTAGTGACCAATCGCTAGGTAGCATTTTCGTCTGTTACAGTCCTTTCCATGGCCTTACAGACTTATAGGGCCAACATATTTGGAGCTTTTTAAAGTTTTTCCCCTATATTACGTGTTTATAATAGATTGCAAGCTATCCAAAAATTGTTTTGTAAAATTTTTTTTATAAATTTTATCTTTTTAACCAGTTTTTTCTATCTTTTTTTTGGTGGGTCGGTTTTTCATGAGAACGTGATTTTTATGGTAGGTTAGTTTTTTAGGCAGTATGGTATTTTTTTAATACGGGGTAGTGAGATGGTTGGGGAGAAGGACGACTTTATTTTTAAAGTTGTAGAGATATAACACATATGACATATGCACGTTTGCAAACACACATTTCTCAACCCTAGACCCGAGTGCACCAAATTAACATACATTCAACTCTAATACATGTGTGTTAGTCCGTAGTTCAAAATTGAGCCAAAAAGTTTGTAATTTGGTTTAGTGTTTTTAAAATCTCAATTTGGAAGTTCTAAATTTGAAGTTAAAAGTTTTAAAATTTGTATAAAAACTTTTGAATATTTAGTAAGTAGAAAGTTTACTTGATTTTTTAAATAATGAAACAAAACTCTCTCGAAAAAGTTTTCATTACAAAATTTTACTCGAATTTGATAAGTATTAAAAATGACTTAAAAATTATGAACCCGTATCATTCATATGTTTTTTTTAGATCAGTTACAATGCATGGATATTTGACTAGTGTATATAACACACTTATATGGTCCTTAAACTTGTAATGCAGTGTCATCTATATAGGAATAGGTGTATTATATATACTCTTTTAAAGAAAATCAACATGGAGAAAAACCGTAAAAAGTTCTCCATGAATTTAATGTCAACATATCACACTGAACAAATAAAATAAAATAATTCAAGTCTTCACATTTAAAAAAATAATTCAAGTCTCACTCGATCAGAGTAAACTAGCACATAATCAGCTGCCCTCATGACGTAACGAGATATAACTGAACACCTGGGTTAATTATTACCCCGCGAGATCATTCATCAAATTCAAATCCGGACTGTCGTCCCTACCCAGATGACCCGGTCAGCGACGCCGCCGCTTTACCGAGAGAAGCCGCGACACCTGACAACTCAGCTTGGTACGGCGCACCGAAGGCGACGTACATGATCGCCACGGCGGCGACGGCCATCGCCATCGCCACGAACAGCACGGCCGGACGCTTTCCCCACTGCCCCATGATCCCCAGCGCGAACGGGTAGAGGAGCACGAGGATCCACACGTTGAACACCATCCCAAGCACGGCGAACCGCCCCTGCTCGGTGAGCGGCCCCCATGCCGCCGCCTTGCCGACCGCCACCCCGACGGCGCCGACGTTCACGGCCAGGACGACGATGGTCGGGATCAGCAGAGGCACCCACCGCACGGTATACAGGTCGGCGAACTTGTCGCCGGAGCTGGCCGTCGTCTGCTTCGACGTGAGCCTGAAGTGGATGCCCTTCCCGGTGAAGAGCTTGAGCGCCATGTACAGCACCGCCGTCGGGTACACCCCCGTGGAGCCGATCATGTAGAACTGCTCGTTGCGGCACCAGTCCAGCAGCGTGATGCCCGACCACTTCACCTCGAACATGCCGATCACGTGGATCATGGCGATGATGGCGACGAGGTAGAGGAGGTACGTGCCGAACGGCTGCTGGATGTAGTACTGCTCGGAGATGAGCCACATCACCGGGAAGAGGTTGTAGAAGAAGATGAACACGGTGACGATCGGGTAGGTCGACATGTTGAGGTAGGCGATGCGCTGCAGCGGGTGGAGGCGGCGGCCGGCGAGGAGGGCGTTGCTGTGGGAGAAGAACATCTCGAGGGAGCCGCCCGACCACCGGAGGATCTGGTAGAGGCGCTCGGTGAGGTTAATAGGCGCCGTGCCGCGGAACGCGGCTGGCTCCATGGAGGTGTACACGGAGCGCCACCCCTGCCTGTGCATGCGGAACCCGGTCGCCACGTCCTCCGTCGCGATGTCGTACACCCACCCGGCGTCTCTCCCCCACGACGTCCCAAGGTCGTAGCCGCACGCCGTCACGGCGGCGAGGTCAACGGCGACTGACTCGTCGAGCGCCACGGGCGGCGTGATCGACTGTTCTTGGTTGGCGCCGTCCAGCATCGAGCTGACTAGCGTCGACGAGCTGCCGAACTTGTTGGCATTGTCCATGGCCTTGATCTGGCTCCCCGCCGCTCCCCACCGCGGCGGCTCCAGGCCGTAGAGCGCGGCGCGGCGGAACATGGTGCCGGTGCCGAGGTAGGAGGGCCCCTGGAGGCCGTTGAGGGAGAGCGTGGTGCCGTCGAAGAAGACGCGGTTGTGGTTCGCGTACCGGTCCGTCGGATCGACGTCGTCGAACCGCTGCGGGAACTGGACGAACGCCACGTCGTCGCCGCCGCCGCGCCTGTCGAGCATGAAGCACATCGGGGCACGGAACGCCTGCGAGTTATTGACGTAGTGGTCGCAGTCGAAGTTGATGATGAACGGGGCGTTCGACAGCAGCGCGGACACGCGGAGCAGCGCGTTCATGGCGCCGGCCTTCTTCTGGTGGTTGTATCCGGGTCGCTTCTCCCGCGAGATGTACACCAGCATGGGAAGCCGCACGTCGACGCCGCTGAAGTCCAACGGGTTGTCAACACTCGCCGCCAATCCAAACAGTGGTTTACTGGTGGGATGGTTCAGTAAAACCTATCAAAAACACACAAAGAAATCCACTCACTTGGGGGATGTCTATTACATTCTCGGAGGGGATGTCTACTCCCTTTTACATGTCACCTAAAAGTTGTAAAAAATATATATATCTACATTACTTTAAATGATATTAATAATGATGTCTAAGTTTGTCTTTAATGTTACAAGCTGACATATGACCATAAGATTCACATGTAAATGTTTTTGTTATGGCCACAAGGGTCTAAGCTAGTTTTTTTAAAAATAGTAAGGTAGATCAATATGTGATATATTATTTCATATACAATGAATTTTAAATTTAACTTATATAAGAAAAAACAAAAACAAAAACAAACAAAATTGATTCTGAATAGAACGAGTAATTTTTAAGTCAAATTTGTCATTTTTATTTTTTATTGTATATTTGAATCTGTGTGTTTGTGAAATAATATATCACATATTGATGTATCTTACCTATATTTTTTAAAAAAATGTAATGACTTCTTAAACGACGTACATAAAACGAGCTATGTCCCTCTAGGGACAATAATCCATCTCCACTTGCTTTCAGATTGAGCGCCAAAATTCTTCTCGACAAAATTTGTCAGAGCAAGATTATAAACAGAAACTAAGCTGCAATAACTCTGTTTACAGATAATGGAAATGGAATACATTCTCAGCTAGTCAGCTTCATGCGTACGTTACCTGAACAATCCCAGCGTGCTGCCCTTTTCGGTGATTCTCAGCCGGCTCAAACCATGTGCCGGGCCAATGCGTTCCATCAGCCATCCATGTCGCATTTTCACCGGCATCTTTGCCATTCTTCGCTTTGTTGTAGTTGTACGCGTCAGATCGCTTGCGAATGGTGCTGAAGAGTGAGTCGATCCTGACCTTGAACTCCTCGTACTCCCTGCGCACACGACGGCGATCGCTCATCAGCTCGCCGGCCACGCCGCCTCTGTACGCCTGCGTCTTCATCGCGAAGTAGTTCTCCGGCGCCCTAGGCTCGACGCAGTGCTTCCGGCAGAAGGGTACCCACAGCTCGGCGAACTTGGCGACCTCCACCATGGCCTCGTAATGGACCAGCGTCCCGCCGTCGTCGGACAGGTAGCAGGCGTACCTGTCCACCGGGTAGTCGGCGGCGAGGATGGAGAGGATGGAGTTCACGGTGTAGAGGATCGGCTCGTCGACAGGGTCGACGGTGGTGACAAAGACGTCGACGCCGGGAAGCTCGCCGGAGGAGCCGTGCTTCTGCCGGTCGGCAAGGGCGGCGAGGTCCGGGACGCGCTTGATGGGGTTCAGCTTCGGGAGCTGGTTGAGCACCCACGAGAAGCCGAACCAGACGTCGCCGGCCATGGACATTGTCCAGAGCCACGCGCCGTCGCGGTTCTTGTGGCGTATGCGCCACGCGAAGAAGGCGACGATGGCGATCAGTCGCAGGAGGATCAAGAACCTGTTCGTGTTAGAGTTAGAGAACAGCGTAAGGACAATCAAAATGAATGCTGTAAATTAATCACAGTTTACTGATTTGTCATTAATTTATTTAAGTTTGATTATTTTAGGAGCGGTGAGTATTTGACATCAGTGCGGACCCAGACGGTCAGACCTGTAAGGATGCAGGATGCTGCCCTTGACCTTGTACGTCTGGAACAGCGTCGGCCGAACGCCATCGCCGCCGCCACCGCCGCTGGCCCCCGACACGTCCGCTTCGTCGACGGCCACCCACACGTCATCCTTGCCGCCGTCGTTCACCCGCTTTACCGCAGGCGACCAGCGTCCGTCCTGCCCGTCGGCGCCGCCGGCCATGCCATTGCCGTTGGTAGCCTCGACGCGGAGGCCGCCCGCGTTGATCCGGCGAGTCATGGCCGCGGCGGACATCGTGGAAGCCGTAGCCAATTCCATGGACGCACGCAACGCACCTAGCTTTAGCTAGCTAAGCTAACTGCTGCGTGGCGAACTGGTGCACACACCGTGCTCGCTTATATAGCGCGGCGAAAGAACACGAGTTTTAATAATCATCGTGTCAATCTGCCTGGTCAAAATACTGCTGCTACGTAATACAAGAAGCCGCCACTGTCACAGTGCAAGCTGATGAGCATTTTCCTCTCTGCAGCGTATGTAATTCTCGTTCCTCTCTTTCGATCAAACTCGGCAACGATCATCGTGTTGGCGATCAAAAACCATCGGCACAATGTCACCAGTCGGGCACGGAAACTACAGATTCTCGATTCTCCTCTAGCAGCCAAGTCAGATCGTGGGGCATCTTCAGAAAGAAAATAAACGTGTAGAACTGCAGTAGAGAACTACCAGTTGAGAAATATGCTGCTTCGACCGAGACGGATTCTAATCACATCCACTCATTTATTACGTGTTAACTAAATGGTTATAATTATTTTTAAAAAAATAACAAGATAGATTAATATATAATATATCACTACATAAACATGTACTTTAAATTTGACTTCTATGTCAAAATTTAACTGTGAATATACGTATAGTAATTGAAGTTTAATTTGTTAATTTTGTTATAACTTATAGAAGTCAAATCTAAATTTTTATGTTTATATAATGATATGTAATATATTAATATGTAACATATTAATTTATCTTATCAATTTTTTTGTTTTAATTATTTAGTTAATGTTGTCTCCGTTTTATATTTTAACTCGCTTTGATATTTTTCTAAATCAAACTTCTTTAGCTTTTAGCTTGGACTAAATTTATAGAAAAATATCGAATATTTTCAACATAAAAAACATTCAAGATATATTCGATGTTAGATTTAATAAAACTAATTTAGTGTTATAAATGTTGCTATATTTTTTTATAAGTTTGATCAAACTTTTAAAAATCTATTTAAAAAATAAAAAAATAACTTATAATATGAATTATAAACGGAGAGAGTATGTAATAAAGATTGATTCAAAGAGTTTCCATGCTTCGACGTCAAAATCATAAAAACAGCTGGAACGAAAGGTACGGGAGAACATAATGTTGTCCACTTGGACACGAACAAACTGAAGCGAGTACTCAAGTTGTTACTACTAGTATATCCAAACGAGTGCATGGATTACGCCCAAAACTGTGCTCGCGTGTGTGGCCTTTCTGAATTCTGAATTTCTGATGATGTTAACAAGCGCGTACGTACGAACGTAAGCTCAAAGATTCAAAAAAATATTGCCTGGTTTTTGTATGAGAAGACAGAGTTGAAACCTGTGTACCTGGCTACAGTGCTGGTTAGAGAGGAGGTATAATAATAATAAAATTCTCCTCCAAAACTGATCCCTCATTTGCCCTCACAAAATTGGTTCTCCCTATTATGCCTTTTATTCTCAAATTTGATCATCTATTTGTCCTTTCCATTAGTCCGTCCTTAACATACCGTTAGTAGTGGGAAAAGGGACGATTTTGCCCTTGTCTATCATTTTTTTTTACCAACAAAGATTGTTGATTAATTATAAAAAAAATATATTACATGTTTACAATTAAGGTTAAGATGCATCCTAAACAAATGAAGTAACAAAAATAATTTTGGGACAAGGCTTCTATATATTTTTAAGTTGTTCAAAAATCAGGTTCTAAAATTTAAATTATGGATGCAGTAATTAAGAAGTAGCATTTGACAATTAATTCACAAATATACCAAATTCAAAGGATTTTGCATCACACTCCATTACTAAAGTAACATTATATTGTGTCCATGAGAAATATTCAACGTAGCAGTCAATGCAATAAGCTAGCATAAAATTAATCCTCAAAATAATATAAAGCATAAAAATTGCGAACCATGCATAAAACAAATTAAGAACGAAACTGTCTTTTCATTCATCTATTAATGGTAGGTCGACACAAAATTAATGAAAAAGATAAATAAAGAATAAAAGTTGGGAATAAAAAGGTATTAGAGGGAGAGACCAATTTACTAGAGCAAACAAGAAAATCAATCAACTTCGAATATGACACATAAAGAATTTTCTCAATAAATGAAAGGGAGAGGTCAAAAGGAGCACCGATGAGTACGAGATAGTGAGTTGGTGGACAGACCAACTTGATAGCAGCGGTGAAATGAAATCAACAGTTGACGAGCTCGCCCACTGATACTCTAAACTGAGATATTCCAGTTGAGTTGTTTATTATTTATTTATGTTTTTTTGAAAGAACCAGCGGAGTTGTTTAAGTTTTTGTGAGGTATGTACTTTAGCATTAAGAAAAGAGAGAAGTATGTACTTTAGTCCGTAATTTCTGACCAAATCATGCCCGTTGAATTAACGTTTCAGCAAATCCATCTTAACTAAGTGCAGTTTGCTCCAAATCAGTTCGTGTGCTTTCTAAACCTGCCTAAACTCGCATATTCTCGTTCTTTTTATTCAACATATAATTGGTGTGATTAGAAATCCTAATTTTTTCACAATACATCAGATTGTTTACCATTAGCAAAATTGGACACATGAAAGCTACTCCCTCCGTTTCATATATATTATAAGTTGTTTGATATTTTTTAAGTCAAAGTAATTTATATTTGATTAAATTTATAAAAAACTAACAACATTTACAATACGAAATTAGCTTCATCAAATTTAACATTGAATATATTTTGATCATATGTTTGTTTTGTATTGAAAATATTACTATATTTTTTCTATAAACTCGATCAAACTTTTTTGACTAAGAAAAAAATCAAACGACTTATAATATGAATTATAAAATGGAGGGAGTACATCACTTGATTTGTCATTATTGCATTTTTTGTAACTTGTTTAAGTAGAGTTAGTAATAGGTATTTCTAAATAACGGTCTATATTCTGTTATGGAGAACTAGAAAGGTGAAAAAAAAATCAAAATAAAAGTTTTAGAGATCCAAATTAACTTAGTTAGTTGCTCAGGTCATCAGACATCATTAATATACACTCATATATTGGATTTTACTTGTGTTTCTTCTCCTTTGGATCAACAATTCAATTTCCTTTCTAAGGAAAAAAAATCTAACAGACTCAGAGTTAGATGCTTGTTGAATGGTAACATGCATTTGCATTTGGTAGCATGTTTTCAGGGTTGGCTTCTCGGTCCACCATATTCATATAAATCCAGTCCAAGTGTGATCTTTTCAAAGCTCACCAGACAAGTTACATTGAAAAAGATGACATATTCTTGTCAATTCTACTGATTATCAACATCCAAAGATGTAAACCACCCACTTTTCTATTTACATAGGTGGTTTTTCTATATGTTCAATATGAAGAATATATATGACATAAATGTAGGATCGAAGAACAAGAACTAAGCCAACCAGAGGGGGGTGAATGGTTGTAGGACCCAAAAACCAAAACTTTTAGCGCAATTAAAAGTTACCCTCAAATTCGATGTAGATCGGTCTGACCGAAGTAGATCTGCCAGTCTAACCTCTCTGTCCTGAAGGTCTGATCGCCCTGTATCACCGGTCTAACCGCTACGATGCCGTCGGTCTGACCGCCGGTGTCTCGCTGGTTAGACCGCTGAAACCCGAGCAAACACAAAGTAGATGACAACTTTATTACTTCTCTCTGTGTTTACAAAGTGCAACAACAGCCCTCCTCACGAAAATCTCAACTAAACTCGAAACCCTAACTAAACTTTCAATTCAATGCTCTTCAAAAACGATATCGGGAGGCCACACCCTCCCTATCTATTTATACATGAGGTAGCCAGCCTAAAGCCACGAACCAAATTCATACAAAAAGTCCTAATTCATCTAGGAAATCTTCTCGTACAAGAAACCAACTTTACATATTCCAATTTCTCCAAATTTGGACCTCTTCCAAATTCGACTCCGCATCCCATATGCACACTATTTCCATCGTATGCCATATAGAATCATCACCAACCACGTGCATTAATCTTTAGCCTAAGTATCCCGTATGATCTCTGACCGTCCGGACATCACCTTATCTTCTAGTTGACTCCTGATCTATCACCGACAATACTCTCCCGAGACGTAAAGATTACCTACACATGAATCAAACAAAGAAACCATATCCGAGCACAAACTATCTCAAACTTGACTCATTGTTAGCACACAACAGTATTACATACGTATAGTATCCATCTAGAAGTCATAAACATGAATTAACCACGGATATCCAATGAAACAACCCGAAACCGAAACCGACACAGAATCGGCCGGTCAGACCGCGGGCTGGCCGGTCTGACCGCACACATACCTCCGGTCTGATCGGCCTTGCCTGCCCGGTCTGACCGGACACACTGTTCACCGTCTGAAAATTCAATCATCTCAAAAACCACTTCACCAATAATCTCCAAATATCAAAACCAATAACCTCAGATGCCAATTGTTCGTCACAATAGAAGAATCAAACACACCTTGATTTTACAATCTCCCCCTTGATGAACACATTAGCAAACTCATCAAAAATGTTTGTTTTGGTGTTTGGAAAAATAAAAACAAAAATAAAAATTTCTCCTTCTTTGAAAGAAAAACAAAGAAAGAAAAACAAAAGCAAAGAAAGAAAAACAAAAGAAAAACACTTGCACTTGCATCGTTTGCATTGTTCTTCTCCCCTTTTTGACAATGATTTCATCAAGCATAAAAATTATATTTAGTGAGGGGTACGTCCTTGTTGTCAAGACTGTTTCCAAAGATTCGACACCCATTATTTTCTCATATCGAATACTTACTTGTCGTCAAGATTATTTCTAAGGATTCGGTATTGATTTTTTCATAAATGTTTTTTTATTCTCTTGCACAATGAGCAATTTCAAAGCTATTTGAGGAATAACAATTCAACAAAGCATATATATAAGCATTTACAATCCAACCTATGCATTAGTATCAATATTGCATATTTTATTAATTCAAATATAAAATTTAAGTGTCATGCATCATCTCTCTTAAAAGCAATATCTAAGCCTTATGAAAATACTAAAATTCATACAAGCTATAAAATAGACAAATAAACCTTCAAAGTACAAGCTATAAAATAGACAAATAAACCTTCAAAGTATTGCTAGCACGAACAAAAACACTATATGCATAATACCAAACTCTCTTTCAATTTGTTACTTTTTATTGTTGCTTGATAAAATAAAGAACAGAAAAACTCCCCCTCAAACCATGCCAAAAGGATGAATGATTCCCAACTCTCCACGAAGAAAAGAAAAACAAGATGAATCCAATGGTTTAGTGAAAATATCCGCAAGTTGCAATTTTGTATCCAAAAACTTCAATTCAACATCTCCCTTTTCAACATGATCCCTCAAAAAGTGAAAGCGAATATCAATGTGTTTTGTGCATGACTGTTGTACAGGATTCTTAGCAATGTTAATAGCACTTGTATTGTCACAAAACAGAGGAACCTTTTCAAAAACAAGACCATAATCTTTCAAAGTTGAAATAAGCCAAAGAATCTGAGAACAACAGCTAGCAGCAGCAACATATTCTGATTCAACAGTTGATTGGGCTACACTAGATTGTTTCCTAAAAGACCATGCAATTAATTATGTACCAAGAAAATGACATGTTCCACTAGTACTTTTCCTATCAATTCTACAACCCGAAAAATCAGCATCAGAATAACCACTTAAACATATAGAAGATGAAGTAGAATACCAAATTCCAAATTCAAGTATATGATTCAAATACCTCATTATTAGCTTAACCGCTTGACGATGTAAAGCACGAGGAGAAGTTTGAAAGCGTGCACACAAACACACAGCAAATTGTATGTTTGGCCTAGAAGTAGTTAGATACAACAAATATCCAATCATACTTCTATACTCCTTTTGATCCACAGCTTCACCATCTTCATCAGAATCCAACATAGCAGTAGAACCAATTGGTGTAGAGATCAGCTTGATATTCTCCATCTTGAAATGTCTCAAAAGATCCTTGGTATACTTCGTTTGACACACAAACGTACCTTGAGGTGTTTGCTTAATTTGCAATCCCAAAAAGTACGGTAACTCACCCATCATGCTCATCTCAAATTTCCTGCGCATAGTCTCAGCAAACTCCACAACCAAAGCGTGAGTAGAACAACCAAAGATGATACCATCCACATAAATCTGAACAAAAAGTTGATTATCACCATGCTTAAGAACAAAAAGCGTTTTATCAATCTTTCCCATTTGAAAACCTTTTGTAAGCAAAAAGTTTTTAAGTCATCATACCATGCCTTAGGTGCTTGTTTCAAACCATATAAAGCTTTTGACAATTTAAAAACATGGTTGGGAAAATCAGGATTTTTAAAACCCGGTGGTTGTTTAACATATACTTCCTCCTGTATAAAGCCATTTAAAAAAGCACTTTTAACATCCATTTGATACAATTTAAAACCTTTTGAAGCAGCAAAAGCCAACAAAAGTCTAATTACCTCAAATCTAGCAACAGGAGCAAAAGTTTCATCAAAATCCAAACTCTCCACCTGAGTAAAACCTTGAGCAACAAGTCTAGCTTTATTTCGAACAATTAAACCATCCTCATTTTGTTTATTTTTGAAAACCCACTTGGTTCCAATAATATTATGTCCAGAAGGTGGTTCAACTAAAGTCCAAACTTTGTTTCTCTCAAAATTTTCAAGTTCTTCATGCATAGCGTTAATCCACGATTCATCAGTTAGTGCATGAGTAACATCTTTGGGCTCAAAAGAAGCAACAAATGTAGAATTTGCACAAACATCATGAGTAGTTACCTTAGACCTTGTAGTCCGCTCACCTATGTTACCAATAATTTGTTCCGCCGAATGCCGTCGTTGAATGTGCAAAGGAGCAGTGACTTCCGAAGTTGTTTCACGTTCTGTACCCTCACTGGTCGAAGTTGTAGCCTCTGGAGGACCATCCCGATCAGCATCAACAGAACTGGAAGCCGATGACTTTGGCCGGTCTGACCGCGTCTCCTGCGCCGGTCTGACCGGAGGTGTGCCGGCGGTCTGACCGGCCTGGTGCCCGGTCTGACCGGCCGAGCCGACCTCATCGTCATCGTCGTCGCTCTCATCTTCAAAAATACGACCATCCTCCCTCTGAACCTATGACAATGTACCTGCAATTTCTGGTCTAGTTCCTGTACTAGCCTTATCAAAAGTAACTTCACAAGTCTCAACAATTTTGTTAGTTTCCAAAACAAGTACACGATAGCCGCGAGAATGAGCAGGGTAACCAAGAAACATTCCATCGGTAGAATGTGCCTCAAACTTATCCAAATTTCCAGATTTCAAGACAAAACACTTGCAACCAAAAACACGCAAATGTGAAACTTTGGGTTGATGTCCGAAACGAAGCTCATAAGAAGTTTTTCCAAGTTTCGATCTCAAGAAAACACGATTGGAAATATAACATGCAGTATTAATAGCTTTGGCCCAAAATTTTCTAGGAGTATGATACTCATCAAGCATTGTTCTAGCCATCTCAACCAAAGAACGATTTTTCCTTTCAACAACACCATTTTGTTGCGAAACACGAGGAGAAGAAAATTGATGTTCAAGACCTTTTTCATTGCAAAATTGTTCAAAAGAAGCATTTTTAAATTCACCACCATTATCACTTCTGATTCGCTTCAAAGAACCGGAAAGTTCACAATTCAATCTAAGATACAAGCTCCGAAAATGTCCAAAAGCCTCATCCTTACTTGCCATAAAGAAAACTAAAAAATATTGAGAAAAATCGTCAACAACAACCAACACATACCACTTTTCTCCGACGGATTGCACTCTAGCTGGACCAATAGTGTCCATGTATAAGAGCTGTCCCGGTGCATCCGTCACCACAGAAACAATAGGAACATGTGAAGAAGCAACCATCTTAGCATGACGACACGGTGTACAAACCAAATCAAGATCTTTCTTAAGTTTAGGCAAACCACTTAATCTAGTGAGATGATCAAAACCAACATGTCCAAGTCTACAATGCCAAAACATCAAATCTTTGTTAAGCTTAGCAACCAAACATGTTACAACAGGTGAAATAGGATTTTCAAAAACAGCTTTAAACACTCTTCCAAAGCGAGAAATATTCAACACAGAGTCACCACAAGAATCAAATACTTTACTTCCAGTTTTCTTAAAATGAACCTCAAAATTCTCATCAACAATTTGTGAAACCGAAAGCAAATTATATTTTAAATCCTTAACCAAAGCTACTTCTTTCAATTCAAACATGTTATTTACCTTGACAGATCCTGTAGCAAGAACGGCACTAGTAGAAGCATCGCCAAAGATAATCGATTCCGTCTTGGATGCCATTTTGAGGGAGGAGAACCAATTTTTATCACCGGTCATGTGCCGCGAACAACTGGAATCTACAATCCACACGTTCTCCTTCCTTGCCACCAAAGCCTACACACAAGAAGATGTCGAAACCTCAGTACTAGGGTTAGATAAAAGAAATTTAGGAATCCAGTACTGAGACACACGACCAGTAGATCCAATAGGCATATATCCACGAGCAAAAACAGTTTGAGAATTTTTAGAAAAATTCCTTCGAGGATGGTCTGACCGAAGTACAGTAGCCGGTCTGACCAGGGGCTGGTCTGACCGCTTCTGTACCACCGGTATGACCGGAGCCCGGTCTGACCGACGCTCAGTAGCCGGTCGGACCGGTCGCCGGTCTGACCATGCAACCCACTGTGGTCTGACCGGTTTCCTCGAGGAAAAACCAGATTTCTGCCACTTAGATTTAGCAAAAATAATCTCTCTTTCTTTTTTCTGTTTACGTGCTAATCTGAAATAAAAACCAACAAGATGACCATCTTTGCCACAAAAGAAGCAAGTATACTTTTCCCTAGCATTTAATGGTTTTGAAAAATTGGTTTTAGTTTCTTTTAGTGTAGCAGAAAGAGAGGGCATAATTCCAGCAGATTTAAAAACTGTTTTCACAACATTAGGTTTTGTCAAAATTTTACCATGTTCAGTCACTTTCAAAACATTGGGTTGATTTTTGGTGAAATAATTATGAGCATCAAAACCTACACCCCTATTGTAGCTAGTTACTTTAGATTGATTCAAAATCATGTTAAGTTGTTTGTTACCACTAGAAAATCTTTCCAAAGAACTTTTCAAATAAGAAACCTCTTTTTCCAAAGTTACACAATTTTCACAATCTACCATGACACCTTTGTTTTTACGACATTTTGGACAAGAAAGCACATCATCAGATTTTACAATATCTTCCATATACTCAACACGACGCAAAGCATCTTTCAATCTCATCTTGTTTAGTGTACATGTTGAGCAATTTAAAATATTGTGTTGTTTTAACTTTTTAGCACAAATCATGTTAAACATCGAACTAGCATAAAAAGCAACTTGATATTTTTTCAATAATTTTTTAGTTAAAAACAACTCATCTAATGTGCGTGTGTACATAGCAAATCCAAGAGTAAAAGAAGATTTCAATTTCAAATCATGAGCAACATTAATTCCTCTAATTTTTAAAATTTCATTCATTAAAATCTTACAATTTTTGCAATTATCATCATCAGGAATAAGAGATTTCAATCTAGCAATTTCAGCATTTAGAGATTCAATGATGAACTCTTGTTTTTTATACATCTTCTCACACTTCTTATTTTTTGCACTTAAAATAAGAATAGCTTCCTTAAGAGAACTCACCTCATTGTCCTCATACTCTGAATCCGACTCACCACGAGCCATGAGGCAAACGCCGGAGATGTTCTGTTCCTTCTCTTTCTCTTCATCACTATCAAAATCTATGTCACTTAACGGCTCAAAAGCAGCATAGACTTGACTCAACACCTTCCTGACCACATCCTTGGATTTCTTCCCTTTGAACGTGCTGTTCGACTTGGGCTTGTCGTCTTTGGTTCTCGCTCCACCGTTGTCTTCCTTCTT
This sequence comes from Oryza officinalis, assembly GCA_008326285.1. NCBI lineage: Eukaryota > Viridiplantae > Streptophyta > Magnoliopsida > Poales > Poaceae > Oryza > Oryza officinalis. Next base: position 43,713,713 of record BDMV01000007.1, read on the forward strand.
GCCTCTCCCAAGCTTAGGACAATGTGCACGAATGTGACCAAGTGCACCACATTCAAAGCAATGAGTTTGACCTCCTCTTTTCCTGTACCTGACATTGTTCACAGCTCGAGAAATCTTGTTAACAGCCAAAACCAAGTCCTCCTCCTCGAACAGTTCGAGTTGCTCATCGGACATGGCATTAATCAAAGCAAAAGCGGTAGAGTTCGACGAAGAAGCACTAACATTCAAAGAAGTCGAGGGAGAAATCAAAGCACTAGACTTAGAATCTATCTTGCGAGAAAGAATATTCATCTTATGAGCTTTGAGTTTTGTGTAAAGAGAATCCAATGTCAAAGTAGACATATCAACAGATTCTTGAATAGATGTAACCTTCATCTTCCAAATAGACATATGAAGACCATTCAAAAAGTGGCGAGAAACCTCAGATTGTGTGTAATTTGAATCATAAGAAGAATCAACAGATCTAATATCACTCAAAATCTTATTAAATCTATCAAGATAATTATCCAAAGCTTCTCCAGGTTTCATCTCAAATTTTATGTATTCCTTTTTGAAAAGATCTCGCCGGTCTGACCGCTACAATGCCGTCGGTCTGACCGCCGGTGTTTCGCCGGTTAGACCGCCGAAACCCGAGCAAACACAAATCGAAGATCTCTCAAAGTAGATGACAACTTTATTATTTCTCTCTGTGTTTACAAAGTGCAACAACAGCACTCCTCACGAAAATCTCAACTAAACTCGAAACCCTAACTAAACTTTCAACTCAATACTCTTCAAAAACGATACCGGGAGGCCACACCCTCCCTCTCTATTTATACATGAGGTAGGCAGCCTAAAGCCACGAACCAAACTCATACGAGAAGTCCTAATCCACCTAGGAAACCTTCCCGTACAAGAAACCAACTTTACATATTCCAATTTCTCCAAATTTGGACTCCTTCCAAATTCGACTCTGCATCCCATACGCACACAACTCCATCGTATGCCATATAGAATCATCACCAACCACGTGCATTAATCTTTAGCCTAAGTATCCCGCATGATCTCTGACCGTCCGGACGTCACCTTATCTCCAAGTTGACTCCCGATCCATCACCGGCAATACTCTCCCGAGACGTAAAGATTACCTACACATGAATTAAACAAAGAAACCATATCCGAGCACAAGCTATCCCAAACTTGACTCGTTGTTAGCACACAACAGTATTACATACACATAGTATCCATCTAGAAGCCATAAACATGAATTAACCACGGATATCCAATGAAACAACCCGAAACCGAAACCAACATAGAATCGGCCGGTCAGACCGCGGGCTGGCCGGTCTGACCGCACACATACCTCCGGTCTGACCGGCCTTGCCTGCCCGGTCTGACCGGACCCACTGTTCACCGTCTGAAAATTCAATCATCTCAAAAACCACTTCGCCAATAATCTCCAAATATCAAAATCAATAACCTCAGATGCCAATTGTTCATTACAATAGAAGAATCAAACACATCTTGATTTTACAATAAATATGTAAAGATAGTCAGTAAACAATATGAAAGTTCTCATGTAAGGTAAGTCCAAAGAAGTTTGCCACAATTGAATTAGTTAAAGAACACTATTATTGTTTTACACACAGGAATAATTTTGGTTCCCAATTTATTACAAAGTTAAACAATACAATATTTGAATAATTTTGGTTCCCAATTTATTACAAAGTTAAACAATACAATATTTTCTCTATGTACCTAAAATTGAATAATGCTTGCTAGTAAGATATGAGTAGCAACATATACAAGGGCAACAATTACAAAGGCAACTGGCAACAAGACGGCAAGAATGAATGGCCTCTTTGCCCATCGTCCCATGATTGCTAATGCAAATGGGTAAAGAAGGAACATAACCCACATGTTGAATAGGAGACCCATTGCAGCATGTCTTTTTTGCGCTATCGTCCATACTCCCATATATACCGTCGTCTTTCCAATTGCTACACCGATGGCACCAATATTAGCAACTAAAACTATCATTGTTGGGATTAACATTGGCACCCATCTCATCTCATATAAGTCAGCAAACTTATCGTTGGTGTCAGCGGTTGTTTGCTTTGAAGTGACTCTAAAGTGTATACCCTTCTTTGTGAGAAGGTTGACCACCATATGAAGCACAGCTGTTGGGTATGCACTCGTTGAGCCGATCATGAAGAACTGCTCATTGCGCCAATAATCTAGCCATGTGATCCCAGCCCACTTTATCTCAAGCCATCCGATCATATGAATCATGAAAATAATCACGAGAAGGTATACCACATACCTAGTGAATGGCCTCTGAATGTATACTTCATCGGGGATAAGCCACATCACTGGGCTGATTGCATAGAGTAAAATGAAGAGTGATGTCACCGGGTAGATTGTCATGTTGAGGTATGAGACACGCTGGAGATGTTGGAGTCGACGACCTCCAATAAGTGGGTTATTGTGGGAAAAGAACATCTCTAGAGATCCACCAGACCAACGTACAATTTGGTGGAGACGTTCTGTTAGATTGATAGGTGCAGTGCCATAGAATGCATCATGCTCCATGGTACAATACATGGATCGCCAACCTTGCCCGTGGATGCGAAATCCCGTGACTATATCTTCTGTGGCTATGTCATATATGTACCCAACACCCTTGCCCCAGTCAGTTGCTTTGTCGAATGAAGCTGACACAACCATCTCCAGCTCATTGACAAATATGTCATTGAGTGGTGATGGTGTAGCAGATCGATCTTGGTTTAGGGCTTCTGACACTGACTCTAATAAGAGTATGGAGTTACCAAATTTGTTAGCTTCAGGTGTGATGTTGTCTTGTCTCCAACGAGGAGGGTCAATACCATAGAGAGCTAGGCGACGAAACATGCAACCGGTACCAAGGTAGGAAGGCCCTTGGAGACCATTCAGAGCAAGCATTGTCCCATCAAAGAATACACGATTGTGATTGCCATATCGGTCTTTTGGGTCAACGTTGTCAAAGCGTTGTGGGAACTGAACAAAGGCAGTATTATCACCTTCTCGTTGGTCTAGCATGAAACAAATTGATGCACGTAGGGCTTGAGAATTGTTGATGTAGTGATCACAGTCAAAGTTGATGATGAATTGGGCATTAGAGAGTAGAGCAGAGGCACGAAGTTGCGCATTCAATGCACCCGCCTTCTTATTGTGATCATAATTTGGGTTCTTTTCCCGAGACACATAGATAAGCATCGGGATGCGCACATCAGTGGCACTAAAGTTGAGATTGTTGCCCCGGCTTTCCTTTAGGCTAAGATTGTGCCCATGGATTGGATGGTCCAACACAACCTGTTCAAATTGACAAACATATAGCTCATGTTAATGGAAAATTTATGGTGAATCCACTTAACAAGGTAATTGCGGATTGCACAAATATGAGACTATCCTCTTGTTAATACATTAGAAACAATTTAAGGTGAGTTTATGTACCTTAACAATTCCAGCATGGTGTCCTTTCCTGTGATTTTCTATTGGCTCAATCCATGTGCCTGGCCATTGGGTCCCATTAGCCATCCAAGTCGCATTTGGTTCTCCTTGATCAGTTTTCATACTATTGTAAACATCTGATCGTTTACGAATAGTCTCAGAAAGTGCTTCCAATCGCACCTTGAACTCATCATACTCGAGATGCACAATCCTAGAGTCATTATTGAACTCCTCCAGTGCACTCCCAGTGTACAATGGTGCCTCGAGTTCAAAGTAACTCTCTGGGGCCCTAGGCTCAATGCAATGCTTCCGGCAAAATGGAACCCACAGAGTAGCAAATTTGGCTGTCTCAACCAATGCTTCATATAGGATCAATGCTCCACTATCATCAGAGAGATAGCAGGCAGACCTATCAATAGGGTAGTCTGCCGCAAGAATGGAGAGAACACAATTCATGGTGTATAGAACCGGTTCGTCGATTGGATCAGCAGTGGTGACGAAGACATCAATGCCGGGAAGTCTACAGCTTCCGTCGGCAAGATCACAATACTGCCTTAGGGCAGTAAGGTCAGGTATGGTTTTCACTGGGTTAAACTTTGGGAGCTGGTTGAGTAGCCATGAAAATCCAAACCAAACATCACCAGCGACGGACATTGTCCAGAACCACATTATGTCAGAATTGTTGTGCTGGATCCGCCATCCGAAGAATAGGAGAACAGCAATCAAGCGTGCAAAGATAAGAGCCCTGCAAGAGAAAAAAAAATGACATCAGCCGGTATAATCATTTCTAGCAATGCAAGTAACTACACACATGCCCAGGTGAACAAAAAGGGAAAATATTCTTGATCCGATTATAAGCAGCCAAGACATTATTAGATATTTTAGCTTCCCAGACTCTGTATCTAGCTTATTCTAGCAAGCTCAGTAATAATCATCTTTATGCATAAATCTTTATGACCGCAACGTCGCTCATTTTCGACCGCACACTCGATCGGATGTACCTGTACGGGTGCAGGAGGGTGCCCTTGACCTTGTACGACCGGAACAGCAGCGGCCGGCGGCCGTCCTCGCCGCCGCACTCCTTCGCCGCGCGCCTCTGCCCCTTATCGGCGGCCGCCCAGTACTTCCCCTTGGCTCCGCCGGCGGCCGCCTTTCTCTCCGCGCCGCCGATGCTGCTCGTGCGGCTCACTAGCAGCGGGTCGATGAGGCTGCTGCTGCCACTATTGTCCTCACCAGCGCCGGCACCCGACGCCGGCGAAGCCATGTCGAGCACTACTATATAATTAACCTATCAACTGGCCTCTCCTAGCTACTACCTAGCTCTGGTTCTGTCACTAAGAGCAGAGCAAATTAAGCAGGAGACCTAACTAGCTAGCTCAAGCAAGTGCAGTGTGCTGCAAACTACGGGTAATTGAAGAGAGTGTGGGTGAGATGCACTACATATATATAGTACTAGGGCCTCGTGAGTGATCGAGTGATCGTTGTGAGATCGAGCTAGCCAGTGTCGAATATTTGCATGCATCCAGATCTGCGTGCGCCGCAACGATCGATCGGTAGTCACTCCACCAAACTTGTTTACGCTATTTCTTCTGAGCATTAAACAAACCATTGATGAACAAAACGTGCAGCAGAATGCATATGCATGTTGCATCCATGTGCCAGTGTGTATGCTCGCTTAATTACATGCATATGCTCTGTATTGTTTTACGTCTTGTCAGGCTTATATATATATTATGATATGCTTACTTGTTTTATTAGCTGCATTGTTAATATATTGGCTGGATTAACTATGCCACTGTAATGTAAGCTCAGGTTAGTTGTAGAGATGGGCGCCGTGAAAGTCAACTTTTGCCGCCTTAATTACGTTGATCACCAGGCTGGAGATCAGTAGAAAACGGCCTGGTGTTACTTAGTCGTACGTCGTCAATCGAGAACTGGCCGGGAGCATGTGGGTGCAACGATCAGATCGATGGAGCCATCTATGCCATGACATGCAACTATGCAAGTTGCAGTTAAGGAGAAGTGAGATCGATCCAGTGCAAAGGGACGACCGGAAAACTGGCAGCACAGATTTTAATTTGTTTGGTTCTCTCTGGTTTTGTTAAACAAGTCGGAAATTCAGTGATTCTCTCTTTCAGATCTGCAGAGAGATTGATTTTGTTGTTAATCAGTACAAGTTGATGCATGCATTAGTTTATACTTCAATGTGTTGCATGTTGTGTGTTGAAATTTAATCTACATACTGAGATCTGGTGATTGTATATACTACCAGAATTCCAAATTGATCTCACAAACTGTGGGGGAGAGAAAAAAAAAAGGGTCCAGATCTATTGATGGAAATAAGAGTTCACACACTGTTCGGAGAAGCATGGTGAAAGTTTAAAAACTATGAGTTGATAATACTTGTTATTTTGAATAAGGCTATTGTCAAATTTTAATAACTTTGATTATGAATAGCATATAAAATATTTGTCTTAGAAATATGTGGACCATATACATAGATTAGTCTTAAAAAGTACTTCCCTAAAATCATATATTTATTAATATTTTTATATATATTATAATAAAAAATAATGGTCAAAGTTTTTTTAGTCATGTCCTTGTTTAAAACAATAAGTATTATTATCATTTTTTTAGCCAATACTTAATTACCACTTCCTTCATTTTATATTAAGTCAAACTTCTTTAATTTTGAAACTAAGTTTTTAGAAAATATAGCAACATTTTAATACAAAATAAACATACCATAAGAACATATTCAATAGTGGATTTTAATGAAAATAGTTGTAACATCTATCATTTGAGGTTTGTAAAATTTTTTTGACAATATCGAGTATATACAGTAACTTTTATCAGTAAAAAAAATCAAGTTCAAATTCGATCTATACATTAAAAAAAAGATAAATTCAGATATAAATAGTACTACTATTCATGCACTGAGTTAGTTTTTTAATGTGAGTTGAGTTTTGACCAAATATTTTATTGTATATTGATTAATTAGACTGAACAGTAGCATTACTCTCACGACAAAATATTTACACAATGGCAAGCAGGGCATAATACTGCAGTTTGCCAGGCACCACATTACCAACTACAGACAACTAAAAATATAGAGAGATGTACAAGTACTGTTTAGAACTGTATTAAATCAGTTATGATCAGTAGACCGTCTAGTCTGATTCACTATTTACAAGTCCAAACGAATCTTAATTTTTGTTCTTCTGACCTCTTAATTATTATTCCAACATGCTCATCAAAACTCGAGAGTCTGATCAGATGCAAGAGAGTAACCTTAAGGTGAATGTCAAAAAGAACAAAACCATATGTATGGTTCTTCGCGTACTCGATCTATAGATTGGTAGCTAGCTAGATCGACCAGTACATGTCAAATCAAAGAGAGTACTTGATTTTTAATGCATTATTACTGGGTGGATCTTAGAGTTAACAGTAATAATCTGGTACACCAATATGGACCTCCATCTGACAAGCTAACATGTAGATTAAGGACGGGTTAAGAACTGATCAGAGAGATCTAGGTAATTCAGAGGCGATGATGCGTGCATCACATGTGTTTTAGCCGTCCATGTGACAATGCATCAGCTGGAATAATCGATTGGATACAGCTATACAGGCCAAGAAGTCGATGGTTTCTTGTGTTAGTCTTTCTTTTTTTAATTTCGAGATGAGTTTTGGTCATTTTGCTTGGCGTTAATTCCCTAATCCGTGATCTGGCGAGACGAGTTAGGCGCATTAATGAAGGCATTAACTAAAAGTTTTACTACTTACTCCATCTGCCCAATAATATAGCAACATGACACACATTTTAGTACTGATATGTCTCATTCTTTGCTAGGTTATTATATTATTGGACGGAGGTAATAGTAATAATTAATTAAATCGCACTTCATAATTTGGTACATGTGTAACGGCCCAACACGCTCCCCGGAATCCTGCTCCAGCCCATTCCCGGTAATCCTCATTCTGGCTCAAAAAGAGGTGCTATATTTAGTTGGGCCCGTACTCACGACATCATTTAAGCTATCTGGGCCGAGGAAGATGTCCACACTCTGCACACCTCGTTGTCGGCGCCATCGTCTTCCTCTCGCCACTCCAACCCTTGGTACGCGTGGCGCGCCTCCTCTTCCCCTCCCCTCCCGCTAGCTCCTCTCCAACTGGCTGTGCCGCCGCTTCCACCATTTGGTTGAGCCCCCGTGCGGCGGTTGACTAGTGCTTGAACGTATTGTGCACGGTTCAGGGGGTCAATGGGTGGGTGCGTGTGGGATGCGAGGGGTGGGTTTCACCATGTTTCTGTTTGCTCACAAGCCATGACCCGCGTGATTGGAATAGCAGTGTAGTGAGCATAGATTTTTTGGGGGATTTTGTACTGGAGTCCACCATTCGGCCGTTGGTTGCACGTCAATGGGGAATTGGTAGTTGCGTTATACCCACAGGTGTTATTACATTGGCCAGTACTCCGAAAAATTTGGCATTGAATGAGTTGTGCAAATTGGTTCTGGCCTTCCCACATGAACTACAAATGATTTCATCATGATATAGAGATGACACACTACAATCCAGCATTCTCAGAAATTAGTTGCTGATTTGGGAACTAAGGTGAAAAAAATGCAATGATAACTGCAAAGTTTTCAACCTACCTTCCGGTAAATATGTGCTCACGCACTCCAAGAATCATGGGTTGACGGACACCATGGTTTTCGTTGAATTCTTTCAACAAATTCCGCATTTTCAAAGCTTCCTCCAGATAGTTGTCCTGAAGATAATTCATAAATACAACACATATTGCAACATATATCATGACCTGTACCATAACCACTCAATTCACCTGGTTCATATCAATAGTTTGGAGGGCTTCACCCCGGGTAAAAATGATCGCATGATTTTGGTTTTCAGGTTTCCCTTCACCTAATTTTGCTGGTCCTGGCAAATTTATACAGTATATTTTCTTCACAGGATACAAAGTGTAAGCGCTATTGAGGTTGACATCATAGGTTTGGAATGGTAAAGACTTCTACTTTGTGGGTATGCCTAGTATCGGGATGGCTGGATGGGATGGGAAGAGTAATAACTCTTCCATGAAGTTGCCAACTGCTAGTAAATTTAGGTGGTGTTTTCCGACACTGAGGAATTGGGGGAGAATTCAGATACCACCACTACCTCATAAAAAACTCGATCGGGGGAATTACTATCCCCATGAATCTATATTAAGATGATAATTCTAAATGAGTCAGATTTTCATTACAATGGTAATTCTAAATGAGTCTTTTTTTATAGACTGGAGAAAATGTATCATTATAATCAATTGCTTCTCTATATGTTCTATATGTGAAATACACTTAACCACAAACTTTGCTTTGAATCGGTTGATATTCCCTTTGGAGTTTAGCTTGGTTTCGTAGACCCATTTATAACATACTGTTTTGACTCCTTTAGAAACTTCTACTAAACCCCACATTTTATTTTGGCTCATTGATTTTAATTCATCTTCTATAGCTTGAAGCCACTTGGATGAGTTTTTACTGCTTATGGCTCCTTTAATTGAGGAGGGGGTCATCTACCTTCCCTACATTTTCACTCATATGACCTTCATAAAAATATGGAATGACAGATTTCCTTGCCTGCTATGATCTACTTAATTGTTGAGTTTCATCATCGACCACACACGGTTGAGCGTTTTCTTGTGAAGAATCTTCTTCATTATGTGTCATAGAATTCCGTTGAGGCTCATTATTCTCATCTTCATTATGGGCAACACTTTCTTCAACATTAGTTGTAGAGCCAAAGGGTCCAGAATTACCCATTGTTGGCACTATATTTTGTAGCACAGTTTGAATGATTGGAATATTAGTCTGTTGGATTTACGGAGTTGGAATAATTGCCCGAGTTTTCTCAAGATTAATTTCTTATCTTGTAATCTCCGATGATCATTATTTTCTAATGAGACTATGTGTCTTGTCTCCGTAAATTTAATGACATAATCTGAGTAATAAAATCGATATCCTTTAGATCTTTCTGGATATCCGATAAAATGGCAACTCACAGTGTTAGGTCTTATTTCTTTAACTGTGGGTTAAATATTCTGGCTTATACACAATAGCCCTACACACAAAAATAATTTAATGTCAATTTTCTTCCGGTCCATAATTCATAAGGGGTCTTAGGTACTGATTTACATGGAATTCTGTTTATTATGTGGGCAGCCGTCTTTAAGGCTTCAATTTATAATTGATTTTACAGAGTGGAATGACTAAGCATACTACGCACCATATCCATTAGTGTACGATTGCATCGTTCTGCTACTCCGTTCTACTGAGGTTCTCCAAGCATTAGAATATTGGGCAAAATTCCATGTTGCTGAAGATATAAGGCAAACAGATCATGAATTTGTCCAAATGGAGCATGTTTCCCATAGTATTCGCCACCACGATCTGATCTGACGACTTTAATTTTAGCATTATGTTGATTTTCCACTTCAGCCTTGAATATCTTAAATTTCAAGAGATTCTGAATGGTCATTAATAGGGTAAATATAGCTGTAATGGGAATAATCATCAATGAACGTAATAAATGAGTAAAAAACATCCACAAATGTCACCGGGAAAGATCCACAGATGTCATTGTGTATTATTTCTAGTAGACTTGTGCTCTGAGTGACCCCTTTTCTAATTGAGTTAGCAAATTTTTCCTCAATGCAATCTAAGCAATGATCTGTGTCAGAAAAATCTAAGGGGATGAGTATTTCTTCCTTAATGAGATGTTCTGTTCTCCCTCTAGAAATATGCCCAAAGCGATAGTGTCATTACTTCGATGACTTTTCATCTTTACCATTATAAGCATTTATAACATTCATCATAGAATCATCCAAAGAGAGCACATAGAGTTTGTCTCACAGAAGGCAAAACCCACAACTTTATTATCAAACTTAATACAACATATTCTTTTTGTAAAATGATAATCGTAATCCGTTTCTGCTAAGACTCTAACTGAAATAAGGTTTCTCTTAATAGAGGGAGCAAATAAAACATTATTCAAAAATAAATTGTAGCCACTAGGGAGTCTAAGTGTGAGATCTCCAATAGCCCTTACTTCAATCTCCGCTCCATCAGCTACGCTTAGGCTTTGCTCCCCTTTTGCTATCTTTTGGATGGTACGAAATCCCTGTAATAAGTTAGAAACATGCATAGTGGAACATGAGACAATCCACCGGGCATTAAGGTAAAATTTAGCATAAAAGGATTCATTAACATTAGATATTTCCTCAAATCTATTATTATCGCTCTTAGCTAATCATGCTTTGAAGCGGGAGCAATTTCTTTGCCGATGTCCATCAGCCTCATAGAAAAGACAATATGGACTCTTGGGAGGACCAGCTAAAGTTTGAGGCTTTGAAGTAGTTGGGTTACTCCCTCCTTGCTTCTGAGAGTGGTCCTACTTGTTCTTCTTGTTGTTAGAGCATTCCCCTTGATACATCTTCCTTTTGCCTTTGTTGTTGGCATTAGCGAGGTTGGGTTGGTCTTTTAAGCTTTTGATTTTTAGATTTCTAACGCTCTTCATCCACCTAGTGGGAATTTAGTTCCTATAAGGTTCATTTTTTCTTTCTGAGTATTGTAATTGATCTTAAATGGACCATAGTCAGGACCAAGAGAACTCACGATGAAGTGCACTAAGAAACCTTCAGATAGATCCATATCCATATATTTGAGCTAATGTGCCATATGAGTCATCTCAAGGATGTACTTAAACTTCCTTTACCATTATAGTTGCTGACAATCATCTTTCTAATGATTATACTGGCATAAATCTTAGAGGAGGACTTAACGTCTCTTCAATGTTTGCCAAATACGTCTTGACATCATTAGAGTAAGTGATTCCTCTAATAATTTGTTGAGAGATGGTACTCTTAATGTACATTAAGGACATCATGTTGGACTTCTGCCAAGCAACTAAAATTTCATCATAATTCCACATAAGATTATCATATTCTTTCTCTGTTATATTGAGTTTCTCAACCCTAGAGGTTCCTCAGGAGGATCCTCTCTTATTCCCAAGTCAAAATCCAACATGGCTAAGTTAAGAAGCACACCATTCTTCCAATCAGTGAAATTAGATCCATCAAGCGAAACAATGGTCTTAAGCAGTCCCATTGCTGAAAATAAGCATTTAAAAAATATTAATAATGCACATAATTAATTTACATTGGCTTAATCAATCATATGCAAATAATCTTAGAATTTTCATAGTCAAATCACCGTTGGGCAAAAATAATCATAAAATTAATTCCTTAATTACCTCACCGTTGGACAGAAAATAACTAAGGAAAATAAAAAAAATTGACATGAAGTTAAAATTACGTTGGTCAGAATTAATTCCATATCATGGTTTCTTCCTAGCAAAACATTTCGTTGGTATCATTTCACTAGAAATAATTTTACTTCGTAGTCAAAATAATTTTCAGTAATTTTATTTTGCTAAGAAAGTGTATAAATGAATTGCTTAAAAAATGATTTTGGCCTAGTTTAATCAGAACCGGCCTAGGAACGAGCGTGGCCCAGGTAAGTCTACCGCGGCCCATCAGCGACGTTGGCCCAACATGGGGGTGAGCTGAGCTGTTCGATCTGATGGACGGGTCAGATCGCTCCCGCGACGTTGAAATCACTTCTAGACGGGGAGGAAAACCCTAGCCTCATCCTTTGTCTCCCAATCCACTTTCTCTTCTCCGATCGCTCTCCCAGCGAACGAGCGAGTGTGACCAACGATGATGGCAGCGACGGCAGTTCGATGAAGTGAAGTACACGCAAGTGGCAGTGAATCTGCCATGGGGCTCCGTGCTTCATCGGTTGGGGGTGCTACTCAAAGTGGTGCCAAGCCGTGCCTTCCCGTCCCATCAGCGACATTGGCTCATCAGCGACGTTGGCCTAACATGGGAGTGAGTCAAGCTGTCTGATCTGATGGACGGGTCAGATCACTCCCGCGACGTTGAAATCACTTCTGGACGGGGAGGAAAACCCTAGCCTCATCCTCTCTCTCGATCCGCTTTCTCTTCTCCGATCGTTCTCCTAGCGAGTGAGCGAGTGTGACCAACGATGATGGCGGCGACGGCAGTTCGATGAAGTGGAGTGCATGCAAGCGGCGGTGAATCCGCCATGTGGCTCCGTGCTTCATCGGTTGGGAGCACTACTCAAAGCAGCGTCAAGCTGTGCCTTCCTATCTTGACATGGTGGTGATGGTGGGGAGGTCCAACATGGCGTGTGCACGGCTGTTAACGCCAGAATTTGGTAAGCCCCAAAGCTTCCATCGGACCAAAGTTCATATCGGCTCGAAGCTAGTATCGGCCTAGAGTTCTACATCGGCCGATGAGGGTTATCTTAAACCATCCACCAACAGCATTCGGATTCTTGTTAGATTCGGGAAGATCTTATCCAGAGAAGACCGAGTCCAAGGAGGATGCGGCTTGTATCTATTAATTAGGATAAGTCTGTTAGTTTCCTTTTTATCTTTAGCAAAGGATGTTAGTGTCCGATACGAACTTTATCTTTTTCCTTTTATCTTTAGGAAAGTTTGAGTCGTATTCTATTAAGATCTTTGTTAGCCTATGGGTATAAATATGTAAACCCAAGGTTGTTCATGTAAAATTATCTCACGATCAATACAACTTCGGCGCATCGTCACCTTGTACTTTTCGTTTCTTCGGCGAGTTCATGCCATTCCCACGAGGGGTAAGTCTCGTTATGGCTGCCTACGCTGTCGGGGCTAGGGCTTCTGCGTTCTGATCTTGGCAACGTAAGCACCTACTATCATATATCTTAGTCAATCTGGTTTGGTTTCTCGATTTAGCCTTACCGGCGGAGATTCGCGTTAGGGTTTGTGCTGGTATCGGCTAAATCGCCTTGCTAGATTAGATTGGCTAAGGTATCCACCACCCCGAAAATCAGTCAAGGGCTTGATTGTCTAGATCTTGCGTTTTCTTTTCATACTTAGTGTTGCTAAGTCGTGATTAGAACCGTAATCTCTAGCCTGCTTGTTGATTGCCAATAAGGGTTTCATCGGAGTTTCAGCCGATGAGTTATCTGGACGTTGCATCTGCCCAAGAGTTTTACATATAGATTGGATTTGGCCGATGACAATAGTGTATTTATTGTTTATCTACTTGTTGAGAGTTTATGCCATCGGACCTCTTGCCGATGTGTGCTTTAATCTTCAGATCAATGTTTATTTTATCATATATTTGGATTATGCTATATTACATTGCTATATCGTCATATTATCATCAGCCGATCGCCTCCATATAGATGTTTGCTCAGTACACAGCCGATGGTTGGAAACCCTAACTGCATCGGCTGGCATCGGCATCGGCTGGAACCGCGCCATCGGCTGATCGGCCGATTGGCTGTTTTTGCCCTATCGGCTCATCGGCCGATAGGCTGTTTTTGCTATCGGCCGATAGGCCAATACGCTATATGTTTTATTGTTTTGCATATCTTGTCAGTGGCAGGATCAAACTGACTGACACGCTCGCGCTTCATCAATTTTAGGACCTGCACTGGAGCTAAGCAGATCTCCCAGGCCTTCATGTGTCCGCGCGCTGGGTCCACATCGGCGGCTCGAATTCGGCGTCAACACATTTTTGGCATGCCTGGTGGGACCGTGTTTTGGATTGCAGATTTTCTACACGGTTCATGGGACCCACAATCGTAACAATATGTCTGATCAAGAAGTCAAGGCCAAAGAAGAACAATCTTTTAAGTCAATGGATAAAAAGGAAGAACAATCACTGAAGCTGATGAAGAGAGCAGGGGAATATGATTTTGACATCCCAGGTTCAGTGTTTCAAGAATTATTTGATAAGGCAATCCATCGTGCTTTGTTTGATCAATCTGGAGTGGTGATGAAGACATGGTGTGGTTTGATTAGAGACTCGGTTAATGAAATAATTGCCCAGAGAGATCATCGGCAACAGCAATATTGGCTCGGGGGGCAAGCATATCAGTATGATGGGCTACAACAACAATATCGGCCAGAAGAAACTCAGAGATATCAGTCTAAGGAAGATTGGGCCGATATGATTGCAAAGGTAACGGAGGAGCAGTTTGGAATTAAACCTAAGGATCAGACTTCTGTGTATCAGCCGTCGTATCCTGAGTGGTTTGATAGGGTTCCACTTCCAGGCCGATACAAGATTCCAGACTTTTTCCAATTCTCAGGGCAAGATAATATGGCTACAATGGAACATATCAGCCGATTTTTAGCTCAGTGTGGGGAGGCAACGGCTGAAGAAGCTCTGAAGGTTAGATTTTTTCCATTATCTTTGACTGGATCAACTTTCACATGGTTTTCGACATTGCCACCAAACTCAATCAAAGGTTGGGCCGATCTTGAGAAGCAATTTCATCAGCACTTCTTTGCTGGGAACAATGAGTTGAAGTTTTCAGATTTGATATCAGTCAAACAGCAAGAAGGGGAATCGATTGTGGAATATATTCAAAGATTTCGCGATGTCCGCAACCGATGTTATAGCTTGAGCCTAAGTGATGAACAACTAGCAGATCTTGCGTTTCAAGGGTTGTCAGCGCCTATCAAGAATAGATTTTTTTTCTACGAGTTTGACAACCTGGCTCATCTACTACAGACGGTATCGGCATATAAGAGCCGATGTCAAGAAGAAGAGAAGAATCAGTTTTAGGGTGATCAAGGCAAGGATAATTTTGAAGCATGGCTTCTCATACTCCAAAACTGGGGGGCATGTGTTAACACCAGAATTTGGTAAGCCCCAAAGTTCCCATCGGACCAAAGTTCATATCGGCTCGAAGCTAGTATCAGCCTAGAGTTCTACATCGGCTGATGAGGGCTATCTTAAACCATCCACCAACAGCAGTCGGATTCTTGTTAGATTCGGGAAGATCTTATCCAGAGAAGACCGAGTCCAAGGAGGATGCGGCTTGTATCTATTAATTAGGATAAGTCTGTTAGTTTCCTTTTTATCTTTAGGAAAGGATGTTAGTGTCCGATATGGACTTTATCTTTTTTCTTTTATCTTTAGGAAAGTTTGAGTCGTATTCTGTTAGGATCTTTGTTAGCCTATGGGTATAAATATGTAAACCCAAGGTTCATGTAAAATTATCTCACGATCAATACAACTTTGGCGCATCGTCACCTTTTACTTTTCGTTTCTTCGGCGAGTTCATGCCCTTCCCACGAGGGGTAAGTCTCGTTATGGCTGCCTACGCTGTCGGGGCTAGGGCTTCTGCGTTCTGATCTTGGCAACGTAAGCACCTACTATCATATATCTTAGTCAATCTGGTTCGGTTTCTCGATTTAGCCTTACCGGCGGAGATTCGCGTTAGGGTTTGTGCTGATATCGGCTAAATCGCCATGCTAGATTAGATTGGCTAAGGTATCCACCACCCCGAAAATCAGTCAAGGGCTTGATTGTCTAGATCTTGCGTTTCTTTTCATACTTAGTGCTGCTAAGTCGTGATTAGAACCGTAATCTCTAGCCTACTTGTTGATTGCCAATAAGGGTTTCAGCCGATGAGTTATCTGGACGTTGCATCGGCCCAAGAGTTTTACATATAGATTGGATTTGGCCGATGACAACAGTGTATTTATTGTTTATCTGCTTGTTGAGAGTTTATGCCATCGGACCTCTTGCTGATGTGTGCTTTAATCTTCAGATCAATGTTTATTTTATCATATATTTGGATTATGCTATATTACATTGCTATATCATCATATTATCATCAGCCGATCGCCTCCATATAGATGTTTGCTCAGTACACAGCCGATGGTTGGAAACCCTAACTGCATCGGCTGGCATCGGCATCGGCTGGAACCGCGCCATCGGCTGATCGGCCGATCGGCTGTTTTTGCCCTATCGGCTCATCGGCCGATAGGCTGTTTTTGCTATCGGCCGATAGGCCGATACGCTATATGTTTTGCTGTTTTGCATATCTTGTCAGTGGCAGGATCAAACTGACTAGCACGCTCGCGCTTCATCAATTTTAGGACCTGCACAGGAGCTAAGCAGATCTCCCAAACCTTCGTGTGTCCGCGCGCCGGGTCCACATCGGCGGCACGGATTCGGCGTCAACAATGGCGGAGCCGGCGCGTCCGTGAGGAGGAGAGGACACTAGTCTTTCTGTAACATACCCAAAATTCTAAATTTCAATCTTTGCATCTAAAATAGTAAAAATGATTTTTGTGAATTAGAAACACTAAAATTTCCCAACAAAAAAAAACCTGGGCAAGTATAATAATACTAGTCTTGATATACGATTCATGATTATTTTAAAATCTTTTTCTTGATAGTTCAAAGAAAGAAAATAAAACATAGTGTGTGCATGTAATTGCATGATGTATGGTTGTGACTTGAGTCCTTTTATTTGTTTTTGGATTTTACTGGCATTTCATATTAGGACTCTTGAGCATTAATTCAAAAACTGGAAGCAAATATTTAATGTATATTTACAAGGGTGTAAAATATATGAAGTTGAGTAACTAAAAGTATAAATAATGCCCAACAACATCATATTAGGCCAAGAATCATCTAAGTATAATTTTTATAGTAGTTTAATTATACTTTATAGGAGGAAATATATAGTTAAAGATAAGCTTATCAAATTTTCAAAAATAATTGGTGCAATATAAACTCATGGGAAAATTCATGTAGACACTATGTAATATATATATATATCACTAGAATTTTGGTATAATTTAATATGTAGTTTTCATACCCCGAATAATTAGATCAAAGCAGTCAAACCATAGTTATTTTCAAAACCCTAATCGGAAAAATCGAAATACATCTCATATGTGTATTTTATCACATGAAAATGTATAGGGGATATAATTTATTAAAATAATACACTATTTATCAAGAATTAATGTAATTTTTCTAGAATTTATTTTGTAGGTTTGGACCTTTTAAAAATTCAAACAAAATTTGGCTGAACTGATTTTCTTTATTTTCCTGATATTAAAATATAGATTATTTTTTAGTGAAATGAAAGAAAATGGAATCTAGGTATTTTTATCTACCACCAGAAAAATACACATTATTTTAATTTGCACATAAATTAAGCTATGGATTTTCAAAGAAGGGGGAAAAGAATTGAAAAAGGGAAAACACTAATATTTGACAAGTACTGTGTTTACCAGATTATTTACTCATGCTCTCTCTCCTTTGCTTAGTATTCTTCACCCTGGACCCACATGGCAGCTGCAAGGGCTAGCTCCAACTCGGTAGATATATTTCTCCACCGCTTCAACACAGAGAGAGAGAGAGACAGAGGGCGAGAGAGATCGACGCCGGGTGATCGACGTGTGTACATCGCCGTGGCAGCCGCCGACGCTCGCCTTATATGCTCCAGTGGCATCGCCTCCTCTCTCACTTCACTCCTGTGCTGACCAAGCCAAGGGAAAGAGAGCGCTTCGTCCTTGCCACCTCCATCTTCGCCGCCAGCCGTGATAACGACGACCATCGCCACCGTCGTTGAGCCACGGTCGTCCCTTCTCCCCTTGTGATATGTGACCTCCTAATGATGCCGAGTCCATCCCCGTTGATCTCACCTTTTGTCATGCAGTGTGGACGTCGGAACGCCGCCGTGTTCCCGAGAACTCCAGAGCGCCGCCGCCTTGACATCATCGGCGTTCGGCCGATCCCGTCCACGCCGAGCCAAGCCGCTGCGCCATCGTCTTCCTTGTGATCCCAGGAGGCTGCCGACGCAAGGAATCGAATCCTGAAGCCGTGGAGAAGGAGATCGACTGTTTCTTCCCTAATTCCGGCCGCCGGCCATCGTCGTCGATTACTCGTTCTCCGGTGAGCTCCGATGCAATTCCTTACTCGTGGAGCATCTCTAGGTAATCCTTGAGCCATGCCTCACCTCTTCTTAGCAGGTCAGAGATTGAAGAGCGCTGCCGCCGTTGCTCTGCTATTTCCTACCGTCACCGAGCCGTTTCCTCCATCGCCGTCGCTGTCCGAGTTGTGCCAACCATTTCCAACCCCGTGGTAAGTCTCCAGGAGGTTTGTATGACTGCATACATGCATGAGTTCGCATGGAAGTGAACCGTAGCTCGACTTGCATCTGCAAGCCGAGAGCAACCGCCGCCTGCGCCGTCGTCATCGTCGGTGCCGACCATCGCAGCTAGCGAGAAGACCACCAATAGCTTCGCCGAGAGTCCCTCTTCATTTTCTCTCATAGCCGCCTCGGGAGATCGGCCGCCGTTCGCCGTTGCCCCTGGCGGGAAGCTCGCCGGTGCGCCGCTGCCTCTGCTCAAGCCGCCGAGCCACTGACATGTGGGACCAAAGTGATTAGAGTCTAAGGACTGTGATTAGTAAAAGTTTAAAACCTAGAGGGTCTAATTTATAAGATTCTCTGGCTATGGCAAATGGGACCAGGACCTATTTATAAATAGGAAAAACCTTAAGGACTCTTAATAATATATGTTTTAGCACGTGGTTATGGACTTCGGGTTGGTTTCTGCAAACCCTAGGGTTTTTCTGCAAAACAACCAGTAGCTGACTAGTGGACCCAAAGAGTTTTATTTTGGAAAAATTAAAGAAAAGGAAGAAATCTATATCTTTTCAACTGAAAATTGTATTAAACTGGTTAAATTCATATCAAATTAAATATAACTCCTTTTGAGATGAAACCAACTCTAGTAGGTCCATAAAATTGTAAATTTTCAGATGGTGTAATAAAATCCTATGCTCGCAGTAGGATATTTATCTCTAAAATTCAAATATGGAATAGTTAACACAAGACTTGTAAAATTTGTAGAAAATTCAATTATATTCCAAATTTAGTGAACCAAATTTCTATGTATTCCTTAATTTATGCCCTTTTTGTTTTTAAAGTAAAGTTTTCCCAAATTCTGTTCAAAAAAAGGTGATTGATTGTGAACAACATAAAAACATTTATTTTCCACCTAGGACTTAATTAATTTCTAGAAAATTATTAATTATTCCCAAAATTATGAATTCACTGCTGTTCACCCAGAAAGTATGTACCTTTTGAACTGGATGAAAAGAATTTGACAAAACTACCTCCTAAAACAAATTTAATTAAGTAACTAATTCTCTTTTCGTTAAATTTGTAAAATTCATAACTTTCAAAATAGCAGTGATAAAATAGAAATTTCTTCACCTAAAATCATTTTTGGATATTACTAACCCACTGTAAGGAATTCATGCATTTTAGAGCATTTTGAAATTTTCGCATTATTTGGATGTTTATTTGTATCGTACGTTATGATTGTTTAGATTCCGACGTTACGGAGTACGAGGAGCCAGAACCTGAGTTTGATTGTGATTTCTCACAGCAGACATGCAAGCATCTAAGCATATAGAATCCCTATTTTGCTAAAATGATTTGATTGCAAAACGATATATATGCATGTGTTGTTTTATTACAAACTTATCGGTAATGGTTAGATTTGGTTATACCTAATTGCTGCATGTCCTTCCTTGTTTCGTTGTTGCCATTTATCCTTGTAACCTCAGGATAGAAATACTTGGGAATGTTTTATTATTTTACCGATGCTTAGCCATGCTTAGATCCAGTAGTGTTCGAAATCGATGGATGAAACTATCGATTGAACTTATTCACTATTTGTGATTTATGGGCATAAAATTTGACTACTTACACTAAATGGTTCATATGGAAATATGTTTAACTTGGACGAGTGATAGGGCGATGAAGGGATAGTGGTTTTCCCTGATGCAGGTAGCCTCGTCTGGGTTGATAAGGACCGAATATGTTGACATCTATTCAAGCACCTTACGTACTACCACATGCCGGGTATGGGACGGCTTGACTTAGTACTATGTTGCACTGTGATCATCTACGCTACGCTGGTCAATCGTGAGGATGGTGTTTCCTTTGGAGTGCCCAGGTGTGCCGTGTTTTGGCAGGGGGTTTATCCCACGATGGTGAGCCCGCCTTAGCCACATCACACACGCACGTGGCTAAGTCGTCGGGGGCCTAGGCGTGGTTTAGGTGGTTGGGGTGTGACTAGGAAAGGGCATGTTATGAGCTTGTGTCACTTGTGAGTCACACCTGTGTGGTGGTGAAAGCATTTGATTCTTGTTCATTTCGTGTGGGTAAAGATGTACCCCTCTGATCAGAGTAAAACTATTCGAATAGCCGTGTCCACGGTTACAGGACGACCGCTTGATGTGTTAGTCAGTCTATGTTAGCATCAAACTGGATTAATTGGATGGGATTAGACTTGGATATGGGATGGATATGTGTTAAGCCATAGTTGGACAATGGAAGTCTATGGATGGTGATGAGAGCACCGGTTGTGCTCATTTATGATTCATTTTTAGATTATGTTAAGTTAGAAACTTCTTGATTTCAACTTGTTACTTTGCTCAATTAAATTGGCTTTCATGCAATACTTGAACCGTTAAGCCATCTTCTAAGGTAGAAGCTTGCATACTCCTTTGTTATGTATATGTTAATGAGTAAGTCTTGCGAGTACATTTTGTACTTAACCCGATGTCTGCAATTTCAAAAGAGGACATTGGAAAACTTGATTGTTCTTACTACCCTACTGAGGGCGGTGAGGGTGGTGAGTAATCTTTTCAGCTTGACTCTTGCCCCGGTTGGTTGCCCTTTGGGTTAAGTGGCACATCACGGGCCTTGTTTTTGTTTATGTGAATTACTTAAACTTCCGCTGCTATAGTTTTGTGTTGTAAGATGGGCCTTAGAAACCCATTATGACATATGTATCTTGCTGTCCATATATCCATATTTATGCATTCGTGATGTTTATCAATTGCTTGCGATGAAAGTGTAAGACTAGTCGCTTTTCCTAGGGACTAGCTAAGCATGAGTATGAATTTTGAACAATTGAGATGTTGTAGAGCTCTCGCAATTTGAGTCAAATCTCCTGAGATGTGTAACACATCTGGTCGCCGCCTTCGTGTGGTTTGACGGGCATGTCTCAGGCTGAAGTTGACTGGCATGCGGAGTCCCAGCAATATCTCTTTTGCTCATTATTCGTCATTATGGATTTTATACCGAATGTTGTAAATTTTGTGATCATGGATACATTGAGGTATGAGTGGCTATTTATGCGTGTATGGATCTCACTCATCCAAAATTATGTGGTGTTCACAAAATACATTGTACGGTATGATTTTCGAGTGCCCACACTTTCTCCTTTGATGTCGCAAAGTTGAAACCAAGAAATATATGTTACTTTCCTGATGTTTCTGAAAACTTTCAATAGAACCCTCTCGTAGAAGTATTTTAACAATGTTTCCGGTAATATTTGTACATACTACCCGAACATTTCCTTTTTTATTCATGTCTGCGTTTCTTATAGAGGTTAATAAATCAATAATAATGTCCTTGCCCATAAGACTCTAATTCTAGGTTCCTCCTAATTTTTGTATAATCAACATGTTCTCTTTTTTTTCATTTTGGATTCTAAAGCACATATGTGAAACACAATCTACTAATTTTTTATTTAACCTATATCTTGTCTACTAGTATTTATAATACTTTAGGAGCTAATGAAACTATTTTAGTAAAATTCAATTCTCACAATTCCTCGGCGATCACGCCAAAAATGCTAGTTCCCTTTGGATTTCCTTTCTGTTGAATTTTAGTGACGCCAAGGCACGTGCGGAGCCCGTGCGGCAACAGCGGCTATGCCGCTTCCCAACAAAGCCTGCACCACTGTGTGGTTTCTTGGTGGCTTAGGGTTCCAACAAATTGGTAAGTAACCCAAATGGAAAGATCTTGAATTGATTTGTGAAGATTTAATTTGATTTGGGAATTTAGTGTTTTCTTAATTTGGGGATTTCGAAAATTTTGAATCTAGTTTATCCCGTCCTCCCAATTTGGGAATTTCAATATGGTTTATCCCTTTCTTAATATTGGGGAATTTCAGTCTAGTTTATCCTCTCTTCTTTCTTCTTCTACTGCTAAGCAAATAAAAATTAAAATTTGGACATGCAAGAACAGTAGAACTTAAAACCTAATTCAATCTAACTCGTCAAGCCAAATCAATTTTAGAGGTTTAAGTGGCATGATGGCTTCATTAGGGATGATGGGATTAAGTAGGCTAAAAAATAACTCTGATGCCATAATGTTGAAGTCTAGATTTACATAATCTCAATGATTTAGCCTATACATAATCATCTCTCTTATTATGAAATTTTTTAATATACTGGTGACATGCTTGTGAAGACATCGGTCATGATTTCTCTTTTCCTCTCTTTCTTGCTCTTTCGGTTCTTCTCCTTTTTCTCGACGTCCTTCAGGTCGACGGCACTGCCCTAAGATCACCACATGAACCTCTTCCAGCGTTTTAGCTGATCGGACAAATTAGGGTTTAGGGTTATTTTGCAGAGAATTAATTCCTACCTCTCCCATGCATTAGCTTCTTTTTTATAGGCACTGGTGAAGCTCGGGGTTATCTCAAATACGGTTTTATAAATTTGTTTTACTGATCACAAAACTTACTCGTCTCTTTATTTGATTGTTAGGAAAGGATAAGTGGGATTTATCCCTATCTTAACTAATTGGTATTTAGCCGATAAATCATCCAACAACTTAATCACAGTTTATTGATTTGTCCGTAATTAAATTGTTCAAGTTTGTTCAAGTTTGACATCAGTGTGGGCCAGGCGGTCAGACCTATAAGGATGCAGGATGCTGCCCTTGACCTTGTACGTCCGGAACAGCGTCGGCGGAACGCCATCGCCGCCGCCGCCGCTGGCCCCCGACACGCCCGCTTCGTCGACGGCCACCCACACGTCATCCTTGCCGCCGTCGTTCACCCGCTTGGCCGTGGACGAGCCCGCCGTCGCTTAGACGCCGGCCGCGCCATTGCCGTTGGTGGCCTCGACGCGGAGCCCCGCGTTGAGACATCGTGGAAGCCGTAGCCAACTCCGTCTCCATGCACGCAACGCGCCTAGCTAATCGTGGGCCGTGGCGAACTGGTCCACACCATGCCGGCTTATATTGCGCGGCGAAACGATATGAGTTTAATAATCATCGTGTCGACATGCCTGGTCAAAATACTGATGCTACTACAAGAAGATGCCACTGTCGCAGTGCAAGCGCTGATGAGCACTTTCCTCTCTGCAGCGTGTATGTAATTTTCGTTCCTCTCTTTGATCAAAATAAGCAACGATCATCGTGGTGGCGATCAAAAACCACCGGCACGAAGTCACCAGTCGGCACAAAAACTACAGATTCTCGGTTCTCCTCTAGCAGCCAAGTCAGATCGTGCAACATGTTCAGATACAACAGAAAAGAAAAAAAACGTGTACAACTGCACCAGCAACGGTAGAGAACTATGTGAGAAAATAGATTACTATATGCCTACATCACTCTATAAATATATATGTTTAAATTGCATAAGTTGTAAGAAAAAGAATTAAATTCTAACTAATCAGAGTTACTAGTGGGCAGGTAGCATGCCATCTAGGGTATGGTTGGTAGGACGTCAATTCCTAAATTTAACTTTAAGAGATAGATTTGGAGTGAAGTTGTAGAGGAGCCTGAACCCAGCTCCATAAGTTCATTTTATGATAACACTCTAGTCAACTCCAATCCCTTTTGGATGAAGCTGAAATTATTTAGTTGGACTCCAACTCCACAAGAGGTGAAGCTAGAGGTGGTGGTAGCTCTGCCAAACATGCCCTATTTAGTCGCACGCTAGCAATACACTCTATCCCCCTCCTTCCCTAATGTCGTCCAATCGTAATTCTTTTACTATCTACTTATCCGACTATTTACATCCGATTCCATCACCATAGCCAACCAATTTCCCTAACTTTTTTGATCCAGGTTTCCATCCAGGAAGTAGCAGCAAAGCGCTCCATCGCGACGGTGTCACCACACCAGCACGAAGGGGGTTTGAGTGATTAGGGGAGAGGCCGGCGTTTATGTCGATGGCCCTTAAATACCAAATCCGACCGTCACTTCCTGCATAAAACCAATTGAAATAAAACATCAAACCTAACGGTAGGGTTTATTACTAATCATTTTCACAAGTGTTGGTGAAATATTTTTATGCAGGGATTTTGTATGAAAACTATCCACCATGTGATGAAACACACCTCTGACCGAGCAGATGCAAGTGCCCACAAATCATAGCAAAACCGACATAATTGAGGCCTATCCACCTTGCACCGTCATAAGAGCTCACTGGACAGTGACCCGACCAAATGAGAGGTGGAATGGCGGTGCCAGGGGGTCGACCGAACCATGGTTCGGCCGAACCACCCTTGTGGCCATTGATCCCCACATTCCACGGGGAGTTTCCCACCGACTCCAGGAGTCCATCTAGACCGTGCATGGGTGAAGATGGTGGATCCAAGGGTTGACTGTACTAGGAGGTTGGTCGAACCGACCTTGGCTCCCCTCGCCATCTGTCACCCCGTGGAGGACCCTAATTTACTCCCAAAGACGGTTATGGATAGTCCAATGATGGTTTTGCATAGTAACTGCCATAGTAACCATCATTAGAGCCAATAAAAGGAGTTCTCACTTCACGCTCAAAGTACAACAACACAACATTGGAGTTCTCTCATTTTCATACTTAGGCTACTCTCTATTAGAGTTAGAATATAGGGAGAGAGTGATAAGAAGCTCCGGATGAGTGCTGGAGATGTCGGCATTCTCTCCGGGGGAGTTCCGGAGGAGCACCGGAGTTGTCGGCACTCTCTCCGATCTTGTATCTTGACATATGCTTCTTTTATATAAGTAGGTATTCGTGATTTCTTTTGGGTGCTTAGTTTTCTTATTTAAGTAAGATATATTCTCATCATTGTGGGTTCGTCACTCAGTATTTATACTAAGTGCTTTAGTACTAAGACTTTAGATAAAGAAGGAAGTTCTTGGTCTAGGCTAGAGTAGTAATCGATAATGTAAACGTGATATATAGGTTATAGGTTACCTTTATTTGTTGTGTGCTCTACGGGTTGTATAGGTAGGAGGCAAGTGGTGACAGCCTTGTCCATTTAATCCTCCACGTTTAGGTACATCATGGAGCTACAGGCCGGACTCTCAAATGGCAAGACCAGGAAAGAGAGACAGTGCCCGAAGCAACTGATAGAGTTTAACCTTAACTTAAGATTACTAACCCATAAAAATCCTCTCTATTATAAGCCTACCATTTAGTTGTTGTCCTTGGATGAATCATGTTTCTTAGATTATACACACATGTTACCAGTGATTCGATACCCTTGGAATACTCTAAGGTGAAGTGCTACAGCGGTATCCGTGCGCTTGTGGATTTATCTGTGATTGTAACATATACCAATAGTTGTCGGCGATGGTCGGAGGGGACGCGATGAGAAGCCCTCTCACCGAAGACGGGTGAGCAAGACAACATCCACGATCAACATCGACGACAAAGTGGCAGTGGAAGGCATACCGGTGGCATCAAGCGGGACGAGGTGGTTGGTGCAAACGCGATCCTAGGCCTCTCGTAGTTCTTGCCCTCGCTGGTGAATGACATCTTATAGTCCTCCCCTCGCTGATGAAGGGATCGGCAACGCCACCTCCAACACACCGGCCGGGTGAGAAGGCCCAAGCAGCGGACAAGTTTCATAGGTGGCAGCTCGGCAACAAGACCATGGTGGCCTTCTCCATCCCTGCATCTCTACTTGCAGCCTACGATGGGCGATGATGCGGCCACTCCACCGTGTGGATCTGGATGTTGGCATCGCCATCCATACCTGTCGATCTCCTTGTTGATGGTCGTTAAGTATCGATTTCGACCGTCAATTATCTACACAAATATAAGAGAACTAGCATTTCTTACACGTATATTAGTTTTAAATAATATAGTTCCACTTGTCCTTGGAGAATGTTATGAATGCAAGGATTTGATAACAAATGACGAAGAAAATGAACCGGCATGCGAAGAAACAAACTTCCGACCAATCACGAGAGTGCACATGGATTGTAAGGCCCAACAAGTCAGACCAATCCGATATATTTGAGGCCAATCCGATATATTTGAGGCCAATCCATCGTGCACCGTCCTAGGGGCCTACATGTCACCGTCTAGGAGAAGGTTGGTGGAGAGAGGCGATTACCCTGGTTCGGCTGAACCAGGCACGACCCCTCTCATCCCCATCTTTCACGTGGTGCTTCCTCAGCCCTCCCTGATGACGGTTATGGGTGAACCTACTTGGATAACCGTCTTAATCAACCGTCATTAGAGGCTATAAAAGGAGAAAAAGCTCACACTCTCAACACACACTCAAGAAGCAATCTTTCTATTTCTCATTTATATTACTCTCTAGATTAACGGAGTTAGGCTTAGAGTAGCTCTAGTAGTCCTTTTGGAGATTCCGGTATGTTTCTAGTACTCTTTTCTCTTTATAAGACTTTGAGTTTAGTAAAGAATGTATCTTGTTTATTTATTAGTGTTCATAATTCATATAATGCTTTGTTAGTTATATGTTCTATGAGTAGTTTATACTTTTTCCATATGCTTTATATGTTTAGGCTAGTCGATTTATATATGTCATATCATTGGTCCAATGATATTAACGAGTTACACTAGTTCTTACTTGTCCATCCGAAGGGTGGGAATCTTGGAGAAATCAGTTGTATTATTTAGCAATGTAAGCATGATGCTTAGGTTGATTAAATATCGTTGGATGCGGGTGTGCCCCATGGGTTGTAAAGATAGGCGACAGGTGGTGACAGACCTGTCCGTCCTTTGTAATCCTTCATGTTCGGATATGACGTAAGAGTTCGTAAAATATCGTAACCATGCTGACAGATCAGTAGGTAATGGTCTTTCGGTAAAGCCTAGGGTGCATAGAACTAAGTCCTAACTTTGTATAAGCATGTGTTTGTTTGAGTATAATATAATCATCATAAATATAGAAGTATATATGAAACCATAGCTCTTTTTTGCCTTTCTCTACAATTTAGTTTGTCTTTATAGAGATGAATCTTCTATGTGTCACACTACCTATATATTATCATTTACCCTTACCCTTGTTAGACTATTACTTTAAAAGCTACTCATACTCTGACACTTATTATCTATTGCATGTAGGTCAATATTGGCCTTAGATGAAAACATTAAAGCAAATTTGATATTGATGGTTCCCTTTTCCTCAGATTAATGTGTGCATGTTTAGCCCTTTTTTTATTATCATGTGAATTTTTAATTCTTTAGTATTTTTTAATATTAATGTTGGGGCTTCCTAATTTCTTATTAGTATAAAAAATTCGGCCAGGGTTCTTTTACTGGCTCGGTGAAAAATAATTTTGTAAATTTACAGGATAAGAATGGTGTAATTATTCTAAGATCATGGCTACCTGGCCCATAAGAATTTGAAAAATATTCAACCAATGCAGCTGTTAAAGACAACATAGCTATTTATTCTCAAGTAACTCAAGAATCAAGATTATCAATTTAATCTATTCAAATTGTTTTGTGCAAACAGACAATAACACTGAATATTCACATACTGGGACCGTGTATAAAATGTTCACATGTGCAGTCAGTCCTCGTAGTTTAAACATGAAAAATTCTAATACATGATGGATGGCTCAATGTGTTACATTGTGATGGGTCAATGCTGTGCTATTAATAAAGACAAACTAGATTGTAGAGAAAGATAAAAAGAGTTTTTATTTTTCTATGTATCACATAACCTATAAATTATCATTTATCCTGCCAGAATATAATATTATTAATCATATTATGATTACGAATATATTGATCCATTGTTTACATAGTTGTCTTCTTTACGAAGAAACAAATAACGATACCTTTACTCATGGATAAAATCCTACAATAATATCGTACACTTATGAATTTATGTATGATTATAACAAACATCAACCGTCATTTTTCCGCTCACCTACCGCCGCAACCCGGAAGAGGAGAGAAGGCCGCGTTCAACCCATGCGACAGCAACGGACTACAACCCACGGATACCAGCACAGCCGGCAACTCCCAGGGAACGATGGCGCGGGGAGGACAGTGGCATACGTTCCTGGCGGCGTCTTGGATCCCGCACCGTTCGTCGGCTCGACGACGTTGGCGCAGCTGGAGCGTTAGCCGCCGTCATCGGCAGTGATTCTGTTTTCTTTTCTTTTTCTTGTATTCTGGACACACTCTGCCTGGGCCCTAAGGCCGCCCATGGCCTTTTTTTTTTATCTTTTGCAATTTTTCTACCTTTGTTATTTTTTTTATACATTCGATTCACTGTATCGAGCTGTCTTGATTAATTTTTTTATCTGTAGAATGTACAATGACTCAAATGCAACTGTTCGCAACTTTGCATAGTAAAATTATTACTATCTCATCTTATCGTGCTGTAAAAAAGTTTAATCTCCTTTTTACCTGGTAGACGAGGTACAAGTATGACCAAACGATACACTACTAAAACCACCTCAGGTAAATATATTACTAGCATAGTAATCTTGTGAAAAATATACGTGAGTAAACAAGTTACTTTATGGAGGTAAGGAGAAAATAATCATCGTGAGTAAAAGAGTTACTTTGTGTAGGGAAGAATAAAATAGTCAAAATAATAGTGAGTACTCTCCGTCTTAAATTATAGGACATCATTTTTTTAAAAAAAATCAATCTCGATAACTTTTGACTAATAATCATACTAATTATATCTTTATATTTTCAAATACTAATCATATCTTTATATTTTCAAATACTTTTAAATGATACTAATTTTATATTCGTTAAAAACATAATTTAAAATATATTATTAAAGATAGTGTAAAAAAATATATACTTTATAATTTGAAACGGAGCGAGGAACAAGAAGTGAAGAGAGCAGGTACTCGTATAGTAATTTTTGGGTGGAGTAAAAAGGTTACTTTTATACTGTCAACCTGAGAGGAAAAGCAAGGACGGGTAAATTCTCCGGTCTCTGATCGAGAAGTGGGGTAAACCTTTTACCACCGATAAGATGGGAGGCGGAACGAACGGGAACGGAAAAAGCAGAAGTAAAGGGTGACGGGAACCAAAAAAAAAGTGATGAGAAGCGCGCTAACTTCTATACCGAACGCGCAGCGCTACCGCTAAGTAATATACATATATTCATTCATAGTGAAGTCTATTTTTATCATTATTATACGTCAAATTTAACTTTCCATTTTGTGAAATAATATATCATGGGAGTAATATATGCTCATCTTATCGTTCTATTAAAAAATTTAAAATTATCTGCTAACATATAATAAATGTAATAAATAAGTGAACGGCCATTAAAAGAGTTTCCTAGGACTAGCTAGAGATAAGCTGCAGCTTTTACTTCAAAATTATTAAGGCCGTGTTCGGGTGTGAGCGTTGAAAACTATTCCTCCAACTTAAGTCCTAAGCCTATTACATGATTACCACTCATAACCTATCCCCTATAATCAGTTGAATAAGTTAGCCGTGTAGGTATATGGTATCCATAATCTCCACAGTAGCCCCTGAAACCTTCACAGTCGACGAGATAATTCCACCTCGAACCAAACTAATGTATAGCCGAGTGTCCCCATAGCCAAATACTTCCATTGCCGAGTGCTTCCATCATCTCTGCCTAGATCTTCCGAGTGTTTTAACCAATTCAATAAGAAGGTTGTGAAGGGCTAAAAGTCATAAAAAATATTCCTAGGTGGATCGACTAGATGCACCTAATTAGGTGTAGCCCCCGACTATGTGTTTAGTTGAACAAACTAAGCATATAGTCGAGAACTATAATAATTACACTCATCCGAGTGATATCATATAAAAAAATACTTAGCCAAAATCAAAAACAATCATAAAAATCATATAACACGTAACCTTATAAACAAGACACGGTACATAATGACCCCGAGTACTGGCATCATATTCAACTCATGTTGCCCAAGCTGTCATGCCCGAGTCCTCTCGAAACACATAACTTCATCATCCTCAGGAATATATGGTATTTGTGGTATAAAATCCGAGTTAATAAAACCCATAAATAGATTTACTAACCGCCTGAATAATATGACCAAAATATAATCAGCCTAAACCATAATATTGGTCTTAATCCAAGAAAAGCATATCAAGGTGGCAAAATAGCATTGATATAAAATCAATTGCTTCATAAAAACCAAACAGCTCCAACAACTTATAGAAAAGTTGCCAAGATAGTTATAAAAAACTTTACTGTATGTCACCTTCCAATTTGCATTGCACCAACTCCTAAAAAGTTGTATAACCGCTGTATGGAAGGATTTTAAAGATATTGGGCAATAGAGCACGTGCATATTGCCAAGGCAAATTTGCATAAGTCCCTAGAGACACGTGACAAGCCACACCTGAATCATAAGTTGTAGGCTTCCCATGGGCTCCGGCCCAAACGAAGGAAAACCCACCAATACCCTAATAAAATAACCATTGAAGCGTCGTCGTCTTCCCCGCCGCTTTAACTTCTGAAAAATTCCCCTTTCGCGCTCCTGTTCACAAGCACCTCCGCAGAAACCTAGAACACGAAATCCACCAAATCCATTCATCCAACCATTTTAGACCTCATCAAAATCCGCTGCGCTCGTCCTGTTCCTTTCATCCTCTCCAAAAACCCAAACCTTCAACACCAAACTCAATCCTCCCCAAATCTCACTCATGGCAGAAGAGAGAGAAATCCCCTTCGACCAATGGGCGGCCTCTCATGTGAAGGAATCAACATTAAAGAAAATGGTGAAAGATGGAGTCCTTCCAGCGAAAGAGATCATCGGCTGGCATCCAGCATACAGCGAGGAGTTCCCAACTCCAAATACTGGTGAGATTGTCGTCTTCACCCACTTCTTCTATTGTGGATTCAATCTTCCGACCTTTGAGTTCTTCCGTGACATCCTGGATTATTATGGCATCAAAGTTTACCATCTGAACCCAAACTCTGTATTACACATAGCCATTTTTAACCATGTTTGCGAAGCCTTCCTCGGAATCTATCCCCACTTCAATCTTTTTCGCCGCATGTTTTCTCTCAAAGCCCATCCAATCAAAGATAATCCCTGTGTTGTCGGCGGTGCAGGATTTTAACTCCGCGGTACTCTCCACAAAGATTACTTCCCTCTTCCATTGAAAACCTCCAACAAAGGCTGGCACGCAAACTGGTTTTACATCTCCAACCCAGCTCCCAGCTTACTCGATTTTATCGGCCTTCCACCAATCCAACAGGCCAATTGGAACGCCTTACCCGAGGGTCAAGATTGGATAGAAGTAAATAACCTTCTGGCAAAAATTCTCGAAATAAAGAATAAGAGACTCCAAGGAGAACAGATCACTCGACACTTCATCAAATGCCGATTGGCTCCCGTCAATGAAAGATCCAAACCAGCCTTCGAATATGAAGGACAGAGTGATCCTAACCGGGAAGATCGGGAGTCATTAAACTTCCAGGTCTTGTGCTCCCGTATGTACAAGAACTTTTGTAACGCCCGTTTTGTCGCGGCGTTAGCGGGAAAACTAATCTGCTAAAAACCCTAATTGCGAAAATTTGCTCTTCGGTTGAGTCTTGTCGTGTGCCAAGGTCTCGTGTCTCCCCTCTCAGTTCAATCCCGGAGAAAACCGCGAAATCGGATTTCGAATCCGAGCCCTAATCCTCCCAGAACCAAACCCTAAGAAAAAGTCTGGTTTACCTCCCTTGTCCCGGGCCGTTTCTCCCTTCTCGGCCTGGTTCCTTCTCCCTTTTCCCTCCTGGGCCGCTGCCGGCCCAGTCCTCTTCCCCCTCGGGCTGAGCCCCTCTCGGCCGCCCTCTCTTTCCCTCTTCTTTTCCCTGGGCCGTCCCCGGCCCAGCTCTCTCTCCCTCTTGGGCCGCCTCGGCCCAGCCGCCTGCCCGGCCGCCTCCCTCCCGCTGGGCCGCGCCAGGCCGCTCGGCCCGGTCCGCGCCCGAGCCGCGCCGTCCTCTCTCTTCTCTCTCTCCTTCCCGTTTCTTCCCTCCCGAATCCTTTCCACCGCCGGCGCCGTTCCGTCCCGCCGCTGGCCCCCGCCTCGGCCCCGCCGCCTGCGCGCGTGCCGACAAGGCGCCGAGCGCGCCCCCTCGCCCCCTTCTCTCCTCCCCCGCGCGCGCGCGCCCTTGCCCGAATCGGCAAGGGGGCAAGCCCCCTTTCCCCCTTCTCTTTTTCTTTTCTTTTCTCTTCTCTCTCGGCAGCCGACCGCCGCCGACGTCACCCGCGGCCGCGCTTGGCCGCTAGCGCGGGGAGCGCCCGCGCGGTCCCCTCGCCGCGCTCCACCGCCTTTCCCCTCCGCCCCAAACCGACCTAATTCCCCCTCTACAAATTCCCCCCCCGCTCGGCCGCATCTTTTCCCCCTCGCCCCGGCCGCCATTGCCGCTCCACTCCGCCTCGCTGCCGCCGCCGTCCCTGCCGTCCGCCGCCGCCGCAGCCGAGGGCGCCCGAAGGAGCTCCGGGCGCCGCCTCCGCCACCCTCTTCTCCGCCTCGCTACCGCGCCGTGCCGCGCCCGCGCCGTCGGCCTCCTTCTCGGCTTGCCGCCGCCGCGGTAACCCTCTTTTCCTCCGCCCCCTCTCTTCTCCCCGGTCTAGGGCCGTAGTAGCGCCGTAGACTTCCTCCCGGAGCGCCGCCAAGATCACCGCCCCTCTCCTCCGTTCCACCCCCGAGCCGCCGTGGCCGCCGTCGCACCGCGCCGTCGTCAGCCGCCGTCGCTTCCCCGCGGCTCGATCCGAGCCCATGGATCGGATCCCCTCGCTCCCCTCTTGCCCCGGCGCCGATCCCCGTCGCCGGCCTCGCACCGCACCGCCCGGAACGCCCTCTCCGCCGTCGCCGCCGTCGCCCGGCGCCCTCTCCCCTTTTCTTGCCCGGCCGGCCTACGTGGCTGCCACGCAGGCGCCACGCAAGCGCCAGCCAGCGCACCCCTTCTTTCCCCTCCGTGCACCCGGTCTGCGTAGACCGCGCCGCTGCCAGGCGGGCCCCGCCCTAGCACCCGCGTGGTGGTCGCGGTCCACCGGATCGGCCACCCGCGTAGGCCGCGGCCTGCACCGGCCCATCGGCCCCCTCCTCTCACTCGGCCCAGTCGGCCCCCGTGCCCGCGTCGGCCACCCGGCCTCGCCCCGCATCGGCCACTCGGCCTCCTCCCCCTTGGGCCATCGGCCCGAGTCCTTCGGTCCGGCTCGTCGGCCCCGTTGACCGGACCAGGCCGCGCGCCGCTCGGACCAGGCCGTGTCACTCGGCTTGGGCCGCGCCCTTGAGCGCCGGCCCGCTCGCGCCATCGGCCGATTAGGCCCATCGGCCTATTTCTCTCCCGCGCCGATCGGCCTAGGGCCGATCCCTTCGGGCCGCCGGCCCAATTATTTCGGCCGCGCCCGTTCTAATCTTTTGGGCTGCCCTTAGCCGCCCAAAATAAAGTCTAATTTCAGCCCCTCCTTCCTTTCTTTTTCCAGGGAATTATTAATTAATTATTAATTCCTTTTCTTTATTCCAGAAAATCCTTTAATCTTCGGAAATTCATATCTTTTCAACCGTTCGTCCGATTAACTCCGTTCCACTTCCAAAATTCCTCAAAAATCGAGATCTATCCAATGGCACGCTTAGTGGTCTTTAATAGGGCTTCTTTTTATCGCTTTGTTGAGTCGTCTCGTTTCGCGTGTAGTCTCGGAGCCCGAAGACCCGCAGTGCGCGGATTTCGAGGAAGAAGCTCAAGATCTCGAGCAAGGCAAGTCACCTTTGATCAATTGAACCTATAATTTAAATTAAGTATTTTAATTTCGCAAACTATGCATTACTTAGGTTACACTTGGCACTTGGCCTCGGTTTGCAATACAACCGGCAGGCCCTACCCATTTGCTGCATTCACCTTCCTTGATATTTGAATACCCTAACACCCTTGTCACCCCTCAGGTGATGCCTCGGTATCCGTACCTCGCGTACGAATATCGAGACTCCCCTCAAACTTTAAAATTGATCACCTGGGTAAAACTTGAGTTTACAAAATGCTTGGAAAACCCGACACTTGGGTCGGTGTCTTGAAAACTAAAGTGAGTTTCTAAAACTCGCGGTACGGGAGACGTACTGGAGGTACGGTCTGCCCGTTCTCGCTCTAAGGACCGATTCCTTGGGAATTACATCCAAGCATATGTCAAGTACGACCACATGGGTGATATGGGACGCCCCTGGCTGAGTAATTAGCTAGGCCAGGGAAATCTTGATGCCAAGGGACAAGTGGATTCGCCGGGGTGGTGTCGGGGAGGACCCCTGGGCTTCCTGGCACAGTATGGTCTGGGACCTAACCTGGTGTTGGTCCGTGGGACCCCTCCCGTTGGCATAAGATGACCCTGAGTCGGCTTTCGAAATGCCTTGTCGTGAAAGCCTTAAGGTCGCCAGACGTGACCGAGGGTCGCGGGCTGGGTGATTCGGGGTTAGTAACGTCGTGTGGGTAAAGTGTACCCCCTCTGCAGAGGTTAACAACTGTTCGAACAGCCGTGCCCACGGTCATGGGCGGATGTGAGGTGATTCCTTAGCGTAGTTTTATTGAACACCTTGTGAACTGCTGTTGGTGTGAGGTTTTCCGTTCTGTGCTTGGTTTAAGGCTGTTGAAGCAGCCGGAGTCGGTGACGATTGGCAGGGAGCCTCTCGTACCGAGGTGCGTGAGTTGTGGCTGTTGGTGCAGCCGGGTCGGTGAACGATTGGCAGGGAGCCTCTCGTGCCGACAAGAATCAATCGATACATTTTCACTGCTCCGGCCGGATGAGACGCACTTTCTCATCCGTGTCGTTGAGAAGCACTCACTTAGATGTTTCTAAAGTCTTAAACTAAAATCAATTGTGAAAAATAACTGGCTTTCCCTTGAAGCTTGCATTAAACACTTAATTCCCCTGACTTGCTGAGTACTCCCGTACTCACCCTTGCTCTATATAATTAAACCCCCCCCAGTTCTCGAAGATGAAGAGGTGGACCCTGCTGATGAAGAGTTCTTCCAGGAGCAAGCAGACTTCGAGCAGTAGTAGGGTTTCGGCCTTCCCCAAGGCTTTGCTTGTGGCTTAGGGCTAGTCTCCGCTTTCCGCTTCCGCCTTTTTGTAATGCTGTTGTGAACTCGGGTTCTGTCCGCAGTTCCAACCCTGGTTGTAATCCTACTCTTAAATAAAGAGACCGCTGTTGTTGTGATATTCAGTCTTCCTGTTGTACCAGCGCTATTTCCTGGGACTGGTACAGGCATACAGGTCAATCTGGACCGCTCTATCCTGGTCTCCGCCCGGGGCCAGTTTGGGGCGTGACAGAAGATGGTATCAGAGCGCAGCTTTGGCCTAGGACGAAACCCGACGTTAGATGACCGTAAGGATGCTAAGTTCTGAAAAAGCTATTTGCGAAAAGTTCGGTTCTTTTCTTCTTCTCTTACTCTGTTTACAAAACTGGTTACTGACTTCTCTTTCTTTTTCAAAATTGTAGATGGCAGTCAACGCCACCCACAGTTCCCACGGCGTTGGTGAGGGTCACCACGTCGACCAGCTGAGAGACCTCGCTGGCTTCCTTGGCTTCTCTTGTCCCGAGTACGCTGGGTACTCCGTGGACCGCTTCCCTCCCCGCTGTGAGCTGTCCGTGTACCTTTACCCCCGCGGAGGTACACACAGCGCTGGCCTTCGCCCTCACCACTTCAACTTGGCTCGCCCCACGCTCCAGCTCGCGTACCAGGACCTCTCCTGGACCGCTCTGCGTCGCTTGGCCTACGACTACCGTCGTCGCCTTGCAGGTTCGGCCTTCCGGCTGATCCCGCAGCTCCCTCCTGGCCGTGCAGACAGCCGCTACCCTTGCCCTTACCGTGAGTCGCACCCTGCGCTGACGCGCATGGTGGAGCTTTCTGGCGCTCAGGCCACTCAGCACGACCTTCTCCTTGAGGCTTACCGCTCCTTGGCTCGCCGCTACGCCGCACTGGAGGCCCGCCTTGCTGAGGAGGGTGTCACCTCCGTGGACACTACCTCCTGGGACTCTGGCCGCCTTTGCCACTCCAGCCACCTGTCCTTCTACAGTTCACGTGGCTCTGCTCGCACTCCCAGCGGCCCACGCTCCCCCAGCCCGCGTGTGCCGTACTCGCCAGTTTACTCTCCCTACCCCCACCGTGCCAGCCCCTCCTACACCCCAGGTCACACCCCAGTCGTCAGCCGCCGTGGGCTCCGACTGATCCGCACCGCGCGGAAGCGCGTTGTGGGCTCCTCCACCGTGTTCCGTTTCGACCCCCCAGCTCCTCCCCCGCCAGCAGGCCGCCCTGCTGCCGGCCCTCGACAGGTTCCGCCGGTCCCTTCGCGTGCGCCGATCGACGTGTCCTCTTCAGACGAGCCGACCACCGGAGCCAGCCAGGCAGGAGAGCAGTAGAGTTCGTCTGCTGCAGGTGGAGTTCGTGTGCTAGACCTTTTGTACCGCCGCCAACTCTTTCGGAGTCGTGGCGAGGTAGTGTGTGAGTGTGTTGTTGTGGGTGTTGTCTGGTAGTCTGGATCTCTGAGGTGGTGTGCGTACAGTCAAGCTCGGCGCAGCTCTGTGACTTGTCCACACCCGTTGTTTTAGGTGCTTTCCGAGTTGAGAAAAGCTTTATGACTAGTGTGTGCTTTCTGAGCTCGTTTACTTTACTTCTTCCCTTTTTAAGTGCTGTTCTGTTTTCTTACCCCGCCCTTTTCTGGGAGATTAGATGGCTACCCGTCCCCGTCGTGTGGCTCGTGCTCCAGCTCGTTTGGGTTACGAAACCCGCAGGGAAGAACCAGAATCGGAAAATGAGTCAGGAAATGAACCGGTTAATGCCCCAGCTCAGGCAGACCCTGCAGCAAACCGTGCACAGGACTTACCCCCGCCTCCCCAGCTTCAGGCAGATTACCAGCACATGATGGCAGTTCAGACTCAGATCTTGCAGGGCTTAGCCCAAGCCATAGCAGGCATCCAGCAGAATTTGCAGCCGCAGGCTCCGCACCCAGTGCCTTTCCATAACAACAATCACAGATCCAAGCTGACGGACTTTCTAAGATCCCACCCACCGGAATTCTCTCACACCGTCGAGCCCGTTGAGGCCGACGATTGGCTAAAGGATGTTGAGAGAAAACTCAACCTAGTGCAGTGCACCCCAGTGGAAAAGACCCTTTTTGCTGCACATCAGTTAAGAGGCTCTGCAGCCGACTGGTGGGAGAATTACTGTAATGCCCATCCAGACGCTGTCAACATTGAGTGGGCAGAGTTCGCCGATGCCTTCCGTGCAGCTCATGTGCCCGAAAGTACCATCGACATGAAGAAAGAAGAGTTCAACCGTCTGAAACAAGGTACAGGAAGCGTCAATGAGTACCTGAGTCGCTTCAACAAATTGGCTCGGTATGCTCCCGAAGAAGTGGACTCCGACAAGAAAAAGATCAGGAAGTTCTTGAAGGGAATCGCAGTAGGGTTGAGAATCCAGTTGCTTGCCCATGACTTCCCCACCTTCCAGCACATGGTCAACAAGGCCTTGCTTCTGGAGGATGCCAGAAAAGAGGCAACTGAGGAATATAAGAAGCGCAAGTCTACCCACCAAGCGCCCCCGTTCCGAGGTGCGCCACGCCCTCGTGTTGGACATCCCATGCAGTACCACCAACCTGCCCATCAAGTCAGTCGCCAACCTGGCTTTACTCCCCGTCCACCGGTGCCCCGCCTTACTCCGTCGCCCCAGCAGCATGCCCCTAGTGGCAACACCGCAAGGAACAGTGTCTCCTCCTTCAATTCGCCCACAGGAATGGCAAATGTGCAGTGCTTCACGTGCAAACAAATGGGACATTACGCCAGGCAGTGTCCTCGGAATCAGGGAAATTCTAACCCCGGACGCTCTGATGCTAGCTTCCCCAGGACGCCAGCACCTGCACAGTCCCGTCCAGTCACTCAGACAAGTGGACAAGGTTCTCGCGCCTCCAACAACTTTGGACGAGGTCGAGTGAACCACATTCAAGCTGAAACCGCCCAAGAGGCCCCCGACGTGGTGATGGGTATGTTCTCTGTCAACTCCATACCCGCACTCGTTCTATTTGATTCAGGAGCTTCTCATTCGTTCATATCACAAGCTTTTGTGAAAAGAAATGGTTGGAAAACCCAAAATTTACAAGTACCTATGGTAATACATTCCCCTGGAAGGGATATAAGGGCAGATAAACTATGCCCCAAGGTTGATCTAGTGATAGAAGGGGTTAGCTTCGCAGCCAAACCCATAGTCCTAGACTCCCAAGGCCTGGATGTCATCCTAGGGATGGATTGGTTGGCTAAGCACAAAGGACAAATTGATTGTGCCGATAGGACCATCACTTTGCAAGGACCCGGAGGAAAACAAGTGCGTTTCACTCCCCTCCTTCCCGGAAATCGGTCAACCCTGAACAGTTTGCAAGCCACTCCCTTGGAAATGGTACCCATAGTCAACGAGTACCCCGATGTGTTCCCAGAAGAACTACCCGGGATGCCACCGGATCGAGAAATTGAGTTCTCCATAGAGCTTGCCCCAGGCACCGCTCCCATTGCCAAGAGACCCTACAGAATGGCAGCCAACGAACTGGCAGAAATTAAGAAACAGATCGAAGAACTTCAGAACAAGGGTTACGTGCGACCCAGCTCGTCCCCTTGGGGAGCCCCTGTGCTCTTAGTAAAGAAGAAAGATGGCTCTGAGAGAATGGTGATAGACTATAGAGCCTTGAACGAAGTAACCATCAAGAATAAGTATCCCCTACCACGGATTGACGATTTGTTCGACCAATTGGAAGGAGCCAGAGTATTCTCCAAGATCGACCTACGATCTGGGTATCACCAGCTCAAAATCAGATCAGAAGATATCCCCAAGACCGCTTTCTCAACGCGGTATGGCCTGTATGAGTTCACCGTGATGTCTTTCGGACTCACCAATGCTCCGGCATTCTTCATGAACCTGATGAATAAAGTTTTCATGGACTACTTGGATAAGTTCGTTGTGGTCTTCATTGACGACATTCTGATTTACTCAAGAAATGAACAAGATCATGCAAATCATCTACGGAAAGTAATGGAAAGGTTGCGTGAACACCAACTCTTTGCCAAGTACTCGAAGTGTGAGTTTTGGTTGGATAAAGTAGCCTTCCTTGGCCATGTCATCTCCACCAAAGGTGTTGAAGTAGACCCCAGTAAGGTTGAGACCGTCCTCGCTTGGAACGCACCCAAGACGGTGTCTGAGATCCGTAGTTTCCTCGGTTTAGCAGGTTACTACCGGAGGTTCATCGAAGGATTTTCCAAGCTAGCTCGACCAATGACGGAACTCCTAAAGAAGGAAAAGAAGTTTGAATGGTCGGAAGCATGTGAACGCAGTTTTCAAGAACTCAAGAAAAGATTGACGACTGCTCCCGTCCTCACCCTGCCTGACATCCGAAAGGATTTCGAGATCTTCTGTGATGCATCGAGACAAGGTCTAGGATGTGTCTTAATGCAAGACCGAAAGGTGGTGGCCTACGCTTCAAGACAACTCAGGCCCCATGAGGTCAACTACCCTACGCATGACCTGGAATTGGCAGCTGTGGTTCATGCCCTGAAAATTTGGCGTCACTACCTGATTGGAAACAGATGTGAAATTTACACCGATCACAAAAGCCTCAAGTACATCTTTACCCAGAGTGAATTGAACATGAGACAAAGAAGATGGTTGGAATTAATCAAGGATTATAATCTCGGTATACACTACCACCCTGGAAAAGCAAATGTGGTCGCCGACGCGTTAAGTCGCAAGACCTACTGTGCTACCGCCCTAGTTTGGCCAACACAGGATGACCTGTGTCGAGAAATCGAGAGGTTGAAAGTGACCGTGGTTCCCACCGGAAACCTAGCCAGTCTTACAGTGCAACCGACCCTAGAAGTTCAAATTCGAGAAGCGCAACGAGAAGACGAGGGTATGAAAGGAATGAAGGATAAGATCCGTAAGAAAAGACTCAAAGGCTTCACCATCGACGACCAGGATACTGTTTGGTTCGGATCCCGCATCTGCGTGCCAGCCAAAAAGGAATTAAAGGACCTCATTCTGAGAGAGGCTCATGAGTCAGCGTACTCCATCCATCCAGGGAGTACCAAGATGTACCAAGACATCAAGGAATACTTTTGGTGGGCTGGAATGAAGCGAGATGTTGCAGAGTATGTAGCCTTATGTGACATCTGCCAAAGAGTAAAGGCCGAACATCAGAAACCCGCCGGTTTGTTACAACCCCTCCGAATTCCCGAGTGGAAATGGGAAGAGATCGGTATGGATTTCATTACCGGTTTACCAAGGACCCCTAGTGGGTATGACTCCATCTGGGTGATCGTGGACCGCCTAACCAAGGCAGCTCACTTTGTACCAGTGAAAACCACCTACGATGGGAAAAAGCTGGCAGACCTGTACATGACCCACGTGGTTTGCCGATACGGTTGCCCAAAGAAGATTGTGTCGGATCGAGGCACTCAGTTTACCTCAAGATTCTGGCAACAGTTACACGAGGCAATGGGTACCAACTTAAATTTCAGTACTGCCTACCACCCGCAGACAGATGGGCAGACAGAACGAGTTAACCAGATCCTGGAGGACATGCTTCGAGCGTGTGCCTTGGACTTCGAAGGCACATGGGATCGTTGTCTCCCCTACGCTGAGTTCTCCTACAACAACAGTTACCAATCCAGTATCCAGATGTCCCCAAATGAAGCCCTGTTTGGACGAAAGTGTCGCACCCCGTTGTGTTGGAACGAGGTAGGCGAAGCGCAAGTGTTTGGACCTGACGTTCTAAAGGAAGCTGAACAGCAAGTCAAGTTGATTCGAGACCGCCTGAAAACAGCTCAGACCCGACAGAAAAGCTATGCAGATAATCGGAGACGTGATCTCGAGTTTGCAGTGGGAGATCACGTGTACCTGCGAGTGTCCCCACTCCGTGGTCTAAAGAGGTTCGGAATGTCCGGCAAGTTAGCCCCTCGCTATATCGGTCCCTACCTCATCATCGCCAGACGCGGCGAAGTTGCCTACCAGCTTGAGCTGCCAGAAGGACTGACAGATGTGCACAATGTGTTCCATGTGTCCCAGTTAAAGAAATGTCTTCGTGTTCCAGAGGAACAAGTTCCCTTGGGAAGTATAGAACTGGAGAAGAACCTAACCTATAAAGAGAGACCAATCAGAGTTCTTGAAGAGGCTGAACGTCAGACTCGAAGAAAGACCGTTAAGTTCTACAAGGTGCAGTGGAGCAACCACTCAGAGGATGAAGCAACTTGGGAACGCGAAGATCTTCTCCGTGCCCAGTTCCCGGAGCTGCTCCCTTAGGTGCTGAATCTCGGGGACGAGATTCTTGTTAGGGGGGTTGGTTTGTAACGCCCGTTTTGTCGCGGCGTTAGCGGGAAAACTAATCTGCTAAAAACCCTAATTGCGAAAATTTGCTCTTCGGTTGAGTCTTGTCGTGTGCCAAGGTCTCGTGTCTCCCCTCTCAGTTCAATCCCGGAGAAAACCGCGAAATCGGATTTCGAATCCGAGCCCTAATCCTCCCAGAACCAAACCCTAAGAAAAAGTCTGGTTTACCTCCCTTGTCCCGGGCCGTTTCTCCCTTCTCGGCCTGGTTCCTTCTCCCTTTTCCCTCCTGGGCCGCTGCCGGCCCAGTCCTCTTCCCCCTCGGGCTGAGCCCCTCTCGGCCGCCCTCTCTTTCCCTCTTCTTTTCCCTGGGCCGTCCCCGGCCCAGCTCTCTCTCCCTCTTGGGCCGCCTCGGCCCAGCCGCCTGCCCGGCCGCCTCCCTCCCGCTGGGCCGCGCCAGGCCGCTCGGCCCGGTCCGCGCCCGAGCCGCGCCGTCCTCTCTCTTCTCTCTCTCCTTCCCGTTTCTTCCCTCCCGAATCCTTTCCACCGCCGGCGCCGTTCCGTCCCGCCGCTGGCCCCCGCCTCGGCCCCGCCGCCTGCGCGCGTGCCGACAAGGCGCCGAGCGCGCCCCCTCGCCCCCTTCTCTCCTCCCCCGCGCGCGCGCGCCCTTGCCCGAATCGGCAAGGGGGCAAGCCCCCTTTCCCCCTTCTCTTTTTCTTTTCTTTTCTCTTCTCTCTCGGCAGCCGTGTGATATTAAATCTTCCTGTTGTACCAGCGCTATTTCCTGGGACTGGTACAGGCATACAGGTCAATCTGGACCGCTCTATCCTGGTCTCCGCCCGGGGCCAGTTTGGGGCGTGACAACTTTTCTACTGGGATTGTAGTTGACTATAACAACAAATTACCAGTTCTTCCCTACAACATTCATCGACCACCTCCTTCGGTATGTAACTCTGCAACTTTAATAACTTTTATCCCATCATGCTCTTCAATGTCTCTGAAAAAAGATATTGTTTGCAGGCAAATGCTCTGATCATCTCCCGACCATATAAAGTTTATCATGTTGATGTGCCAGCCCAGCCGACTGCCAGGAAACCAACTGGCGGTCCGAAGATCAAGCCCCAAACAAAAAATAAAAGAACCACAGCTGCAGTTGAAGAAACCAGCAAGCGCGCAAGCAAACAGAGAAAGCTAGTCATTGATGACTGAGATGAGGAATCTGAAGAAGTCCAAACGCCCAGAGCCAATATCAGCTCACCCAAGCCATCCACCAGATCCGCTCCAAAAATCATAAAATCCAACAGGTACATATCGCATGACTGGTAGTACCTTTTTTCTGAAAACTTATTTGATTTCACTCTGATCACCATGTATCGTCTTTTGCAAAAAAAAACCTCAAGATATTGATCCAACAGACCAAACCGAACAACCAACTCCAGCTACGGAGTCAGGAAACCAAGAATCCACAGAGCCAAGGTCCCAGAGCCCGCTCCCGAGTAAGACAGCTCCGAGCCAGGAGCCCCCGACTGTCAATCAGGATCCCCGACTGGAAACCAGTCGAGTTCTTCTGAACAAACATCAACTCAGGGACCCCCAACTGGAAACCAGTCGGACAGGGAAAAGCAAATTCCAGTCAGCCAAGGAACACCGGTTGAAGATCCGACATCAACTACTGAAGAAATCAACAAGGATCAAGCAATTAGGGATGCTACCACCCAAGAAGACCATCCAGAAACGTCAACAGGTAAATCAACCAATCATTAAATTTTTGCCTTGAACATGCTTCCTGAGTTTTATCTTTCATATCTTCCTTAGAACAAACAACTGGAGAAGGTGAAGAGATCCCACGGTTGAAATCAGTCGAGTGGCGCGATGCAGAAGGCAAAAAACAAGGCATCATACTAAACAAACAAAAGGAAGCAGAAGAACGAGATCTGCTTGTTGCCAGCCTTAATGAAGCCACTCGACTGATGAACGTGAGAAGAAACCCCTCATACCTCAATTGCTGATTCTTATACAACCAATTGACTTACTTTTTTGTGATGTAGAGAATATACCGTCGCTTCAAGGCCAAATCTGATACCTTAGAAAAGCTTGTTCCTCATGTCAATTCCTTAGAGAATATCCAACAAGAGCTTAAAGAAGCCAAGGAGGATGCAATAGCTAGAGAGACTGTCTTGCGGGAAGAAATCAGCAAGCTTCGAGATATGAACTTAGAACTTCGTGGTTCAATTGAAGTTAAGAAACATTAACTCATCTGCTCTTGATTAATCCATT
The DNA here is from genome assembly GCA_008326285.1 of Oryza officinalis. NCBI lineage: Eukaryota > Viridiplantae > Streptophyta > Magnoliopsida > Poales > Poaceae > Oryza > Oryza officinalis. The sequence continues at coordinate 43,757,712 of BDMV01000007.1, forward strand.
CAGCTCTATTAACTCTATGTCTTCATGTTCTAGCCAACTTATCCGAGATTGAATCCCTCAAGGCTCAATTGAAAAAGACAGAAAATGATAATGCCAAGCTTGAAACAGACAAGGCAAAAGCTATAGCTGAACTTGAAGGTAATCTTCATAGAACTCATCTTTCTTGATTCGGCTTGTCTTGGTCATCAATATAATCTGAATATTGTCAATCTTGCAACTAACAAGGTAAAATCATGTGCTCAGTTCGAAGTCTTTGCTGAAAAAGTCCAAAGAGCCGAGAGAATCAGAGATGATATTGCTAACGTAGCCACGCTAATCCTGTCAGCAATTTATCAGAACGACCTTGGAACAAGTGCTGAAGACGCACTTGAGATCTTTGACAAACTCAGGAGAGCTCCTAAGAAGTATCTAGATAACATCATTGATGCTGCTACCATGAGTGCGAGTCAAACCCTGGCGATGACAAAGTCTCTCTATCCCCGTGTAGACATAAATTCTATAGGAGATGGCTTTGCAGACAACACCTCTGATGAGCAAGCTTTAGAACTAATAAATGAAGCTCAGGAGTCTGCCAACAAGATAGCTGTTGATGTAGTCAAAAACTTCCAGGGATAGATTCTCAATGTAAAAAACTCTTGTGATCCAACTTGTAATTTATCAGTTTATTTATGCTTATGCCCTGATTTGAATCTTGTGTTTAATTTCTTAAAAAATTTTGTTCGACTGTCACCAAGCCTAAAACTTGATGAAGTCATCAAAAAATTTTCAATCCTTATTCACTTGACTCAAATCAAAACAAAAACAATGATAAACCAGATACAAACAAGTTATATTCAAAAGAAACCTCACACTTTATTAATACGAATAGCCCCCGACTGGCAACTCAAGAAGGCAACTTACTTGAAGTCGGTGGTCGAGAAGAACATAATACAGAAAATTGAAGTTAAGTATAATATCGACGAAGGTGTTCAATATTCCATGAATTCTCCACGATTGTCCTGTCTTCACGCTTTAGACGGTACGTTCCTGGTCGAGTGACTTCAGCAATTATGAAAGGTCCATCCCATAATGGAGATAATTTATGTCTATCCTTCGTCGCCTGAATCTTTCTCAGAACCATATCACCAACAATAAACGCTCGTGATCGAATATTACGATTATGGTAACGTCGAAGTCCTTGGAGAAACCTCGCCGACTGAACAAGTGCAGCTTCACGAGCTTCTTCCAGTCGGGTCAAGTCATCAGCACGGTCTTGATCATAACACTCATCATTGAAATTATGAACTCGAAGAGATTCGAACTCCATTTCACTTGGCAACATGGCTTCAGCCCCATAAACTAAAAAGAAAGGCGATTGACCCGTAGCCCACTGGGCGTAGTCCGTAATGACCACAAAACTGAAGGCAACTCTTGAACCCATCTACCAGCATAAGGGTGCAATCTATAAAAGACTCGGGCCTTAATACCCTGAAGGATCATACCATTAACACCTTCGACCTGTCCATGACCTGTCCATTGCTTCTAGGATGTGCTACTGACGCATAACAAATCTTGATCCCAAAATCTTCACAAAATTCTTTGAAAACGCCTCCGATGAATTGAGTCCCATTGTTAGTAATAATCCTGTTCAGGACACTAAACCAATGCACAGTATTAAGGATAAAATCTCGTGCCTTATCTGCAGTAATTACAGCAACCGGCGTAGCTTCAATCCACTTAGAAAACTTGTCAATTACAACAAACAGATGCGTAAAACCTCCTGGAGCCTTTTTGAAGGGACCAACCATATCCAGACCCCAAACTGCGAAGGGCCATGAAAGCGGAATCGTTTGCAACTCTTGAGCTGGAACATGACTTTGTCGAGCAAAAAATTGACAACCGTCATAGGTTCGAACCACTTTATCTCCATCGGTAACCGCCCTAAGCTAGAAAAAACCTTGTTGATAAGCCTTGCCCACCAAAGTATGTGCTACAGCATGACTGCCACAAATTCCCGAGTGAATATCCTGCAACAATTGTCGGCCTTCCTCAGGTGTAACACATCTTAACAAAACTCCAGACGGACTTCTCCTGTACAACTCCAAAGTAATCATGACATAATTCTGTCTACGGCGTCGGACTCGCTCTGCATCATCTCGATCTTCAGGTAACACCTACGAGTCAGAAAATTGATAAAAGGTATCCTCCAGTCGGCATCAAGCATGAAAACCTAGTTTGTAACCTCCTCTTCGGTAGCTTGCATTTTAGCAACAGTCGGCTCATGAAGATGCTATACAAAAACATCAGTCGGCGTGGCCTCTCGTCTAGAGCCAAACTGTGCTAGTTGATCTGCCGCTTCGTTGTTATGCCTTAAGACATGTGATAACTCCAAGCCATCAAACTTGTCTTCTAGCTTACGAACATCCTGACGATAAGCAATCATATTGTCGTTTAAGTAAGACCAATCCTTCATCACCTGATTTATCACCAACTGGGAATCTCTTCATACAATCATACGACGTATACCGAGAGATACAACAAGTTGCAGTTAGTGAAGTAAAGCTTCATACTCGGCCACATTATGTGAGGCCGCAAAATGTATCTGAAGAACATACCGCAGTCTTTCACCAGTTGGGGAGATTAAGACAATTCCAGCTCCTATACCGGTAACTCACTTAGACCCATCAAAATACATAGTCCAGTATTGCGGTTCCTCCCTAGGTACGTCTCCTTGGCACTCGGTCTACTCGGCCACGAAATCAGCCAGGATCTGGGACTTAATAGATGTCCTTGCTTTGAAAGTAATATCTAACGGCATCAATTCCAAAGTCCACTTCGCAATATGCCCAGTAGCCTCCCGATTATGAATAACATCGCTGAGTGGAAAGGATGTAACCACAGTAACCGAATGACTTTGGAAATAATGAGCTAACTTCCTGACGGTAATTAAAACTTCATATAATAATTTATGTACCTGGGGATAGCGTGTTTTGGATCCAACCAACACCTCGCTAACGAAATAAATTGGCCTTTGAACTTTCTGAATTCGTCCTTGTTCCTCTCGTTCTACGACCAGGACCATGTTGATCACCTGATAAGTTGCAGAGACATAGAGTAGCAATGGCTCTTGAGGATATGGTGAGGCTAACACGGGTGGTGTTGTGAGAAAATTTTTGAAGTCTTCAAAAGCTTTTTGGGCTTCCGGGGTCCACTGGAACTCTTCTGTTTTCTTGAGCAGCTTAAAAAAGGGCATGCCTCGTTCCCCGAGTTTAGAAACAAACCGGCTTAAAGCTGCCATGCATCCAGTAAGCTTCTGGTCATCCTTTTGGGTACTGGACGGCTTCATGTTCTGAATGACGTTGATCTTCTCTGGGTTGGATTCAATACCACGATGAGACACCATAAAACCAAGTAGCTTCCCTGACGGTACTCCGAAAGTGCACTGTTCTGGGTTCAACTTCATCCTGAAGGCTCGAATATTTGAGAAAGTTTCTTCTAAGTCGGCGATAAAATCCTGTCTTTGCTTGGTTTTGATAACAACATCATCAACGTAAGCTTCCACGGTCCTCCCAAGTTGAGTTTGAAGGCATCTCTGGATCATACGCTGATATGTAGCTCTAGTGTTTTTAAGGGCAAACGGCATCGTCAGCCAGCGGTCGAGTCAACAACTTGATCAATGCGGGGCAAACCAAAGGGATCCTTGGGGCAAGACTTGTTGAGGTCGGTGTAATCAACACACATGCGTCATTGTCCTGTCATCTTCCGAACTAGAACCGGGTTGGCCAACCAGTTGGGGTGGTAAACTTCCTGGATGAATCCAGCCGCCAAAAGCTTGGCGAGTTCCTCCTTAATAACATCTCTTCGATCTTGCGCAAAGTGGCGAAGCCGTTGTTTGATAGGTTTTGCATCCTCTTTGACATTTAGTGAGTGCTTGTAACGTCCCGCCTCCACGAGGCCGGGCCCGCTTACATCTAGCAGCTTAAATAGGACATAGGCTGCAAAGCGGCGAAGCCGTTGTTTGATAGGTTTTGCATCCTCTTTGACATTTAGTGAGTGCTTGTAACGTCCCGCCTCCACGAGGCCGGGCACAACAGGTTTTGCATCCTCTTTGACATTTAGTGAGTGCTTGTAACGTCCCGCCTCCACGAGGCCGGGCCCGCTTACATCTAGCAGCTTAAATAGGACATAGGCTGCCCTCACAAACCAACACCAGTCTTTTCTGCGCACTTTGTCCTCACTCGTGCGCACCCGGGAAGGACTTCCCAGTCGGTCACCCATCCCAATATTTCTCCAGGCCAAGCATGCTTAACTTTAGAGTTCTTTGGAGATGGGCTTCCGGAAAAGAAGTTGCAACTTGTTAGCATGAGTATCCTATCAATCCTATTATGCCTTGGGCCGGGGTGTTACAGTGCTCAATCACCTCTCTAGAAATACCAGGCATATCAGATGGTTTCCAAGCAAATATATCTTTATTATTTTGTAGAAAGGTGATGAGCACGATTTTCTATTTATAATCTAGCTCGGCGCCTATTACAGCAGTCTTGGAGGGGTCAGAAGGATCGAGTGGAATCTTCTTCATCTTGGCGTCACCTTCTCCCGTCTTGGCCAACTTCTTTGCTGGGTTTTCGCCTTCGTCCGATGTTGATGCGGCTAGTCGGATGTCCTATTGGCCAAGTAATCTCTCGTGAGATTCGGCCATGTTGCAGCTTTTCTTGTCGCAGGTGAAGGCTTGCTTGACGTCGCTGTGCAGGGAGATGACTCCATTAGGTTCGAGCATCTTCATCATCAGATAGGTGTAGTGCGGGACTGCCATGAATTTGGCAAGCGCAGGTCTTCCAAGGATTGCGTGGTAAACTGCTTCAAAGTCAGCGACTTCAAAGATGACGTTCTCTGTACGGAAATTCTCTCAAGTGCCAAAGGTGACTGGAAGAGTGATTTTGCCCGAGTGGTGTAGATGACAGCCCTAGGATGACTCCATGAAAAGGGGTTGAACTTGGCTTTAATTCGGATCTTGGGATTTGCATCTCGTCTAGTGTCTTGGCGAAGAGGATATTGAGGGCGCTGCCGCCATCGATGAGGGCACGCTTGAGCTTGACGTTGCAGACTACCAGGTCTAGTACCAGGGGATATCGCCCCGGGTGAACCACTCGGTCAGGATGATCCGAGCGGTTGAACATAATAGCCACCTCCGACCATCATAGGTAACGTGGGACTTCAAGCTGAACTGCATTAATTTCTCTGTCGGTCAATTTTTGCTTCCGTTTTAATTCATATGCGAGTAGCCCTCCAAAAATGTGGTTTAACTCGGTCCTGTGGTCTTGGAAAGGTTCTGAGCCACCATTTGCATCGTCCTTCTTAGTTCCTGAGGTACCGGCTCCATCTGTTGGCTTCTGGAGTTGGGCAGCGTAATGCTCGGCGAACTGTTTGTAGATGAAGCAATCCTTGGCCGCATGTTTGTGGTTCGGGTGATGAGTGCATTGAGCGTTCATGATCTTGTCGTAGGTGCTGACTCATGCACGCTGTTGTTGGTAGTTCGATGTTGCAGTGACCAGATCCTCGGGCTTACGCTTGCGATCTTTTTAGCCATTGTTGTCGTTACCGTTGCCGTTGTCCTTCTTGGGGCGCCAGCTATTCCCTAATTGCTTGTCTTGACGTGATGCTTTGATTGCGTCGTCCGACTTGGCGTAGGAATTGACCGTCTCGAACATCTTCTTGACTGTCCTAGGAGGTTTGCGCCTGAATTTGCCGATTAATAACTCATTGCGAACAACCTTCTGAAACGCGACTATGATGACGTCGTCGGTGATGTTAGGAATCTTGTTTCGCTTCTCCAAGAAATGCCGAATGTAATCTTTTAAAGACTCGTCGGGCTTCTGGATTACGTTGTAGAGGTCGAAGTAAGTCCCAGGCCTTTCAAAGGTACCTTGAAAATTGGCGATGAAGTGATTCCAAACCTCGCTCCAAGAATCGATTGAACCCCTTGGTAAACTTGCGAGCCAATTTCTGGCGGTGTCGGCGAGAGCGACGGGCAGGTAATTTGCCATGGCTTTGCTACCTCCTCCTGCTGTGCAAATTGCGAGAGTGTAGATGGTCAACTATGACTCAGGGTCGGTTTTGCCGTCATATTTCTCGATCCCGGTGGGCTTGAAACCACTCGGCCAATTCACTCGACGCAGGTCCCGAGTGAATGCGGATACTCCTTCATCGCAGTTGTCGGGGGAATTCCTTCGATCTTCATAATAAGGCCTGTTGCGCTCGCGATAGCGCTGGTCGAATACCTCCCTCAAATCACTCGGCGCGGGCTTTCGAGAGCCGCTCTGGTAACTGGAGCTGTTGTCATAGCGGATTCGGTCATGGACGGGTAGTCGGCCATGACACCTCTCGCGAGAGTCGGCCGACTGGTCTCGACGCTTCCAGGTTGCATGATGACGGACGTCGTTAGACTTGCCAGGGGTCTTACTATGCTCGGGTCTTTGGTAATCTTTGGATCGCAGCGGTGGGAGATGACTACCATCGGGTGTTTCGGCAATGGACTCGGTGACTCCCCGAGCAGTGCTCGTGGAAGCGCCGAGTGGGGCTGTAGTAGCGTGTATAGGATTGGAGTCACGTTGGGGGGTGCTACGTCTATGACGGTGTCGATGAGGGTGAGAGCGGTGACCGCGTTCTGCTGGGGCGTTAGGAAGACGTTGGTGTTGTCTACTCGGGTCTGAAGTATGGCGTCGTGAGCGGAGCGCCCAGCCGTCCTCAGATCTCGCCTTTTCTTGTCGTTATCTTCTTTACGCTTGAGTTTCTCCTCCTTGCGCTTGTGCTCCTCTTCGAACTTGGCTCGTTCCTCTTCCGCAGCCCTACGGGTCACGGCCGAGTCGGTTTCTCCTAGTTCGGCCATGAGAGCGTCGAAAAATAACGAAGTGTAGTTGTCGTCGAAGTCGGAGTTGTCGTTGTTCTCCGTGGAGATGTCGTAAAGATTATCGAAGTCAGAAGAGCTGATGTAGTCGGTGATCTCGGTGGATGAGCACGATCCGAGGTTGAATCACAACAGCGATTTCCCTGGAGCCTGGACCACAGTGTGGCGCTAATGCGAAAAGTTCTCCCGAGTGGCTTGGATCCGACTCGGAAGAGAGAAAGTCGAAGAAGGTCTCAGCGGCGTTTGGTAACCCAAACGGCGCCAAGTAGTTTTCTCCTCCTGACTGGTTCGAATCCGAGTCAAGGAGAGAAATCTTGCCGAAGCTGTCGGTGATGAAGTCGAGGCTGCCGAAGCAGTACGCCTGTCCTGGTGGGAAGGCGAAGTCGTCAATGTCTGATGTAGATCCCATCGCTCTTGTCGGCGAGAAGAAAACTTGACGCCCCCTACCTGGCGCGCCAACTGTCGAAACCCTATTTCGGCAATAAGAAAAGGGGGTAGCACACAAGTGCTAAACACGATGGGTTAGTAGACAAAGGGATTTAGACAGGTTCAGGCCTTCTATAAAGAAGTAATACCCTACTCCTGTTCGGGGATTGTATCCGCCAAGTTATGTATTAATCTCGTGATCAAGTTGTGTATGAAGAAAAACTTAGCTAGTTGCTATTGCCTCTATGCCCCTCAAGGGACGTTCTGCCCCCTTTATATAGGTTCAGAGGGTAGGCTCACAAGTCAAAGACCAAACCACATACGATATAGAACTTCTAATATTACCCATAATACTCCCGACTTAGGATTATAGTCGTTCCTTAATACACAAGGTAACGTAATACTTAAGTCCTAAACCTATTACATAATTATCACTCATAACTTATCCCCTATAATCAGTCGGATAAGCTAGCCGTGTGGGTATATGGTACCTATAATCTCCACAGCTAATTTTCATTTTTTTCCTAGTTTCTGTATCCATCAGTACATAGTGCAAGTCCGATCAGACAAATTTTGTTTGTATGTTACGGCTGCGAGAGTACAAGTGGGTTTTCACAAGCTATTGGAGTGGTTATGGCCCTCGGTTAATCACGCATAGCTTAATTGTTGACGCGAGCAATTGAGAATTGATAACCTAGTTATATGAACTGATCTTGCTTCTTATCACTGCTACATAACTCGTTATCGTGAACAGCCTATTCATGTCGGGGGCTCGTTAACCATCACACCGACGTCACCTTTGACGGACTGGAATAAACACGTTTAGCATCACCTTTCCATAGGCCTTTAGACCAAGCCCGTCATCGATGACACTCATTGATAATGGGTTTATTTTGTGACCCGACAAAGATTATATTTGTCAGGCCGCAACCTAACCTTGTCACCGATGACACTCGTCGGTGATGGGCTCATATAACGACCCGATAAAGATAACCGTCTAAGCAAGTAAACAAGGAGTGTCATCGGTGACAGCTCGGCTTTAAGGCCCGACAAACATAACGATAAATACCGTCATCGGTATTCATTTATTAACTGTTACCGATATTTATTGCTTACTATAAATACTTTAACTGTTCACAAAAATGGTTATCCCACTGTTCACATTTGTGGTGGGAGTTGTTGGGGAGCGAATTTTGTCTATTTTTATATAAAAAAGAAAAATTCCAAAAAAGTCAATTTAGGTACTTGGAAAATAATAAACTCTCTCCAAATCTGGTAATACTTATGTTACAAAAAAATTATCTAATATTTGTTCATTTTTGCGGCGATAGATCAAAGTTGTTTGATGTGCAAAACTAATCGACATAGCAAAAAGTATAGAAGTGACATTTCAAATTTTATAAACGTCGCGGAGAGGGAGAGAAAAATAAAAACCAACGATTACATGACTTGTCCATGTGCAGATTGCAAAAAATGAGAAGATGTTTGATAATAGAGTAGATGTACACATTCATCTAATACGTCGAGGGTTCATGAAAGGCTACACATGTTGGACGAAGTATGGAGAGCAAGAATCAGTCGATATTGCAGATGCTGCGAGTAGTGACGCACAAAATCAAGAATATGAAGATGAACATGACATGTTTGTTACTTTTTCATTGGGCGGTGAAATGGTTGATGTCGATCATGATCTACTGCAAGACATGTCGTGTGATGTTGAGGAATCAGCTTACAACGAGAGAGATTCCATGAAGTTTACCATATTGGTCAATGATTCAGAGACACCACCATATGCCGGATGCAAGTCAAAGCACACCAAATTATCAGCAACTCTGGACCTAATGAAACTAAAGACAAGTAGCGCATGGGCAGACAAGAGTTTCATAGAACTTTTGGGTATATTGAAAGGCATGCTTCCTTAGGAGAACACATTGCCCAAGATGACATATGAAGCAAAGCAGGTTTTGTGTCCTTTGGGGTTAGAGGTTCGTATAATTCACACTAATCCAAATGACTGCATATTGTACCACAAGCAATATGCGGAATTAGAGACTTGTTCTATTTGCAAGGCTTCTCGATAAAAGCGAAAGAGAAGTTCTAACGAAGGAAAAAAGTCAAAGAGAGGTGGTCCGACGAAGGTTGTGTGGTATCTGCCTATCGTTGATCATTTCAAGAGAATCTTTGCCAATCTCAAGGAAGCGGAGTTAGTACGTTGGCATGTCACAGAGAGAAAGAACGATGGTACGCTAAGGCACCTTGCAGATTCGATTCAATGGAGAAATATCGATCAAAAATACCCAGAATTCGAAGTTGACCCGAGAAACATAAGGATATGTTTGTGTACGGATGGCATGAATTCTTTTGGAGATATGAGTAGTTCTCACAACACCTGGCCAGTTCTTATTGCAAACTATAACCTATCATCATGGTTGTGCTTCAAAAGAAAATACATTATGATGTGCTTGTTAATCCAAGGACCGAAACAACCCGACAATGATATTGATGTGTCCTTGTAGTCTGTTATCGATGATCTACAAACACTCTGAAAAGAAGGTGTGCAAACTTGGGATGCGTATGGTCAGGAGAACATCAATCTTCATGTTCTACTGTTCTGCACCATTAACGACTACCCCGTATTTAGTAATATTTTTGGACAAACTGTCAAAGGAAAGAAGGTTTGCTCCAACTATATGAAAAATACACGCAGTAAGTGCCTAAAGAAATCACGAAAGATGGTTTACATGGGTCATAGGATATGGCTCCGCCTACTACACGCATTTAAAAGAAAGAAGAAAAATTTCAACGGTAAGAGAGTTTTAACCTGCTCCCACGGACTTCACCGAAGATGACGTGACTTAGTGAATTTAGTGAATTTAGGGTAATGAGCCGAAATTTAGGGTAAGTTAGTGAATTTTAGTGTGATTTAGTGATTTTAGTGAAGCTAGGGTAATTTAGTGAATTTAGCGAATTTAGATATGTGACTTAGTAAATTTAGGGTAATGAGCCGGAATTTAGGGAAATTTAGTGAATTTTAGGGATAATTTCTTAGTGAATTTTGTATATATGTCACTAAGTGTAATTTATGGTAATTTCTTATGCATGTATGGTATTTTGCGGTATTTAAGTTTCTAGGAAATGTCTAATCAAGCCTAAGTCATGTCGGCGATAACAAGTGCAACAACGTCTGGACGTAACCCTAGAACTGCAAATAGGCTATCTAGGGAATGGTTAACGATAACGGATGTTGACAAAGAAGGATTTCCGGTGGCTCCAGCATCACTAGTGAAGAAATTTGCAAGTACATGTGGAGTCTTAGGAAGACGACACTTCAGCATCCTAGTGGACGATGTTAAGGAAATGCCAGATGAGGATAAGCACACTGCTTGGATGAAGTTCAAGGAGTGCTTCGAGTACCCTCAAGACGACGAGGACATTCTGAAGCATTATGCACTCCAAAAGATGAGTTCGGCTTGGAAAAGATTCAAGACAAAGCTCGTTAACGAGTTCGTACTCAACCCCAACCACCCAACACCATTTGGCATATACCTGTGGATCACAAAAACCGTTTGGGGCGAGTTTATGGTTGCAAAAATAACTCCTGAGTTCCTGGCAAAAAAGAGCGGCCGCTCAGGAATTCCAGGCTAGAAACAAGCACCCACACCGGCTTGGCACTAGAGGATATAGCAGGAAGCAAAAGCAATGGCGGATGAAGGATGAGGCTGCAGCACAATCTAACACCCCGCCACCATTTGCTGACATCCCAGACGACGAGCAAGGAATTGGGCAAAGGCACGGGTAGTTAAGAATAACGATGGAACACTTATGTTCCCAAATGCAGATGATGACCGAGTGTATCAGCAAATGGTGAGTTCTCGATATCAGATGTTTAATCTGGATGTCTCCTTTTATAGTAGACATGATTTAATCTGACTTCATTGTACTGTAGGTCGTATATGTTGCCAAGAGACAGTCGTCGCAAGAGGTGTGCTCATAAAGACGCGAGGATGACATCCTCAGAAAAGCATCGGGCAATCCAGAACATCCTAAACGGACAAGAGGCATTGGCTCTAACGTTCCATAGAAGATTGGGTTGTCCCATTACTCATGGCAGTACAGGAGGGGAAAGCTGACTAAAGTGCAAAAAGAGGAGCACCTGAAAGAAAAGATCAAAGCCGAACTTAGCTTGGAATTTGATCAGAAACTTATTCAGTTGGAGGCACGTATTAGGGGTGAGATCCAGCAGCAGAACCTCGATCCGGCCTCCGCTCCTGGAGTACAAGCAAGCCATACGCAATGGTGAAGCAGTTGCGCGTCAACTGAGTCGGCGCTAGAACAAAAACCAATCCCCACCACAGTCAACCATATAACGGTAAAACCATGATACCATGCACATGTTGTCATAACTAATCCATCTATTATATCGTATTATAAGAACGTGGAGGAATCTATCACACGGACCCACACAGTGCATCCTTGTCACAACCCGAAGTTTGCTTTTCAGGTTAAAATTCGTAAAATAAATCACTTAAAATAAATTTTTCCTTTTAACCTAGAACAAAATTCTAAGTTAAAAATATATTTAATCAAGTGGAAATGGCATGGTGGGATTTTTCTTGAGTTCCCCATGTTAAAATACATTAACAAGATTTTTAGTGGAATTTTCAGAGCCCCAGAAATAATTTTAATCAATTAAAAACCTTCACCGCAATAAATAAATCCCTAGGAAAATCTTTTTCCTTTTTCTTTTTCTTTTTTCCCTTCTTCGAGCCGTCAGCCCACCTTTCTCCCCCTCCCGGGCCAGCCCAAGGCCGCCCGCACCGCCCTGTCGCCCCTCCTCTCTCTCTCGGGCCGGCCCGAGCCGCTGCGAAGTCCATCCCGCCTCCCTCTCCCTCCTGGGCCGCAGACAGGTGGGGCCGCCGCCCGGGCCGTCTTTCCCGCAGCCGGCCACCACCGCCCACGCCGCACGTGTCTCCACAACCACCGCCACCCACCTCCCCACGTCGCCCGCGCTGCCCACGCCCGTTTCCCGACTCTGCGCTCTCTCCCCCGCGCCGTAGAGGCCGGGATTCGCAACAGAATCCCGGCCTCTCTCCTCTCTCCCACCGAACTCCGGCGAGAAATCTGGAGCCGCCGGTCGAAACCTAGCCCCGGCCCCTATAAATTTGCCTCCTCGCGCTCCCCTCTCCTTTTCCCCTAGCGCCGCCACCTCCCATGCACCCTAGCGCCGCCGCCGCCGTCGCCTTCCTCCTCTCCAGTGAGCACCCTCCTCCGCTCTCTCTCTCTTTCCTCTCGGTGCCCCTAGCATGCCGTCCCACTCGGCCGCCGCCCGCTTGGCCCNCGCCCACCCGCCACATCCGGCCGCCGCCCGCACCCGCTGCCTCCCGCGCCGCCCGCGCCGGCCGCCGTGTGCGCCGCCGCGCCATGGCCGCGTCGTGGTCGCGGTTGGCGCCGCGTGTCCGCCGCGTCGGCACCACGCGTGCGCCGCCCCGCTGCGTGGCTATCATGTCGGCGCCACGTTGGTGCCACATGGTAAGTCGCCCGCTCGCCGGCCGGTGGACCGAGTCCACCGTGGACCGGGACCCCGTGCCACCGACAGGTGGGGCCCGCCTATCGGCGTCGCCGCCCGCCCGCTGGCGTCAGCCCTGGCGTCAGTGACGTTAGCCCTAGGATTTATTGCGCAATAATTGAATAAGGACTTTTCTGTTTATAGTAAAAACACAGTTAATCTTCCAAAATTCATAACTAATTCATCTGGACTCCGTTTGAGTCCGTTCAAGTTGCAGAAAATTCATAAAAATGTCTAGAATCCATTAAAAATGGTTTTGTTCTCTGTTTCAGTAGACTTATAGCTTGTTTGCTTGTGTGTTTTGTTTTTCGTTTAGATTTTAGTAATTTCGACACTCCGGTTTACTTCGAGGTTGTTGCTGAGGCCGATCCAGCGCAAAAGCAAGGCAAGTCATGCTTATTCACTTGAACATATTGTACCTAAATTGCGAATATCTTATTTTTCTCTAAATATTGCATTGTTTTATAATATCATTTATGGGCTTATTTACCTATTGTACTCGGCCTTATATTCCAATTATCTCATTCCTTTGATAGCTTAGGAAGTAATTTGAGTAGTCGCTAGGTTAAAACATGCTTAGCCCTGCTTAGTAACATTAGCACATTAAAGGGATAAGTAATGCCTCATTATTACTTAATGTTGGTTATTTAATGTTAGCTCACGATGGTTAATCGTGGATAATTAAATAATTGGTTCAACTAAAACCTGAATAATGGTGGGTTGTGAGCACATGGTTTTGATGGTCGTGCTCATGACAATTAAGGACCGGTTCGCGGGAAACCCTGGAAGACTTATCTACTTTCCACAAGCCAGCATGGGTAATAACTGGGCTTGTAGTATGGCTTTCCCTAGCCGACGCATCCAGGCAAAGGTGGACGTGATGGAGTTGGGTCGGCGGGGGTTTACTCATTGATCAGCTATCGGATTCACCTAGGCACGAGAGGGGACTGCCTGCCTTGGTTTAAAGGTGGGGGCGAAACCTGAGGTGTTGTGCGCTTAGTTAGGAAGGGTTGTGCGAAGGGTCTTGTCGCAGTTCCTTTCCGGTGTACCGTGGTGGTATGTCGGCGCACAGTAACGTGTTGTGGGGCTGTGTCTTGTGGGTACAGTTGTACACCTCTGATCAGAGTAAAACTATTCGAATAGTCGTGCCCGCGGTTATGGGCGATCAACCAGATTCACCGTGATTAGTTACATTTCTAATAACCTAACTTAATGTAACTGGTGTAGTTCAGGTAGTGGTTTGGGCCTGTCGCAACATGGTGTAGCGTTGGGCAGTGATGGTTCAATTTTGATTAATTAACTCAACTGTTTTACCGTATTCAACTATTGTCTTTAAATGCGTATTTCATGCTAATGAACCCCTACAGCCTCCTTTGTTATTACTTGCATCATTACTCCCTTTCCGGTATGACTTGTTGAGTACAGTGGGTAGTACTCAGTCTTGCATCTTTTTTCCCCAACACCAGAGTTGGAGTATGTGTCAGATGGAGGCTACTCAGAGGAGTAGGCTTGTGGTTGCCGTCAAGGATGCCTGTGGAATGGAGTTGCCACGCTGCGAGCGTCTAGTTAAATAGAATAGCTTGTTTTTCTTTTTTCGCTGCATTTTTGTAAGATATTTTTATGGTGTTTGTAAGACATGGATCTGTATGTCAACTTTGTCGTTTGTGTACCCTGGCCGGTCCTGGACGGAGATTTAATACACATCCTGCTCGGAATTCGGGTTAGCGAATTTCTGGGCGTGACAATCCTAGAAGTTAGGGTGACATAGACGTTTTCGTCCGCTGCCGTCGAGGAAAAAGCTTTCAAGCCTACCCTGGAAACCAAAGTACACGGGGCAGATTTGGTGGTTGGGCATGCTAAAGCCCAAGTGGACATGGTCATGAACAACTGGGTCAACTAGCCTCTGGAGATCCCACCAAATGACAAAATTTTGACTCTGGGAGCTGCACGTGTGTAGGATCAAAGATGTCGACTAGAGGGGGGGTGAATAGGCGATTTTACAATTAAATGACACTTAATCAAAACTAACCTAAGTTGCTAGGCTCGGTGAGGGACAAGTCTAACTAAGCAACTAAGTTATATTTTGCAAACCTAGGGTGATAGTGGCTCAAGTATGTCTCTAGCAATGTAAATTGCACAAAAGTAAATGCAATAAGTAAAAGGACAAGAGACAAAGAGATTTTTCACCAAGGTTCGGAAACTCGCCGGTTTCCTACGTCCCCGTTGAGGCGAGCCCAACTCCACCACTCAACCACGAAGCCACCGCACGCCCCCTTCGTCAAGGGGTGGGCAAGATGGGAGCCGGCTCACGGAGAGGACTACCCAAGCCTCGATCACTAGGGTAGTTCTTCCTTCACTCCGAAGGTGGTGAACTCCAAACCACTCACAATCGGCACCGAGCCTCCTCCACAATCTCCTTGGAGAGGTCACCGGGCAAGCACCTCCACAAGCCGTCTAGGAGGCGGCAACCTCCAAGAGTAATAAGCGATGACCCGGCTTGGAGATGATCAAGTGCCACACTAACTCAACAAGAAAGCCAAAGCACTTGACTCTTGGCTAATCCACTCTCAAACCACACTAAAGGATGAACAAAGGCTCAAGTATGTGTAAGAGAGATGCAAGGGGTGTATGCAATTAAAGCAAGTGCCAAGAGAACCCCCTTGCTACAAATGGAGGGGTATTTATACCTCAAACCCCCAAAACTAGCCGTTGGGGACGAAATCCACCAACTCTGTGCATTGCCAGTCAGACCGCAATAGTGTGGCCGGTCAGACCGGACTATGTCGCAACGGCTAGAAAACTAGCCGTTGAACTGCATTAAATGCACTGGGACCACATGGTCAGTCAGACCGGAGGCCAAACTGCCGGTCAGACCGCCTACGGCTCGGTCAGACTGCCATCGGCTCGGTCTGACCGATTGCGGCTCTGGCAGCTCTGGATCGCCAGGCCAGAGGCGGCCATCCAGCCTCCAGCCGGCCGGTCAGACCGGCTAGTGTGCCACGGTCAGACCGGCTCAATGGCCCGATTAGACCGGGTAGAGCACAACGGTCAGACCGTCCATGGACAGACAACAGGAGAAAATTCAGGAGCAAACCAAGACTTAAGTGCAAATGACCTAATGTGGCATTTTGATCATCTCTTTGACTAAGTCATTACCCCCCTTGATAGTACGGCAAAGCTATAAATAAATTCTAGCAAATTTGATTGCCCAAACTCCTCGATCAATTAAAATAAAACAACTAGTTTTATCGTCTTCAATCCTTTCGCCGTTGCAACATCGAAAAACGTCCTCGGTGATCATCCATGCACTCATATTGAGTAACCCTAGCTCAAATATGTGTAACTCAAGAGAACCGTTAGTCCACAATTAGCGCTTGTCATTAATTACCAAAATTCACAATGGGGCCTAGATGCTTCAATCTCCCCCTTTTTGGTAATTGATGACAAACACCACCAATATATAATAGGTATGAATCATATGGACACAAATGAGCTAAGGATAGTATAAGCTCCCCCTAAACATGTGCATAACAATCACAAGGGTCAAACAAATGATATAGGGAGTTTACACTATACTTTGCATATTTCAACATAGCATGTCACAAATAACAACAAGGATTGAATGAACACCACACATAAATCTCATACAAGCATAGAATGATCACAAAAGAATATCACAAAGACAATAATCATCCATCATAGCATAGAGATCACAAGATGTCCATAAAACCATCCAAGCATATAGAGTTCATCAAGTATCATCCAATCCACAAGAAAAAAAATTCTCTAAGCTATTACAAGACCACGAAGGGCCTAAATCTCACAAGAGTTAAACAAAACGATAAAAACACGCAAGATAGAGTAATAATAGCCCATACCCATACATAATATAGCCCAACCAACTTAGCCTACTAGATAGGAGGTAACTAACCTCACTACTACTAGTCCCCTTGCAAAGATAAAAACAGCCTAGAGGACATTCTTCTCCCCCTTTTGGCATCAAGGACCAAAAATACCTTCACTCTTAAGGAGGGGAAGGAGGACAAGAAATGGGATAGTGAGATGGACCGGAGGGACCACGGTGTCAAGAGAATACATAGGCATGAGAGTTTTCCAAGGTTTGAACTCGTTGATCTAAAGTACCAACTCGAGTGTACAACCTTCCAACCGTCGCATTTAATCCCCCAATATCTGTTCTCAAACTTCGCACATCCTCATACATGGCTTCTTGCCCGGTGGTTAACCTTGAAATGTTATCACTTAGGGTATTTATAGCCCCAAGCACCGGGTTGAAGTACTCATGAGGTTGCATCCCAAAGTAGGCAATTGAGGATTGAAGAAGGCATTTGGATCAAACATATGAGGAGGAGGAGGAGGTGCTGCACTAGAGCTTGCGCCTTGATCAAAAGTGGGTTGACGCACTCTAGAGGCTCTAGGAGTTGAAAGTTGGAGCCTTGGCTTGTATTGCTTGTGCTCCTTCAAGTTGTTTCCAATATTTCCAAGCTTATTTTGGATCAATCTCATGATGTATGATGCATAGTATATCCCTTGTCCAAAAGTCCCCTTAGAGATAGCTATCTCTTGCATCATGAGATTTATAACATCAAAGCGGCGTTCTTCCAAAATGGCATCAATCACATGCCATGCAACTCCTCGGATGTCATCATTGTTTCCACATCTAGGAAGGATAGTAGCTCTCACAATGCGGTTGACCACGCTTGGAATGGTTCTCAAACCCGCCACCTTCCCATAGGTGTGCCTCCCCCCATCCTCATAGAACTGAGCTAGGTCATCAATGGAGAACGGGTTGTGAGCGTGCTCCTCATGCTGATCATCCCCATTATTGAACCGGATGTTCAATAGATCCTTGAACTCACGCCGAGTGATGGAGCACTGCATAGTCCCTGACATCCACTTCATAGCATCATAAAACCCTGAGACCCAAACTGTGGCATAAAACTGCCGGATCAATTCCTCATCATAATATTGCCTTAATGTGACGATCCGGTCAATTCCCACTGCCTTGAACATCCTCTGTAAGTCCTCAAACTTAGGAGTCTCATTGATGTTCCTCCAATTTATCCACTTGTGCTCAGCAAAAGCCTTTCTTCCATAGACTTACTCAAAGACAGACTTTTGAAACTGAGTGTGGAACCTTGGATCATGGGTGTCTTTGGGTCTCCGGAATTGATCATGATGGCAAAGGATTTGATACTGAGTGGCATTCCTCAAGTTGAGCACAAACTGAATGGAAGGGTCAAGAGGTCCCTCATCATCTTCCTCATCATCCTCCTCATCATCACTGCCATCATCATCATCATTTTCTTCATCCACTTCAGCCCCTTCAATCTCTTCTTCTTCCTCTTCTTCACTTTGAGCATAACGCTCGGCACTGGACTCCTCTTGCTCACTCTCGGAATCGTGCACGGCCGCTTGATGACCACGTCGAGTGCGAGGAGCCATCACTGTCAAGAAGGAGCAAGGGATGGAGTATTAGCAAAAGTCTAGAGCACACTTGAATTTTGGGGCAGAGTTGGGCAATGTCTCTGTCAGGGGCGGTCAAACCATGGCCTGTAGGACGGTCAAACTGGAGGCACAGAGCCGGTCAGACCACCAGAACACGTCCGGTCAGACCGGAGGCATAGCCCAGTCAGACCGTCTCAGGTCCTGGTCAGACCGCCGCTGACAGAGCACACATTGTAACACATGTGCACCACTACTCAAATGATTCTAAAAACTTGCTAGAACAATATTGCACAAGTTGAGGAACAAGAGCGACAAAGGGTGGGTCTATTTCATCAAGAATTGATAAAGAGGGAGGAACTACCCCTAACCCTAGAGATTGAAATAGACCGATTTGATGTGCATAAAATGGAAAGAGAGTGATTACCGGTTGAAAGGAGTTGAATTACACCAAGAAACTACCCTCTATTGGTGCAAATCGAAGACACCTCTTCCTTCACCTAGGGTTCCATGCCATGGATCACAAAGTCAACAAAAACACGAAATAATTCATGGAATGGAGAGAGGAAGCGGAGGAGAATCACTTACGGTGAGACCGGAGTGATTTAGACGGTTGAACCGGAGGGATTTGGTGGGGAGAAGTGGCTAGGGCTTGAGGGGAGAAAGAGAGAGCTCTATTTCGGGTAGGAGAAATGAGGGGATGAGAAGGAGAGAGAAGGGGTCGGGTAGAAGAAGAAAGGGGTAAAAACCCTGGGCCCACCTGACAGGCTGGTCAGACCGGCGGCTAGATGTCGGTCAGACCGCCTCACTTGGACGGTCAGACCGCGCATATAGCCCCGGTCAGACCGCCAGGCCCCCTGCCGGCTGTGCACAGCCCTTGCACAAGCCGGCAACCCCCACACAATAAAATTCAATAAAATTTTAATTTTTGGAGCAATTTTGAAATGTATGAGTTGGAATATTGCTAACCATGCATAATAATTGAGAATTATGATGATTTGCAACTTAACTCACTTAAGTGCTAGAAGGTGACCTATTATGGTCTATAGGGGTTTTTCGGCCAATTTGATTTTCAAAAAACTTTTGAAGTATTTGGTTTTTGAAAAAGATTTGAATACCAAAAACATTTGAAAAAGTTTTCTCTACCAATTTTGTTTTGGCACTTTTCTCAAAATCCTTCTCAAACTCATTTTGGAGTTAAAATTCATTTTGGCCAAAACTAATAATCTAGTTTCTTCAAAAGAGGGCCAAAAGGTCATTTTCAATCAAACTTAATTTTTTTTTGCAATGTGAGGCTTGGAAAACATATAGGGAACCTTTTCAAACCTTTTCCAAGAGATAGTTTTGAAATTACTTTGATTTCCCAAAAATTTTGACTAATGTTGACTTGGGCATTTTGAAAACTCTACTAGCACTTGTATTTGATTGGTTCACACCTAAGGAGTAGTAGAGCACATGTAGAAGCGCAATACTCCCCCTTAATGTGACAAGCTCCATTTTCACAAAGAAGAGCCAAATAGCAATAAATCCCAAGCATAAAAGCAAAAGGCAAGCGACTAGTCAATATTAACAAAAAGCAACCAAAACTTAAGTGCAAATGACCTAATGTGGCATTTTGATCATCTCTTTGACTAGGTCATTACACCCCTTGATAGTACGGCAAAGCTATAAATAAATTCTAGCAAATTTGATCGCCCAAACTCCTCGATCAATTAAAATAAAACAGCTAGTTTTACCGTCTTCAATCCTTTCGCCGTTGCAACATCGAGAAACGTCCTCGGTGATCATCCATGCACTCATATTGAGTAACCCTAGCTCAAATATGCGTAACTCAAGAGAATCGTTAGTCCACAATTAGCGCTTGTCATTAATTACCAAAATTCACAATGGGGCCTAGATGCTTCAACGTGGGACCTTTATCCAATGGCCAAAGGACCCAAATTTCATAAAGATGGTTCCTAGGTCAAATGCCCAAAGACCAAGTCGTCCGCCGCCAAGACCCGCTCTAGCTCCTTCAGCCCTTCCTGTCATTGAAGACCCACACAATTATACCACTTTACAATATAATATAGATTTTGGGTTAGATCCTATGGAGGACGACGCCATGGCTAACATTCCCGCTCCTATCAAAAAGAGCAAGGCACATTCTTCTCCACCAATGGTATCCAATAGAAAAGCTCGTGGAAGGGAAAAAGGGAAAGGAAATTTGCACACCTTGCTCTTGGCTCCCAAGCAGCTTGATCTAGGCAAGGATGTATTAGTTCCTTCTAAGAACTTAGCTCCGACAACCTTCCAATTAGGCATGTCATTGGTTGGAGATCACGAGCTAGCCAAGATGGGTCCTGCTTGCCGAGAGTTGCATGGGTACTACATGGAGAGGTCGAACTCAAGGAGAAAGAATAGAGAGACGGATGTAATGGGCCATCACAGTGCAAAGCCATTTCTTGGGCCAGCTACCTATATTGTGGTAGACTTTAAGGATCTCTTTGACCTCTTCAGGCTGAGAGCGGTGGACACCAATCTCCTTAAGTGTTACATGTTGTAAGTATTGATAAGTACAAAATATGCTAATAACAATCCATATAGAATGCTTATAAGGGTTATTGTCTTGCTTGTAGGTTATGTAGGCAGAGAGCACAAAGAAACAGAATCCAAGTTGGTTTCCTAAATACAACCCAAGTCAACGAGACAGCTCTGCAGCACAATCTAGAATCATTGACAACTTATGTCAAGGACTTCTTATGGGCCCGCTAGGACAAAGACTTCATTTTATTAGCTTATAATCAACAGTAAGTGTGTTACCTAATTAGATGGAAATCTACGACGCATATAGCTTTAGTATTTAACTTGCAATATATTAATGTCGCAGGTTCCATTGGATTCTCCTGGTCATAGTGCCAAAGTGGAGTAAGGTCTACTACCTTAACTCTTGAATTAATAAGAATTGGATTCTCCTGGTCATAGTGCCAAAGTGGAGTAAGGTCTACTACCTTAACTCTCGAATTAATAAGAAATACAATTTTTCAATGCTTGAAGCTACATTAAATGATGTGTGGGCTAATATGTGTAAAAAGGCGGCAAGCATAAGGAAGGACGTCCCGACCTCTATCACCACAAAGACTTCTTATGCCGTCAACAAGTTGGTGAAACTTGTAGTTTCCACGTGTGTCATAACATGAATACTTTACTGGATAAGGTGACATTGCTAGATCTTGAGGTTTGTGCTTACGTATACTTAATCACAAAAAAAAAGCTATTAGTTCAATTGTGTACATATATATACTAACTTGGTGTCTCACTTGCATGGAAAAAATAGCAAATTCCACCGCACAACTTCGAATATATTAGAGAAGAACTAGCTGTCTTCATACTTGCGGAATTCGTATCTCCAAAAGGAAGCTTTAGAATAAAGTAGCTCGGCCAAAATTTGTTGAATATTTTTCAATGCTTATCAAAAACATGTGATTATATAACATTTATGTATATATTATATGTAATACAATCTCTGATGTTAATGTATATATTTGCAATGCTAATTACATAATTTGTTTCAAATTATAACTCGGTTTTGCAGGTTTTGATGCTTAACTATTGAAGATGCATGTGGATATGAATGTGGAAGTGATTATGAATGTGAATGTAAATGTGATTGTAAATGTATGAATTGATGACATGTGAATGGATGTGTGAATGGGGTTGCTGGGAATGGCTGTGTGAATGGGGTTGCTGGGAATGAGAATGTATATATATGTTTCTGTTATTTTGCAGTGGGCATGGCTAACAAAGGCCTGAGGCTAGCCAAAAAATAAAATTTATTTTTTTGGTAAATTACTCATTGATGACGGATTAGAAAAAATAACCGATGTCGATATGCATAATAGACGTCGGGTCTAACATAGAGCCCATCACCGATGAGTCATTCGTGACGGTCTCCAAATCATAACGACAATGGTGACCTAGTCATCTTTGTCGGTTCATAGTAAGGGCCCATCACGGATGACTCATCGGTGATGGGCTCTAGTTTGATTTCTCTGTTAGGTCAAACCTATCAATGACGGGGTTTAATACTGACCCAACAAAGATATCTATCATCAGTAATGGCGGCTGACCCGATAAAGATGACTTTTCATATCATTAACCTTTAGTTCGTGATGGAGCCTCTCGCTGACACAAATGAGGATTCCCGCCCGACACAAATAAGTTGTTCTATGCTAGTATATGCTATATAAAGAGTAAAGAAAAAAACTTGCTTCAACTTGCTGGTAGCATCTGCAACACTGGAAACAGTGGATTCAGATCGACCTAAAGCAGCATGAAGCCATGTTGATATGATGTGGATTTGAACTTGTACATGGGCCTATATATGACGTGAGAGCGTTATGGGCTTGTGGCATACAGTAGGTCCGATCTAGAGGACGTATAGCAGAGTTGATATCCAAATGAGTGCATCGATTACGCCCAGAACTGTGCACGCATCTGTGGCCTTTCTGAATTCTGAATCTCTGATGATATTAACAAGCGCGTACAGACGGACGTAAGATCAAATATTCAAAAAAATATTGCCTGGTTTTGTATGAGAAGACAGAGTTGAAACCTGTGTACCTAGCTGCTGTGCTGGTCAGAGACCGAGGCTTTAGGCCCCGGTCGTTTTCTCGTTTGGAAGTTACAGCTTACTCATTTTCGTTATCACGTTTTTAAAAGAAAAAAAGTTTGAATTACCCCTTGAATATAATTATCGTGGTAGATCAAATTATCCTATAAACTCGAATACCAGACATTTTATAAACTCAACTATTTATATCGAACAAATAACCCTCCCTGAACACTGTTCTGAGCGGTTTTGACTTAAGCTTATACACGTGACGTCAACGTGACAATTCAGTCAACAAAGAAAATAGAAAAAGAAACTCCCGAGGCCCACCTGTCATCTTTCTCCCAAAAACTAATCCCTCCCTAGTCCCCTGCACACACTCTCTCTCTCAATGCCTCTATGGCTGCCGAAGGAGGGTGAAGGCAGAGGCGACGGCCGATGACGAAGGTGGAGCTCGCTCAGGCGGCTAGCGGCGGAGGCAAAGCTCGCTCAGGCAAAGACGGATCCACGTGAAGCTCATGGTGCTGGAAAACTCTCGAGCCTCTTCACGGCTCTAGTTCGGTCAAAGGAGAGCTGGTAGTGGAGCTCGAGCTAGCTCAAGGAGGCCGTCGATGGTGGAGCCTAGCTCTCCTTCAGAAGGACGACAAAGATCGCGCCTTTCTAGCCATCGCCTCTTGGATCTTGACTGGGTGAAAGAGATCGTTGGCAGCAGTGGAGCTCCAGATCCACATCTGTCATACGTGAAGCTGCCTTCACCACCGTAGAAGAAGAGGGGAGGATCAAGAAACGAAGCTCGGTCGAAGAGCATCTAGTCGCGGAGCTCAACAAGGCGTGCGGTGGCGTCTCCTTGTTCCCTCGTCCATTGCCGCCATATTCTCCTCTCATTCTTCCTCTCTATTCTTTCCCTCCTCTCTCATAGAGAACAGTGCCCAACACAGTGTGGTTAGGGCAAGCGAGGTGCGGCGGATGGTGGTGGTCGCCCTCGGGGATGGATGCAAGGGTGCGGCTTCAGCTCCACCTTAGGCTGTCATCTCCACCCTACTTCTATGGCCATAGGGGCATAGGGGCAGAGAGAGAAAGAGCAAGGGGACTTGGGAGGGATTGGGTTGAGGCTGAGGGAGAGAGATGACAGGTGGGGTTCATGGAGTTTTTTTGTTTGCTAACTAGATTGATACGGTGGTGCCACGTGTGCAAGCTCAAGTCAAAACCGTCCAAAATAGTGCTCAAGGGGGTTAATTGTCCAATATGAATAGTTGAGGGTGTAAAATATATGGTATTTGAGTTTATGGGGTAATTCGATCAACCACGATAGTTTATGGGGTAATTTAGATTTTTCCTTTATAAACAGTGTTTTCAAAAAAACAAATATAAAAGTTCGTTTAAAAAATCAAATAAACCTAATTTTAAGGTTGTAATAATTAATACACAATTATTTTTGTGCTAATGGCTTGATTTGTTTTATGTACAAGTGAAAAGCTAACAGCTATCACTCACTAGAAATGAGCCTTAAGGTCTTTTCAACAACTAAAACGATAACTTTCTCTTCTTTGTTAGCATAGTTCCTAAACTATTAAACGCTATATTTTATGAAACAAAAATATATACAAGTTCTCTTAAAAAATCAAATAAGTCCATATCATAAATTTATAATAACTAGCAAAATACCCGTACATTGCAACGGGTGAAAACAAATTTAACTATATGTATTACTTTCACTTACACTCATAATTAAATTGAAAAATAAATTGCACTAACAGTTAATAAATTCAAATAGATACAACAATTTATAAATTATTGCGGTACAATAAATTTGCTTAATTCGTGTGAACCAACAAGTAAATTAGTATCGTTATTGAACTACCTATGTTCGTTGACACAACGGTGACAGGAATTTGCAAGTCACCGATCCTTGGTAATTTATGATCTATTGCACATTGACCCGATCTATCTCGTCTATGACTCGGTTATAAAAAAAGAAAAATACTATTACAAGCAACTCTAGATTTCATTTAACTTTAGAAACTTCATTGGCATATACAGAATAATAATTTGTCCTACAGTACTGTAAGATCGTGTATGTGTATATCTTGTTGTTTACAATTCTATAAGTATTATAGTCAGGTGTATAGGAAAAATATTGATGGTTACATATCTGTATGAACATTCAATCTGTTGTGAAATTGAAATTTAGTTTAGTTATACGTAATAACTATAACTATTTATTACCTAATAACATATTCTATGGTCTATCACATTTGAAAGATTATGGGCTGGTCATTATACGCTACCTTTCTGGTAAAAGAAATAGATGTTACCTGGGCCAAGGCCCATGCAGGCCTTGAGGATGTCAGCCCGCTCGCTGTCCGTTATGCCAATCTATCCAATATCTGTAATACCATTTTTTTTTTCTTCTCGGTAATAAACAGAACAGCCAAACAAGAACATAATCGGATCGGGAACCAAGCAAACGTACGAATATATTTGACAAAAACACCTATAATTTTTATAATAATAAAGATAAAGATAAAGATTAGAAATAAAAATAGGAGAAATAAGAGTAAGAATGGGAAGTAGCTTTGGCCTGAGGTGTTTGGTTGTAATATGGGGTGTTTTGTGGTGTTCGGATTATGATCTGAACAAAGTGGGCCTGAACTGATCTGGGGTGAGGGTGATTTGTGAGGGATTCAGACGGAAAAATTGGTCGTTAGGTTGAGAAGTTATTTATGATTTCTTATTTTTTATTTTTAGGGGGGTTGGATCTGGGAAGGGAGAAGGATTCGGACGTGATATGAGGAGGGAGCGATCTGACGAGGGAGAGGACGGAGAAAAAATTAGCGGCAAGTTATATTGTATTTTTGATCTCCTATTTTTATTTTTAGGGTCGGTATGTCAGGTGAGAAGATAAAAACACTATGAATATTTTTATTTTAAGTAGGTGAAGATTAATACGTAACAATTAACAATGATCCACAAAGTTTTCCGAGGTATGAACAGCTCAGCCGAAAATCACGTTCGCACTGGGTCTCGGAGGGAAGGAAAGAAAAATAGAAGACGTCAAGGAGACCAACGAGTGCGGTGACTGGTGAGTGGTGGACAGTCCAACGGTGAAATGAAATCAGCAGCTGACGCCCACTGATACTCTAACTGAGATATTCCAGTTGAGTTATTTATTTATTGTTTTATTTATGTTCTTTTAGAAAGAACCAGCAGAGTTGTTTTAGTTTTTCTGAGGAAGGGTTAGCACAAGAAAAGCGAGAATTCTGTACTTTAGCCCGTAATTTCTGACCAAATCATGCCCGTTGAATTAGTGTTTTAGCAAATCCATATTAATTAAGTGCAATTTGCTTCGAATTAGTTCGTATCGTTCTTTTTATGCAACACTAGGTTTATAATTGGTATGGTCAGATATCTCAATTCTTTAACAGTATACCAGATTGTTTACCAATAGCAAAATTGGACACATGAAAGCTAAACCACTAGATTTGTCATTAATTGTTGCAATTTTGTATAACTTGTGTTATTTAATTAGAGTTATAGGTCATTTTAGATAATGGTCTAAATTGTGTTCTGGAGACCTAGAAAGGTGAGGAGTATGGGACTTCATTACAAACACTGATATATTGAGTTTATATTGTGTTTCTTTCCCTTTGGATCAACGATTCAATTTTTTTTCTAAGGAAAAAAATCGAATAGGTTAAGTTAGATGCTTGGTGAATGGTAGTAACATAACATCTGATTTGGCAACACTTTTTCAGTGTTGGCCTCACGGTCCGCCATATTCGTATAGATCCAATCCAAGTGTGGTCTTTTCAAAGCTCATCAGGCAAGTTATATCAAAGAGGGTGGCATATCCTTGCCATTTCTACTGATTACCAACATCCGAATTATGCAAACCACTCGCTTTTCTATTTACTCACGTGATTTTTCTATATATAAAGATAGTGATGTACATAAAAAGTTCTAATATTTTATTTTATTTTTATAGTTAGACATGGTTGGATAGGTTTTCATCAGATTTTCTAGTAAGGAAGTCCAAAGAAGTTTGCCATAACTGGATTAGTTAAAGAAACAATATTATTATTTCACATAAGGGAATATTTTTGGTTCCCAATTTATTACAAAAGATAAACAATACAATATTATTTTCTCCATGTATCTGGAATGGAATAATGTTTGCTAGTAAAATATGGATAACAACATATACAAGGGCAATAATTACAAAGACAATCGGTAACAAGATGACAAGGATAATTGGCCTCTTTGTCCATCGTCCCATGATTGCTAGTGCAAATGGGTAAAGGAGGAACATAACCCACATATTGAATAGGAGACCCATTGCAGCATGTCTCTTCTGCACTATCGTCCATACTCCCATATATACCACTATCTTTCCAATGGCTACACCAATAGCACCAATATTAGCAACTAAAATTATCATTGTTGGGATTAACATGGGTACACATCTCATCTCATATAAGTCAGCAAACTTATCATTGATGTTAGCTTTTGTTCTCTTTGAAGTGACTCTAAAATGCACCCGCCTTTTTATTGTGGTCATAACTTGGATTCTTTTCACGAGACATAGACAAGCATCGGGATACGCACATCAGAGGCACCAAAGTGGAGGTTGTTGTCAGTGCTATCCTTTACGCTGAGATTGTGCCCACAGATTGGATGGTCCAACACAACCTATTTTTATTAACAAACATATAGCTCATGTTAGTTGGCAAATTTATGTTTAGTCCACTTAATAAGGTAATTTCGAATTGCACAAATATGAGACTATCCCATTATTAATACATTAGAAACAATTAAGCAGAGCTTATGTACCTTAACAATTCCAGCATGGTGTCCTTTTCTGTGATTTTCTGTTGGCTCAATCCATGTGCCTGACCATGGGGTCCCGTTAGCCATCCAAGTCGCATTCGGTGGGCCTTTATCAGTTTTCATACTATTGTAAACATCCGATCGTTTACGAATAGTCTCAGAAAGCGCTTCCAATCGCGCCTTGAGCTCATCATACTCGAGATGCACAATCATGGAGTCATTCTTGAACTCCTCTGGTGCATTTCCGGTGTACGATGGTGCATCAAGTTCAAAGTAGCTCTCTGGGGCTCAAGGCTCAATGCAATGTTTCCGGCAAAATGGAACCCACAGAGTAGCAAATTTGGCTGTCTCAACCAATGCTTCGTATAGGATCAATGCTCCGCTATCATCAGAGAGATAGCAAGCAAACCTATCAACAGGGTAGTCTACCGTGAGGATAGAGAGAACACAGTTGATGGTGAATAGTATCGGTTCGACGATGGGATCAGCGGTGGTGACGAAGACATCAATGCAGGGAAGTCTACAGCTTCCATCGGCGAGATCACAGTACTGCTTTAGGGCAGCAAGGTCAGGTATGGTTTTCACTGGGTTGAACTTTGGGATCTGGTTGAGTAGCCATGAAAAACCAAACCAGACATCACTGGCGACAGACATCGTCCAGAACCATATTATGTCAGAATTGTTGTGTTGGATTCACCATCCGAAGAACAAGAGCATAGCAATCACTACACCAGAACCCTACATCTGTGACGGCATACCAATGACGGGCCTACGGATTGGTCACAGATGACCGTCACCTTTGACGGGTCCTTATGTTTGCCGTCATCGGTGAGACATCCGGCTGCGGCCCGTCACAGGTATGACCTCACCTGTGACGGCTTGGAACGGTAAGCCGTCACTGAAATACTAGTGACGGCTTCTAACTACCTGGCCGTCACAGGTATCACCTCACCTGTGACGGCCAGAGAGTTAAAACCCGTCAAAGGTAGTTGGCCGACATCTTTGACGGGCTATATTTATTTAACCCGTTTGAGGTGAGTTGGATCTCTATAAATACCATCTAACTGCCAACTGCTTTCCATCCCGACCAGTGCACTGCTCACAATTCGGTTGGGAGGGTAAGGGGGGCGAATTTGTGCTGAAATTAAAGGTAAAAAATACATTATTCTCCCTTCATTCCCAATTGATCATCATATAGTTTTTTTCCTATGTCGTTGATTGCAGATGAATCGTAGTTGGATGTACCATGTTCATCGTTCGTCTAAAGAGTATAGGGAGGGGGTCACTGAATTCGTCACATTTGCGGACAATGACAGAAAAAGCAGGATGGCCATGCACATATTGTGTCCATGTAACGACTGTAAGAATGAACAGATGTTCCATGATAGTTCAGATGTGCATTCTCATTTGATAAGGAGAGGTTTCATGGAAAAATATACATGTTGGAGCAAGCATGGAGAGCAAGAGGCACCTGATGTCGCAGTTGAAGAAGGCCCGGATCAGGATGTAGTGAACGCCGCTGCAACTCGAGAAGGCATGTTTGTACCTTCTCCGTTAGGCGGAGAGACCATAGATTTGGATACTCAAAGTTTGTCTGAAATGTTGCATGACGTTGAAGACGCAGATGACAACGACAGAGATTTTGAGAAGTTTAGTAAGTTGGTGGAAGAATGTCATATGCCTTTGTATGATGGATGTAAGTCGAAGCACAGCAAATTGTCATGCGTGTTGGAACTCATGAAGCTTAAGGCAAGTAATGGTTGGTCCGACAAGAGTTTTACAGAACTTCTTGAGCTGTTAAAGGACCTGTTGCCAGAGGGGAACAAATTACCGCATACGACATATGAAGCAAAGCAAGTCTTATGTCCGTTGGGCCTGGAGGTGAGAAGAATTCATGCTTGTCGAAACGACTGCATTTTGTATTACAAGCAATACGCTGACTTGGATGTTTGCCCTGTCTGTGGGGCTTCTAGATACAAACGAACAATAAGTGAAGGTGAAGGAAGTAAGTCAAAGAGGGGAGGCCCCGCAAAGGTGGTGTGGTATCTCCCAATTGCGGAACGCATGAAAAGAATTTTTGCGAATCCAGAACAAGCTAAGCTAGTGCGTTGGCATGCCGAAGAACGGAAAGTCGATAGTAAGCTTAGGCACCCGGCAGATTCAGTACAGTGGCGGACAATCGATAGGATTTACCGCGAATTCTCAAATGACCCAAGAAACATGCGTTTTGCCATGTGTACGGACGGCATTAATCCATTTGGTGATTTGAGCAGTCGTCATAGTACATGGCCAGTTCTTCTTGTGAACTATAACCTTCCTCCCTGGTTGTGCTTCAAAAGAAAGTACATTATGCTTGCCATGCTAATTCAAGGACCGAGACAACCTGGCAATGATATCGATGTGTTCCTTGAACCGATAATCGATGACTTTGAGAGGCTGTGGAATGAGGGCACACGAACATGGGATGCATATGCACGAGAGTATTTCAACCTCCGTGCGATGTTGTTTTGTACCATCAACGATTATCCGGCCCTTGGCAACCTTTCTGGCCAAACTGTCAAAGGGAGATGGGCATGTTCGAAGTGTATGGAGGAAACAAGGAGCAAATGGTTGAAGCATTCACGCAAGATGGTCTACATGGGTCACAGGAGATTTCTCCCAAGGTATCACCCTTATAGGAATATGACAAAGAATTTCAATGGACACAGAGATACAGCTAGCCCCCCGACAGAGCTAACAGGGACAGAGGTGCACAACTTAGTGATGGGAATAACCAACGAGTTTGGAAAAATGAGGAAAGATGGAAAGACAAAAGAGAAAAGCATGTGGAAGAAGAAATCAATATTTTGGAGACTACCATACTGGAAGGATCTTGAGGTTCGTCACTGCATAGATTTGATGCATATTGAGAAGAATGTATGCGAGAGTTTAATGGGATTACTGCTTAACCCTGGTAGTACAAAGGATGGTCTCAACGCCCGGCGAGATCTGGAAGACATGGGTGTTCGTTCAGAGCTACATCCCATAACCACGGAGTCGGGCAGTGTGTACCTTCCTCCAGCCTGCTACACTCTCTCGAAAGATGAGAAGATGGATTTGCTAACATGTCTGAGTGGTATAAAGGTTCCATCTGGGTACTCATCAAGAATTAGTAAGTTCGTTTCAGTGGAAGACCTTAAATTGATAGGGATGAAGTCGCACGATTGCCACGTCCTTATCACACAGCTGTTGCCTGTTGCAATAAGGAATATTTTGCCTCCTAAGGTGCGACACACGATAATGCGATTGTGCTCCTTCTTCCATGCAATTGGCCAGAAGATCATTGATCCCGAGGGACTAGATGAACTACAGGCAGAAATTGTCAGAACCATATGTCATCTTGAGATGTACTTTCCTCCTACTTTCTTTGATATAATGGAACATCTTCCCGTGCACCTTGTTAGACAAACAAAGTGCTGTGGTCCTGCTTTCATGACGCAGATGTATCCTTGCGAAAGGTACATGGGGATCCTGAAGGGTTTCGTACGGAACCGATCCCACCCCGAGGGGAGCATCATTGAGAGTTACACCACCGAAGAGGTCATCGAGTTTTGTGTTGACTATATGTCAGAAACCTCTTCAGTTGGATTACCACGATCTCATCACGAAGGAAGGCTTGATGGTGTGGGCACTGTTGGAAGGAAAATTGTAAGGATGGATCGTAAGGTGTATGATAAAGCTCATTTCACGGTACTCCAGCATATGACCGAGGTAGTGCCGTACTTTGATGAACACCTACGATTTCTCCGACAGGACAACCCAGGGCGATCAGAGAGTTGGGTTAGAAAAAAGCACATGTCTTCTTTCAACGAGTGGTTCAAGAACCGAATTGCCAACATGCCGAACTTGTCAAGTGAAACACTGCAGTGGTTGTCACAGGGTCCTGAATGGAGTGCTACCACCTGGCAAGGATATGACATAAATGGGTACACCTTTCACACGATCAAGCAAGACAACAAATGCACAGTTCAGAACAGTGGGTTACGCATTGAGGCCGCTAGCGACGGTGGTCGGCGTGATCAGTACTATGGCAGAGTTGAGCAAATATTGGAGCTGGATTACTTGAAGTTCAAAGTGCCATTGTTTCGTTGTCGATGGGTCGATCTTCGTAATGTAAAAGTTGATAATGAAGGTTTCACCATTGTCAATCTGGCTAACAACGCGTACAAGGATGAACCGTTCGTTCTCGCCAAACAAGTTGTTCAAGTATTCTACATAATTGACCCGTGTAACAAGAAACTGCATGTAGTTCGAGAAGGGAAAAGGAGAATAGTTGGATTGGACAACATTTCAGACGAAGATGATTACAACCAGCACGTGCACGGCATAGGTCAGGAAATACCTATAGAATTGGAGGAAGAAGAAGATGAGGTTCAACATGCACGCGTCGACCACGAGGAAGGATTATTTTTGTAATTTATGTCCATTTTGTCTAGTATATGTATGACTCTAAAATGTTTGCAATGATCATTAGTGCATTGCTTACGAAATAGTTCATGTAAGTCAAATGAAATATTAAGCACAATAACTACTATAAGTGAAATAAAATAATTAAGTAAAATAAAATAATGAGGTAAGCCATCGCAGCAAATCTAGAAAAAAAAATTGGGTTATATCTTCTGAGGAGAGGAGTGGACATAGTTGTTACCTACAGGTGTTTATGAGTCACCTGTGACGGCCGTTTAGTTGGAGCCCGTCACAGGTGTTGTCACCTGTGACGGCCGTTTAGTTGGAGCCCGTCACAGGTGTTTTCACCTGTGACGGCCGTTTAGTTGGAGCCCGTCACAGGTCTTGTCACCTGTGACGGCCGTTTAGTTGGAGCCCGTCACAGGTCTTGTCACCTGTGACGGCCGTTTAGTTGGAGCCCGTCACAGGTGTTGTCACCTGTGACGGCCGTTTAGTTGGAGCCCGTCACAGGTGTTGTCACCTGTGACGGCCGTTTAGTTGGAGCCCGTCACAGGTGTTGTCACCTGTGACGGCCGTTTAGTTGGAGCCCGTCACAGGTGTTGTCACCTGTGACGGCCGTTTAGTTGGAGCCCGTCACAGGTGTTGTCACCTGTGACGGCCGTTTAGTTGGAGCCCGTCACAGGTGTTGTCACCTGTGACGGCCGTTTAGTTGGAGCCCGTCACAGGTGTTGTCACCTGTGACGGCCGTTTAGTTGGAGCCCGTCACAGGTCTTGTCACCTGTGACGGCCGTTTAGTTGGAGCCCGTCACAGGTCTTGTCACCTGTGACGGCCGTTTAGTTGGAGCCCGTCACAGGTCTTGTCATCTGTGACGGCCGTTTAGTTGGAGTCCGTCACAGATATGGTCACCTGTGACGGCCATTTTAGTTAGAGCTCGTCACAGGTGTCGTAACCTTTGACGGTCATTTAACTTAGAGCCCGTCACAGGTGTGGTTGACTAGGGTAAGATTGCTGCCTTTTCTCGATCCAGATCCACTAGGGTAACATTGCTGTCATTTTACTTAGTACTCCACCGCTTCCGCCGCCGAACTCGTCCTCCATCGCCTTCGCCGCCGAACTCGACCTCCACCACCGCCGCCGCCGAACTCGTCCTCCACCACCGCCGCCGCCGCCGAACTCGACATCCACCGCCTTCGCCGCCGAACTCGACATCCACCGCCGCCGCCGCCGAACTCGTCCTCCACCGCCTTCGCCGCCGAAGTCGACATCCACCTCCTCCACCGCCGTCGACCTCCTCCAGTGCCGGCCGACCTCCTCCTCTGTGCAGCCCGGAGAAGAAGCCCTTCCCCCCCTCTTTGCTACACAGTGAGAACTCGTCTTCCCCTTTGATCCATTTTTTTCTAGGGTTCTTGTATATTGATAAATTGGATTATATAGGGTAGTTTCTGTGATGGATTATATCTGTGATGTGGTAGTTTCTGTGATGGATTATATCTGTGATGTGGTAGTTTCTGAGATTTATATAGAACATTTAGCATTTATATAGGGTTCCAATAAATTGGTAGCAAAATGCATGCAATTAATTAATTGTACTAGAGTTAAGTATGTGTTGCAAAAAAAGTTTTTTACTAGAGTTCTTCCTATAAGCATCGAATTTTATCATTTTTTATTAACCTCGTGTATTAAATTTTTACTAAACATTCTAATAAGCTATTATATTTCACTGCAATAGCAAAATGAAGCATACATTTATTTTTGTTTTTTCACAACAAGTGTTTGAATCATACATTTATAAAGGTATGAAGTACAATATTATTTGCATTAAGATCTCTTTGTTTAGCACAAATACGTGGGAAACATTTTATGAATATCTTCCATTGTCACTGTCATGTCACTGGGCAGTTACAATACTCCCTATGTGACAGCGGTAAATTTCTTTATGGATTTACTGTTAATCGCTAGAACTTAAATTAATTACATGATTAAAGTTTTTAAAGTAATAAACATTTTTTAGTTCGCATGATCTTTTTGTCATGTAGTTCGCATATATATTTCACATCCCTCATATATATAATAGTTCGAAGCGTATTCAAATTAGTGAAATTAGTGAAATGATAGGAAATTTGTAAGCGTATTCAAATTGTTTAGTCGATGACAACGCCCGGCGCATCCCCGTCCTCAACGACGCCTGCGAGGATACAGGTAGAAGCAGACCCAGCCATGGTTTCCTCAGGTCATCCGTCGACGATGGCAGCCGAACAACCCGAACCTCGTGGTAATTTATAGGATAACTTTTCAATACATGACAACAAAATTTGTACCTACCACCCCTTAGCAAATGCTCCTTCTGTCTTAGCTGCAGAAGTGCCTCAAGAACAACAACCGTCGCCTTCAGCCGGGACAAGTGCATCTAGGTCAAGTAGAAATCCCCGGACACAAAATAGATGGCCGACCACAGTGCAGGTTATAAGAGAGGTCGACGCAAGTGGTAGGCCCACGGCGCCGAGGACTGTCATAGGAAGATGGTCTAACTGCTGCGGGCTGGCAGCACGTGAGAATTTCGGCATCCTCCACAAAAATATCGGAATGGTCCCAGAAGCTGAGATGGAGCGAGCTTGGACGGCTATGGAGAAATGGTTCACATTTCCGGATGAAGCAAAGGAAAGGCTTAAGCGGAAGGCATTCCATAAGATGGGCAAAGCATGGAAGAATTGGAAGTGGAAACTCTTCACGGAGTATGTCATCCCACCCGGCAATCGTACTCCGTTCGTTGAGTACCCTCAAATAACGGAGACGGTGTGGGAGCAATTTTGCGAGATGAAGAAAAGCGAAGATTTTAGGCAGTCAAGCGAGGCACATCGCCTACTGCAAAAGCGGAATGAGCACCCGCATCGACTGGGCACGGCTGGGTACATCGGCAAGGAGCAAATATGGGCCCAAGAGGATGCAGCCGCTGCTGCAGCGAATGTCCCTGCCCCATTCGCTGACATCCCTGAACGAAGAGCTCGCAACTGGGCGAGGGCTAGGGGTAAGGTCAACCCTGACGGCTCCATCACATTTGACAATCAAAGTGACGCCAACGTCTATCAGGAGCTGGTGAGTTCGCTAATTAACCTCATTAATGTCCGTTCATATTAAGCAAAAGATTTGTAACAAGAATCCTGTTTTTTATAGTTAGGGTTGGTTGCCGAACAAGCTTCGCAGAGCGAGGTCGAGTCCGCGCCGAAGAGACGCGAAGATGACATCCTCACGAAGGCGCTCGGAACCAAAGAACATCCTGGCCGGACTCGGGGAATTGGCGTTGATGTGCCCTGGAAGCATGGCCTGCCCGAGTACAGCTCCCAATATAGGAAACGAAAAGTCTCCAAGGAAGAGAGGGATGCTCGTTTGAAGGCCGAGCTTAAGTTGGAGGTCATTCAAGAACTCCAAGCAGACATGGACGCCAGGGTCGAAGAAAGGGTTCAGAAGGTCCTCGCCGAGATGAATATACGTCGACCCGCAACACAAGTTGTCCAACCAACTCCTCCTGCACAGCACGAAGCGAGTCCGTCACAACACAAGAGTAGCTGTGCATCCACAGAAGTGCCGGCCCCTCATCTCCCTGTCACACCACTAGATGCGGTGGACAACATAGAGGTAATCGATTATATCCGATCCATATCTACTCAAATACCTTTACATGTTCCAATATTAAATTGATACTTTAAAAATGCAGGACGTAGAGCAGTGTGTCCTAGTGGTGAGGGTCCACCCAACTTTCGCGGCCGAAGTCGCTGAGGGCATGGCTTTCAATCCCTCGGACACAGAAAAGGTGCACGGCGTAAACCTACGTCAAGGGTATGCCAAGGTGTCCATAGATTCAGTCAAGGACAACTGGTCAGCCTTTCCGCTGCCTGTGCCCCCTAATGATGAAATCACTACTTTGGGCGATGCGTGCAAGACGTACATACAATGGCCCAAAGAAGACATAATTGTGAAGATGACTCCTCGCCCAAGCCGACCGACGGAGCGAACACCTTCAACGTCTAAGCTATCAATTGAGGCTCCTCGTGGACCGGCGTTGTCAGAACCCCATTCACCTGCCGCAGCCGATATGGATTTGACACACATAGCTCAGAACCTGCCTCCAATAAAGACCACAAGGAAGGCTGATAGCTCGCCACCCATTGTCAAGGGACAAAAACGTGAACGCGGGGGTGCTACAGGAAAAGGGAAGGTCGAGGAGTCGGCGCCGGTGAAAAAAAGGGGGAAGGCTGCAGCGTCGGCGCCGTTGACCAAAACGGGGAAGGTCGTGAAGGCCCCGGCACAATTTGAACTAGGCATGCCGTTGGTGGAGGACAATGTGTTGGCCGTGATGGGTATTGCTTGCCGAGAGCTACACAAACAGTACATGGAGCTAAGCAATGCCAAGCGGAAAATGAGGGAGTCATGCATAGTTGGACATCACGACCACCAGCCCTTCCTATCGTCGCCTGCCTATGTAACTATAGGCTTTGATGACCTCTTCGACCTATTCAGGATTCGGAAGTTAGACACAGGACTTCTGAAATGCTACTCCTTGTAAGTGCAAACCTTCCTCCTTGTGATATTAATGGACTATCGTCTAAATTAGTGCTAATACGTAATTGTTTTAAGGTTGTGTTGGATCGAGGGTCGTCGCCTTGGTAATCAAGTTGGGTTCCTTGATCCATCAATGGTCAATGAGGTCAATCTGCAAAATAACTTCAATGAATTGGTTGACTACGTGAACCGGTGCTTATGGGCCCACCAAGACAAGGAGTACATCATGTGCGCGCACAATCAAGAGTAAGAAGACAATAATCATTTCGTGTATATTGTTGTTGAAGCTAAGTT
The DNA here is from genome assembly GCA_008326285.1 of Oryza officinalis. Classification (NCBI taxonomy): domain Eukaryota; kingdom Viridiplantae; phylum Streptophyta; class Magnoliopsida; order Poales; family Poaceae; genus Oryza; species Oryza officinalis. Next base: position 43,794,766 of record BDMV01000007.1, read on the forward strand.
TCTTATTACTAATGCTACATAACCACCGCGTAGGCGACATTGGGTTCTCCTAGTCATTGTACCTAAATGGAGTAGGGTCTACTACCTTAACTCAAGTAAGGCAAAGGAGTATAATTTCACTGAAATCATCAAGGCCTTAAATATGGCTTGGGGACCATATGTGGAAAAGGGTGGTAGGTACAAGGAGGGCAAGGACCAACTTTATCATGACACCAAATTCGCATGCGCACAACAGATCGGGGACCAGTGCGGTTTCCACGTGTGCCACAATATGTCGACACTTCTAAGAGAGGTCAAAAATTTCGACCCTGAGGTTGTTGCTAATGGCAAATTCAAACATTTCAATACCAAATATTAATCTTATAAACGTGCTAACTTATGTATTATTGAACAGAAAGGTAGAGCTGGCTGGAAGGTTTCACCCATCAACCCTCCTGCTATCAGAGGCGAACTGTGCGCCTTCATTCTCGCCCAAATAATGAACAAGAAAGGACGTTTTCACGTGTAATAGACGATTGAACTGGGCTACTTGTGATGTCGTGAACAAAACAGTTATCCAATTTTCTGTGATATAAAAATAGTTGTTTCTATGGTTCTGTGGTACGGTATGCTATGTAATTTACTTTCACTGGATGGATATGGTCACCTGTGTATATTTTCTTAGAAAAGAGATTTAAAACTGATTTGGAACATTACCTCTTTACTACTCCCTCCATTTTCAAATTATTTGTCGTTTTTTATGACATGCGTATTTTGCGTTGCCCTGTTGTGTCGTTCATTTGGATGGACTTAAATGGCCAGTGATGAATAAGAACATATTATCTACACTTGTCCATTTTTAGGTTTTATTGTTGGTTGTCTTATGCATAAGAACAAACTATCTACACTTAACCTTTTTGTCGATGCTTAAGAACAGACTATCTACACTTGGTCTTATGCATAAGAACATATTATGTGCACTTGTTTTTTTGGGACACTTGCTTCTCCTTCTGTCTTAGCTGATTCCCTCTGTTTTTTTGTCCTTGATGCAAATGATACTAATTGATGCAGAATGCTTGAACAGAACAGAACTGAGGCCATAGTGGATCTGAAATCTAATGCTTTTTGGGTGATTTTGGGGGAAATGGGATGCAAATGATGAATGAATTGATGAATGAATTGATGAATTGATGAATGCATGTGATATTGGCGCTGGCTGGCATGTATCTGTGATCTTTCTGTTTTTCAGAGGGCATGGCTAGCAAATCCTGAGGCTAGCCAATATTTAGTATTTATTTTTTTCGGGATTTAACACATCAGTGACGGGTCATAAAAAAAAGACGTCACAGGTAATCATCCTGTGACGGATTCGTAAACCGCGACCGTCAGAGCTGACTCTCCTGTGACGGGCCTTTACTTTCTTGCCCGTCACAGGTAGCCCAGCTGTGACGGATTCTAACTACCGGAGACTAATACCTCTGACGGCCTTTTGTTTATGTGTCCGTCAGAGATGAGATACCTGTGACGGGTTCTAACTGGTCCTAAGCTAGCGGGGACCAACACCTCTGACGGACGTCTATTTATTTTCCCGTCAGAGATGTTTGTCACCTCTGACGGCCGGCCAGCCGTCAAAGGTGACAGGACTCACCAGTGACCACTGATCACTGACCAAGCCCAAATCCGTCAAAGGTGCGGGTTTGGGCCCGTCACAGGTGACCTTATCTAGTGTAGTGAATCAAGCGTGCAAAGATCAGAGCCCTATACGAGAAAAAAATATTATGTGATATCAGCTGGTGTAATTATTTGTACTTCCTCCATTTCAAATTGTGTCATTCTAGCAAATTTCACACAAACTAAGAAGATTTGGAAGATTACATAGTTACCCATATTAATTAGGAAAAATATGTAATGCAAACCCCATACGTAGTGTAAACATGAAAACTACCAAAGGATAAAAAATAGACCTATGAGATTTGTCCACATCATCATAAGTACTTTTTTTATTCCTAGTATCTCCCGCACACTCAATCGGATGTACCTGTAATGGTGCAAGAGGGCGCTCTTGACCTTGAATGACCGGAACAGCAGTGACCGGGCGGCCGTCCTCATCGCCGCACTCCTTCGTCGCACGCCTCTCTTCCTTATTCGCGATCGCCCAGTATTTCCCCTTAGCGCCTATGGCCACCTTTGTGAAATGAGTGTGGGACGTGAAATGCACCGTGTATATATATAGTACTAGAGTTTCGTGAGTGAGTGATCATTGCGAGAGCAAGAGAAAGGGTTGAATATTTCCATGCATGCATCCAGATTTGCATGCGCTAGTCATAGGGGTAGACAAAAAGCTCGTGGCTCGTTAGCTCGCTCGACTCGCGATAAGCTCGGCTCGGATTGGCTCGACTCGTTTAATTTTCCTAACGAGCCGAGCTGGTAGTTTAGCTCGTTAGAGATAACGAGCCATCTTGAGCTAGCTCGCGAGCTGGTCGCGAGCCTTAACGAGCTAGACAAACCCCTCAGCAGGCCACCAGGCCACAGAGCCCAATAGCCCATAGGCCCATTTATTTAGAAGGCCCATAGTGAGCATGAAAACCCTAGGTCCCTTCCTGGTGCACCAACTACCGAGTCCCTCCCTCCCGTCCACCGCTTACCCGCTTCCTAGCGTTGCCGCCAGGCACCAGCTGCGCCCGCGCAGAAGAACAGAAGCACCACTTCGCCGGCCGCCGCCACCCGCCATCGGCCCATCGCGCTCGCGCTCGCGCTCGCGGTCAAGAACCTCGCTAGCCCGCCTTCGACAGCTGGTGGCAGCGAGCGCTGCGCTGCCACCCACGCCGTCGTTCATCGCCCTCCAGGCCTCTAGTCCAAGCTGGCCCACCATCACCCGCCATCGTCGACGCCCTCGCCACCACCCGCCAGGCCGCCATCACCGACGCCCACGCCGCCACTCATCACTTCGCCGACCACTACCACCCGCCATCGACCAATCATGCTCGCGATCGAGGACCTCGCTAGCCCGTCTCCGACTGCTGGTGAGAACAGGCGCCGCGTCGCCACCCATGCGGCCGTTCATCGCCCTCTAGGCCTCCAGTCCAGGCTGGCCCACCGCCACCCGCCATTGCCGACGCCCACGTCGTCGCGCATTGGCTCACAAGCCAAACAAGCCAGCTCGAACTTTGCAACGAGTTGAGCCGAGCTGGGGTTTTAGCTCGTTAGGATAATAAGCCGAGTCGAGCCAGCTCGTTATCTTAACGAGCTAGATCAAGCCGAGCCGAGCTGACTCGTTATCCACCCCTAGCTAGTCATCACCTCACCCAACATGCTATGCTACTTCGTCAGAGTACTAAACAAACCATTAATTGATGAACACAACGTGCAGCCGAATGCATACATATGCATTTTGCGTCCATGTGCCCGCAGGCTGACCAAAAACCGCACTTGCCTGCAGTGCTGACATGCATGCTCTGATCTTAGGGTAATCTCGTCTCCTCACTTATCTAATTCATTTTATCGTCCAATCCTACATGATACTTTTATCTAATTCATTTTATCGTCCAATCCTACATGATACTTTTAGGGGCAGCACATGATCTTTTAAGGCTCGTTCTATTTCAAACTATAATTTATTTTTTTTGTTTTTTATTAGCATATTTTCAAATTGTTAAACGATACATATTGTGCAAAGTTATATACTAAAGCTTTTTTAAAAATCAAATAAATTTATTTTTCAAATTTATAATAGTTAATACTTGATTAATCATGCGCTAATGAGCCATCTTGTTTTAAGTGTTGTTAATATGCCACTCCAATATGGAGTTTCAAACACGCCCTCAGTATTCTTTCCGTTCTATGTTGTCATTTTTTGTTTGTCTTAAGTCAAACTTTTAAGTTTAACCAAATTTATAGAGAAATATGATAATTAGTTAAACTCGAAGAAGTTTGATTTGGTAAAAAAAATAGAATGACTTATAGTATAAAACAAAGGTAATAGAATTCAAATGCTAATGTTCATAGTTGTGTATAAATATACTGAACATTTTTAGAAAAACTTGATATGTATATATAAATATATTGTCTCTCTGTTCTATGTTGTCATTTTTTGTTTCTCTTAAGTCAAAATTTTAAGTTTAACCAAATTTATACAAAAATATGATAATTTTTTAATAAGAATTAAATATACCATAAGAATATATATTGAACAATAGATTTAATAAAATTAGTTTGGTGTTATAGATGTTGTTATGTTTTTCTGTAAACTTAGTTAAACTCGAAGAAGTTTGATTTGGTAAAAAACTTAAAATGGCATTGTGCCAGTACGAATTACCCCTCTCAATTCAAAAACTAGACATTCTTCACCCTCAACTTTTCATACCAGACGAATTACCTCCCTGCCAACTTCGGAGTGGTTTTGGCACTACGTGACGTACACGTGGCAGTCTATTCAACATAAAAATTTAAAAATGGTGGAGCCCACTTGTTAGTTCCACCTCTTCTCTCGATCACCACATGTGAGCCTTAATTTTTTTCTATTTTTTTATACTGACTAAATTGCCATGTGTGTGCCACATAGGATCAAAACCATTCTGGAGTCCGTCATGAGGTAATTTGTCCAATATAAAAAGTTGAGAATGAAGAATGTCTGGTTTTTGAATTGAGGGGTAATTCGTACTGTCATAATAGTTTAGGGGTAATTTCCAATTTTTTCTTTATGTTAAGGGGAGCATACCCGTGCGTATAGTATGTGTGCATGAGCATCTTCCTTGTAATTGCAGAAAAATGCTGGTCAATATATCTTGCCTATGGTTATATTGATTTTTTAGAATATCCAGCAGCATTACTCTCATTTGATAGACAAAATATTTACACAATGGCAGGCAGGGCATAATTGATTATACTGCAGTTTGCCACTGCCAGCATCTGAAGATGTTTGAAATTTATGCACCACATTACCAGCTAAAAGCTCCAGATGAGACAACTATAAAAAATAGATATAGATGCAGGAGTACTGTTTAGAACTGTATTAAATCAGTTATGATCAGTAGACCGTCTAGTCTGATTTACTGTAGTTACTACTATGTTCAAACGAATCTTAATCATGTTCTTCTGACCTCTTAATTATTATACCAACATGCTCATCAAAACTCGAGAGTCCGATTGATCAGATGCAACATTGACCGTAATGAGGAATTAATTGAGTATGTCAAAAAGAACAACGACCGTACTTTTACTATGTGATGCATTGATGGTTTGGGTAGACTGGCATTCTCCTCGTCTCAAATGCTATTCAATTCGTCTTGAAATAAATATACTTCGTCCCGAAATAAATATAGCCGGCTGCATTTACTTTTAGCTAGATCGATCAGTAGTCCAGTACATGTCAAATCAAAGAGTCTACTCCAGTTTTTAGTCCATTATTAATGGGTGGATCTTAGAGTTAACGGTAATAATCTGGTGCACTAATTCTCTGACAGGCTAACATGTAGTAATGGACAGGAACTAATGGGCCGGTCTATGTAAATTAGGAGGACGATGCGTGCATATCACATGTGTTTTTGCCGTACGTCCATGTGACCGCAACAGCTGGAATAATCGATTGGCTCATACCGCCATACAGGCCAAGAACTCCATGGTTTCTACTGTTGGTCTTTTTCTTTATTTATTTCGAGACTAGCAAAATTAAAACATACAGGTAAAAATAATTTTCAGGATTGCTAAAGATTATGTCAATTTAAACAGTAAACCAAAATAAGACAAACAAAATAATGACAAAATAAAATCAAAAATCATATATAGCATTGAATCTGGTTACACTCGCTTTATGCGTCATCACACGAAGAATCATTTATATACACATTTTCATAACCTCATAAATCGATCGGGTGGTTATTTCATAAGTTGGCGCATATGTATTTTACTATATCTTATTGATTAAAGATTGAAATTTTGATTATTCAATTAGTGAAAAAAATTAGATAGATAAAAAACATTTGCAAAGTAACAAACTTATCACATACACATCTTAAACAATTATGATTTCAAAAGAAAAATATTTTTGAAAAGAGAAATTTGGAACAGGAAAAAAAAGAGAAAAAAGAGGAGGAGAAAAGAGAGAAGATTGAAAGGATCGGGAGTGGATCAAGATGATCGGGAGAGAAGTAAAGAAGAAAAAAACGAAAAAAAAAAAGTCGATTGGAGAAGGGATGCGCAGCGTCGAGTGGAGGCACGTAGGATGGGATGGTGGGATGGTGTGGGTCGGTTGGGTTGGGTTGGGTTGGGTTGGAGGTGATATATAATAGTTATTTTAGACTCACATTGAATTAGATACGGATAACTTATAACCAACTTAAAAATCAACTTAAGCACGGATAACGTATCAAAATTTAATAAAAACATCTTTAATTTTTATAATAGTAGAATGTTTATAATAGTAGAGATGAGTTTTGGTCATTTGGCTTGGCGTTAATTCTCTAATCACGTGATTAAGGGAAGACGAATTAGGCTACATGTAATTACATTGCTCTGCTACGGCCCAACTCGTCATGGCCCAACACGATTCCCGGGACTCCTGTTCCGGCTCCGACCCATATATTGTAGGCTCAGCGTGTTCTGGTTTTATCCGACGTGGCACTTTGACTCATGCTCCTCGTCACCGTCGCCGTGCCCTTGTTCACGCTGCCCGTAGCCGGCCGCCCTTCTCCTCGTGTCCTGCCGGATGCCGGCCGTGGCCCCTGTTCAGGCGGGATGGGGAAGAATCGAAGAGAAGGAAGAGGGTAGAGAGGAAATTTTGGCTGCTGATAGTGGGTTCTGCGTGGGTCCCACGCTGACTCAGCACAGCTGACCAGAGTTAAAGTGTCACGTCGAACAAAACCAGAAATAATACTGCCTTGAGACGAAATTTGATCTGATTTTGTGAGTTCGGAGATGGGCTATATCTGGTATTGTGGTATAGGGACGAATTTTAAACTCGACGACAAATTTAGGGACATACAATGAACTTATTCCTTCTGCGAATCCCATTCCAACCCACCACACGGAGGCCAGACATGTGGGCCCGCAGACCGTCTCGGCCCAAATTTTTGTGGTCAAATTCACACTACAGGTCAACGCGTAACGCACCTGTAAGGGAGCAGGAGAGAGCTCTTGACTCTCGAGCGCCGGAACAGGAGCAGCGGCCGGCCGTCGCCGCCGCCGCTGCCGCCGGCCTCCAGATCCTCCTCGCCCACCGCCGCCGCCGGCGCCAGCTGGTGGTCGGCGTAATCCACCCAGTAACCGCCGGCGCTAGCGTTGTTCTTCCCGAGGCCGTTAGCGAGCAGCGGCTCCCCGAGGCCGGCGCCGTTCTCGCCACCGCCGGCACCGACGACGGCTACGGCCGACGACGACGAGGACGACATGGTCGGCCGGGCCTGCACGCACACAATGCAGAGGTACGTCGCTTGAGAGTCACCTCAATTTAGGCTGCGTTTGTTTAAGGTTGTTGGTGTCAAGCTACACAGCAGTAACGTTAAACGAGAAAGAATATTAACTATTATAAATTAAAAAAAGATTTGCTTTATTTCTTTTATAAAAAAATCTTGTATGTACAAAGTTTTTGGAAAAAGAATACAGTTTAAAAGTTTGGAAAACAAGCTTAAAATAATTACGAGAAAATAGTTAAGCCAAAAAAAACTCAAAAGCACTCTGCCTTAAACAGAGAAAGGAGATAATCTAGCTAGCTAGGTACGTACTAGCACTGTAGCTAGCAGTATTCATCTACTAGTATTAAGTATTTAGTAGTATTACCTAGCTGGATAGTGTGCTCCACCAAGTAGAGAACAAATCAAAGGCAGAAGAGAGAAATATGTGCACAAGGTATATTGCAAAACGGGAAAGTCACGAGTATATATAGGCTGCACAACTAGAGAGCGGATGCGTATGTGGATTTCAAGCTAAGGCAGCATACATGCAAATTGCAAAGAGGAAGATGAGTGAGAACCCAACAGTCCGAATACAGATAGATATAACTTCCGTTTCAGAACGTAGCTACTTTTAAAGTTCAATTTATTTTAAAATATAGTTATTTTTTTATTTTTCTCCTCATCTTAACAGATCACTATTATCCTATTTAGCTTTTTTACCTACCTTCTCTTCTCTAAATATCACAACATTCCACCGCTCGTATTTACTAATTTTTTTAATCCCATGAAAACTTCTAGAACTACTTATATTTTACATTTTAGGATGAAAGTAGTAATTGCGACTGAAAATTCTTTCTAGCTTATCTTGAAAGTAAAGTTTTTTTTATTAAATACATTACAAACAGAAGCTAGCGGGCACCAATATATACACGCACACTTATTCAACACAAACACATACGTACATATCTTAATATTGATAATATTGATGAAGTCATCAAAAACATCACATTGTGAACGGGTACATCGTTTATTATTAAAAAAATTAGTCATAAATATAAGCATCATTGTCAAATATAAAGCTTGAAACCCGAACAGATTCCATCATTAAAAGCCTAACTATACGAGGTATGCTTATTTCGCAAAAGTAGAGCGTATATATATGGGATACGAGGAAGGAGCTTAGTTTAAATGCATTAAAAAATAACATCTTGCACCTTGTAGCCTATATAGTTTATTGGTGAGGATTGACGTGCATCGCATATGACCATTCTTTGTATGTTTCATTAAGCGACACACTCGTTGTCAATAAATTACTCGAGGATCTGTTTAGATTTATAGTAACATATAGTGTCTAACCGAGTACAAAATTGTTATATCATATTTTGAAAATATTTTGGAACAGAGTACTATATATGTCTATCGCATGTGAGGAGCATTTATGTACATTTGATCAGGACTGAGCATTTCAGGCACAAGGTGATGGATAAGTATGTTAAATAAGAGTAATTTTTATGAAAAGGTATTAGGAGCTAATATATTTTCTTACATAAAATTTAATATCTCTTGATATTTTCAGTTTAGAAGATACGGAAATTTATTTAATTTAATATCTCTAAAGCACTGTAAAATTTCTCGTAGAATAAAGAGGATATCAATGAAACTAACAGGACAAATTTCACCACATATATACAGTATTATGAAGGAGTTGAGTGACAAGAGTAGGGATTTGGATCTTCAGATCACAAGCAGGGCGGATCCACCGATATGGCATGCTGTGGCGGCTGTCATAGGTACCGGCTGGCATGCATGAATTACCTGCTGATCGACTCCCGACATCCCCATTCACTTGAGCCGCTGATCGATCGGCAGCTGAGCAGGCGCGTTCTAGCTGCGCAGGCATCCCCGGAGGCATCAACACGAAGGAAAATCATGCATATGCGTACATGGCCATGGCTGGCACATGCCCTCGCTCTGCCCAGCTTCTTGCCCAACTGGTAGCTAGCTTGCCACTCCCACTGCAATCCTCAATTCCGTCGTTAATTTGCGTGCTTACAGCTAGGGTTGTTAAAAAAACAAGCTCGAGGCTCATGATTGAGAGCTCGACTCGTTAGGCTCGATTCAAGCTCGGCTCGAACTCTAAACGAGCCAAACCCAAACCTGTTCCAAAGCTTGCAAGGTTTATCGAGTCGAGTTCGAGATTCTATCGATCTAACAGTGTATGATTTTTATTATGTATTTAATAAACTAGTAGATCAAATATGCTTTTGTGTGTATCCATAAAATGAAATACCTTGTATTGATGTCATATATTTATCTCATTTCTTTTTCTCCCTCATTCATTAATATGATTAAATAGGACAATTATTTTTGTTGAGAGATTATCCTAAAAATATATGCCCAAATTATAAGGCGTATGTATACGGTCTTCAATAACATATTAATTTAACCATTAATTTATTTCATATTATATTATCAACAATTATGAAATTAGTATCATATGAAAGTATTTTAAAATACGAATTTAATGATATAACATACATAATAGTTGACGTAGATATTGTTAATGTAATTATTAATTAAAAGTTACCGAGTTTAATTTTGCTAAAAATAAGAGCGTCCTATAATTTAGGATGAAAAAAATATTAGTTAATTAACTCGAAAGTCGAGTTCTAGCTCGATTAAGCTCGAGCCGAGCCTGTCTAAAAGCTTGAAGGTTATACAGGGCTCGGCTTGGGCTTGTGTCGAGCTCAAAGCTAAGCAGGCGAGGTTGCTCGATCTCAACTCGGTGGCAGTCCTACTTACAGCCCTTCAGCCGGGACTAGTCTTTACCCTTTTTATGGTTCAAAGGAACGCAGCCTTAAGTATTACTTCTCCTGCTTAATTGGCAGCAACAGCGGCAAAAGCCCATTCTTGTGGTAAAAATAAAATTAGCGTACTTCTCTTGTGACATTCCTTAATTTTAGTTGGGGCTCGCTTATTCCCAAAAATAATGAAGTAAAAACGAAATCTTAGAAGCAATGACAAGTCTGAGAGTTAAAATAATTTGATTTTCTGCATAAGTGATGTACATTAATTAAGCTCGTCGAATTAACTTTTATTTAGTTACAAGCTAGGAATTATAGGCTGCTTATTCTAAGGGTCCTAACATGATTTTACTTTTCACCTATGACTCACCATTTTTCTTTTTTGCAAATTGTTGTGTAAGATTATATATATTCTCCCTCCTTCTACTTATACATATGACGTTGGCGTCATATATAAATAGGAGGGAGTATGAGACATGGATATGATATTCTCTAAGCTAGTCCTAGGTCATCTTTGCGTGATTAAAACCGGAATTTAGTGAATTGTGTTCTATTTTGCAAACAAATGGTGCAATTGCAAAGTGATTCGTTTTATGGCATGCATTGCTACCGGTCTACACATCACTCCGGTCTCCGCCATAGCCATGATTTAGTTGTGATCCGCCGCTGGTCACAAGAGCTGATGATTTCTTTGCAGAGGGGGATGGAAAAGGTCAAAAGAGGTGTGTTGTGAACCTAATTAGGGAATAGAACATGCAGGGAGTGGCAAGGTATCAGGAAAGTCATGCATACATACTATAGGCTTTATCACTTCGATTAAAGGTTCATATGTGGATGCATGCACTATTGGAGAACTGACCTTTTATCATAGTACCCAAAAATATAAATGTCGTCTCGATTAGATTAAGAATCGGTATTAAAGATGTTTTAGTACCGGTTCTAAAAATCCAAGTCCTAGAAACATCTTTAGTTTCGGTTGGTGTTACCAACCGATACTAAAAATATATGTATAGTACCAATTGATAACACCAATCGAGACTAATGCTAGAGGATCTTTAGTCTTGATTGATGTTACTAACCGATACTAATGATATACTTTTAGTACCGGTTAATAATACCAACCGGGACTAAAGATATTTTTAGTACCGGTTGGTGTTACCAATCGATGCTAAAGATGTCTCCAAGATATGTTTAAATAGTAAGCTATCTTTATTCTATCAGATGTATGAAATAGGTGAGATGATAACACACGTGAGGGTTAAGGTAAGAGGTCTTGGGTTTGAATCCCACAACCTCGCATATTTCTTGATTTATATGCATCTTTAGTACCGGTTCTTAGGACCGATACAAAAATCAAGATATTTAGTCTCGGTTTGCTACTCTCGGTTCTCAAAATCAGTACTAAAAAGGTTTGGGACCGATAATAAAGATTATTTCTCTAGTGGTGATGCAAGTATTTAGTGGACAAATTTAGAGCTCCATATGCCTCAGTCCCTGCACTACTTGACAAGTCTAAGCATGGTTTTCTTTATGTGGTCCACCCCTTTTGATTAAGGTAGCTGGTAGGCCAAAGAAGACTAGATTCAAAGGATGTCAAGATAAAAATAGACCTCAGGCAGACATAAATGTCCAATTTGCAAAAAGAAATAATATCATTGGCATAATTGCAAGGAAGGTGACCCAAAAGACAAACTCCATCTATAGCAAACTGGCAACCTACTACTAGATTAGGCACATACCTAAGGATGTGTTATATACTACATGGTCCCAACTTCTTCTCTCTCGTTTTTCACGCGCACCCTTCCTGTTAAACGGTATGTTTTTTTCAAAAATCTTCTATAAGAAAGTTGTTTTAAAAAATTGTATTAGTCTTTTTTTAATTTTTTTATAGCTAATACTTAACTAATTATGCGCTAATAAACCCCGTTTTGTGTGGACCGAAGAAAAGTTTCCAACCTTCTCTACCAAACACATCATGATACTACGAATATGAATCTCATGAAAAAAAAGATACATAAATGTCCAATTTGCAAAAGATATGATATCATTGACATAATTGCAAAGAAGATGATCTAGGAGACATACTCCAGCTAAAGTAACAAATATACTAATATGTACATCATTAGCTAATAACTCCCATACCCATACCTATTTTCTCAGTTTTTTGAATTTTTAGCGCTAAATAAATGTATTTCTAGCACTTAAATTTTATCCTAAAATAAGTATACGCTTTTAGAGTACTACTTGTCTTATCAAGCAATTCCTATTCAAATTACTCTCCATCTTACCCACCCACGGCCCTCCCAACTCCAACTTTTTCTCATTTAGTTGGGGGCATCTAAGTTATTTTATCTCCATATTAACATTGTCCTTTAAATGTTAGAAATACATTTATTTAGGGATGGAGATAGTACTTATTCTTGCAACCACAATGTATTTTATAATCATTTCATGCAATAAGCATGGATTCAGTTGCAAACAATGAAAACCCGACAAATTCCAGAAAATTTTATTAAAAAAATAAATTGTGGTTTGGAAAATTATAATTTGACTACTTTCCAGACGGTTCCTAAATATAAATTGACTTAGTAAAATTGACAACCACGACAATATAGCGGTTATCATCACATTTCACATCTATGTTCGAATTGAACAATAGTGTCGAGAGGAATAATATAACTCTTAGATAGTACATTATTTTTGGTTGGTTACGATTGATTCAAAAGAATTTAAGGACAGGATAAATTCTTTTCCTATTTTAAAGGATTTCTAGCATGAGGTCTAACTTCGTGTTTTTAAATTTATTTCGAGTTCAGTGCGACTTGTGTACGTTTCCTCCCCTTCTCCCTTTAATAAATCACCTTGTAATCTTAATTTTCCTATATTTTATTTTAGACATCGAAACATATCTTTTGAGCAACTCTCATGGTTTTATTTTACTAAGATTCAATATGCTAGTCACTAGTGTCTCCCGAAGTCAGAGATGGGCGTACAAAAAGAAATTCCTGGCCGTACAAATGGACGGAAGGAGTAATACCTAGAAACTGAATAAAACCAAAGAAAAATACCATGCCTACTCAAGTCAAGAAATACATTATATTTAAAAGGACGATTCAAATGAGAAGATGATTATAATTATTTCATGGTCTTGAGTTAGCAGTAATTATGCCATATATTTTGGGATAGAGTGAGTAATCAACAATCACATCTATCTGGTTATAGGGTGTCCAATTAATTTGTATGATGTTTAACTTTTTCTTTCATGGTCTTTGATGCATGAATTTTCAAATTTTATATTAGAATAAATTTATACTAAGATACTATGAGAAGTACCTTTCAGGAAAAAAACAATATGTACCTATATACCACATTTATATTTTGATAGTAAGTATTGTAAAGTACTAGCTAAAACCAAACCGGTGCATTGCAACGGATATATAAGAGATAAAAGCAAAAACAAAGATTACAACATAGGATAGTTAATTGATTAGCCATATATCATATCTAAAGCAAAAACATTCACGTGTGGGGACCTTATGACCTCACATATCAGCCTGTGACGTTAAAGGTAGACTCGGACACAATCACTAATATCATTTTAAGTAGTATATATAGGGAGTGTTTAGATCTAGGGGTGTAAAAATTTGGCGTGTCACATCGGGTATTATACAGGGTGTTTCATGGATTATTTGGGCACTAATATAAAAACTAATTACAGAATCCGTTTGTAAACCGTGAGACGAATTTATTAAGCCTAATTAATTCATCATTAGCAAATGTTTACTGTAGCATCACATTGTCAAATCATTGCGAAACTAGGCTCAAAAGATTCGTCTCACAAATTAGTCGCAAACTATGCAATTAGTTATTTTTTTCACCCACATTTAATACTTCATGCAGACGTTCAAATGTTCGATGTGACAGGGTGTAAAAATTTGACGTGGGATTTAAACAGGGCCATAGATAATTAATGGACGAAGTATCAAACACTTGACTCAATTTCATCCAAAACATTAAATATTTATGTCAGTAAGGAGTATACATAGAAGTAGTTGCAACTGTTGTTATAGCTCGTGCTTGTTTGGAATCTCAAATATAGCATTTTCATGATTTAATAATTTTGAGATTATGAATTAATCACTACTTATTTGTTCTCGTGTCCGGGGCTTAGTTTAGTATTTTTCCTTAATTTAACAATTTCAAAATAGTGTGAGTTGCTAATTGAACTTAAATAGCGCGATAGAGCCCTCGGATTTCCAATGACATGGTTTATTTATCACATATTATATCGGCTTTAAAAGTGACCATATGCCATACTGCATGGGCTTTGAAAAATGGTACATTACACAACGGTATATTAAGCATGGGGTACAATGATACTAGGATATACGTGAGATTGTAGTAAGGAGACATGAGATAAAAATGTTGGTTTAGACCCTTAAGATGAGTAATAGTTCTAATCCAGTTTATATGAATAGCTCTAAAATATATCACACCGATTACAAAGGGAGAACAAGCTAGCTAATCTAGCCTACCAATTAGTCTGTGGCTGTGCTCGGGAGGAACTCCACCTCCCCGCATGAAAAATAGTGTTGCCATTTAACGAGTGATTAATTAAGTATTAACAAAAAAAAACTTGTAAAATGGATCAATATGGTTTTTAAAATAACTTTCCTATAAAATTTTTTTACGAAAAACGCATCGTTTAGCAGTTTGGGAAACGTGCACGTGAAAAACGAGAGAGTAGAAGTTGAGAAAGTGGGGGAAAGAACACAACCTTTATCGAGAACTAATCCAGCGACTTGGAGTCGGCAGCTAGCTATGGGCTCTTTTTGGCTGATCATCAATATGACTTGTTGTTAACAGCAAAATTTGGTAAAGATATGCCAGTAATCAAGATTGAATCTGAGGCGGAATTTAAAGGAATAGAGGAGTTTTCCATAACAAACAGCGCATCAGCTGAAACCGATATGGGTGATTTGAATCGGACTCGACTGAGCCGATACGGGTAGCCGAGTTTCATGTTGGTTTCGGAGAAGGGCTTGAAGATATTGCCGACTAGGAATTGAGTCCAGATAAGACAATTGTATCTATTAATTAGGAATAAGAGTTAATTTTCTTGTTATAATATTGTGGTAAGAGTCCACCTAGGGTTTGTTTGTTTAGGCAAGTTGTAAGTAGTGTTTGGCAAGGACAAAGTTTGTATATACGGGTATAAATGTAAGCCCGAGGTCTATGTATAAAACAATAACAGTTCAATCAACACTTTCGGCGCATCGCCACAATTTTCTCTTTACTTTTCGACGAGTTCGTGCTTTGAATTTGTCAGCTGGAGATATGGCTTGTTAAGTTACCATATAACTTAGCCAATCTAAATCGATGGCTGATTTAGCCATATTGGCCAGGCCTTTTCTAAGGTTTTGTCGACATCGGCTAAATCAACTCACTAGCCTAAATTGGCATAAGGTATCTACTACCTTGAAAAACATTCAAAGATTTGATTGTCTAGATATCATGCATCTTTGTACACTTTGTGCTGCATCAGCCCTAGTCCTAATTAGAATCATAATCCCTAGCTTGTCTCTTGTTTGTAATAGGGGTAGCATCAAAGTTTTAGCCGATCTTATCTGATATAGCTATTTGGTCATGTTTAAGTTACTTTAATCATGCTCTTTATGTTATATCTGCCCCTTATACAAGGATATCACTTTAGATAAATATATCAAGCTTGCCGATAATATATTCTTATATAAGGCTATATTGGAGTATTAGCTGATATGATATCAATTTTTAACCTAACTATGATTTCATCGGCTAAGATCTAATCTCTGTCAATAGATTATATATTAACAGCGATGGAGTATATTTAGGGATTATTTTGAATCATTCATCCTACATCTTATAGCCGATTTGATCAGATCGCATCGGCTAGGTCTATACGGTACGTCATCGGCTTATCGACCGATCGGTCATTTTATATCTAACTCAGTTTTATTGTATATCTTGTTGGTTACAAGATCAAACCAACTGGCACGCCCTGAACCCATTTTCTAAGATTTGGACCTGTATTAGAGTTAAGCAAATCTCTTAGGCCACCATGTTTCAGCAAATCTTTCGGCACATTTTTTGCGTCAACACTTGTGTCTATGACTTGTAATTCGATGCCCTTCTCTTTTGGGGGCGTTGTATTTATACGGATAGGCAACTCTTGTCCAAGTAGAACTCAAAAAGTTTATGTGAGATATGGACAGATAAGACCTTCCTCTTCGAGTCAGAGTTCGACATCTTTCCTTACCGAGGAAGGAGTTGTCGTCTTTATCTGCTATATTTCCGTATCTATGATATATTTTTTCGAATAATATTAGGCATGTGGTATTTCCAACAATTATAAATTCAAATATAGGATGTATCCTAATCCATAACACTGACAACATTAAACATAGATTGGACTCTATGGCCACGATAATATAATTCATCTAATCTATGGTTAAGTTTTATAAGTTAACTTATGGATTTTGTTGAAGTATCTAACTTCTCCTAATATACATAGACAGATACTATATAGGAGTAGCTAGATGCTAAAGAGGATTCAAGATGATGTGTTTTCTCTCCTTGATGGCTGATCGGTCTTCCCTGAATGATGAATGAATGATGGAATAGAAGTATGGGCTCGCTCTCTCTCTCTCTCTCTCTCAACCTGGGCAGTTGGCACTATCAAGTGTCAAGTAGTCTCAAATTGTCAATCGCCATTGAAGACGGTCTTACCAGCTAGTCAGTATCGGTACCACTCAGCTTGGTAGTATCAAGCCTCAATCGCTATTGAAGATGGTCCGTACTCAGGAGTAATTACTAGTCACTACTCCCACAGGCTACACACGATGAGTGATCAATCTTAATTACTACTTCATCCAACCTGTAATGTAATATAAAGGATTCAGGGATATAAATTTTGTTTCAAAATAGAAAAAGTCCATTTTGCTCTGTAAACTATTTCTCCAGAGCATTTAACACCTTAAAATATATTGTTTTCTTCTTTTATTCCCTAAAACTATTAAAATTGATTCAATATACTACTCTTCTGTGTTTATCTTTCTACGAGTCAGATTTTAAGCTAAAAGTTTTATAGTGATACCAATATCAGAGTTTCGAAACATTTCAAAAAAAGTTCATGACTATTTGCTTAAAATTTGAAACCTTGATGTTTACATCAGTTTTAGTGTCTCCAACCTATGTGAAAAGTGATAAAACATACTAAAAAATGTTATCAAATTTTAGTGCAAAATACGACTTACATAGAGATAAAATAAATAAATACAGTTAGGAACTAAGGGGAACTGTTTTCAATAGTTCGGAATATAAAATGAGCCAAAAAAAATTGTTTAGAGTATTAAGTTCTACGGTGAAACAGTCCGAAGGAGTACAATAGACTTTTTTAAAAAAAAATATAAAGGATTCTAAAGTATTGCTTGTCACATCGACCACATTCATTTTTTCTTCACATATTATTCCCAACCATTCTCTCGATATCAACCATAACTCATTTAAGGAGGGACATTATTTTTTTTTCCTTTATCTCTTAAAAGACCTACAATCTACTCCATAGTATGTGATGTCTTATATCATGACACCGAAAGTAAGACATTAGCCACTCGGAAGTAGTAGTACTACGACTGCTTTAATATACCTTCCCTCCGGCGTTTCACATTAAATCATGTTAATTATTATTGCGTTCTCTCTAACTTTTCAAATAAACCCATGTAAGTCTATATTATGTGGTCTTTGGGAGACCACTGGTTATTATTTTAGACATCGAAACATGGTTTTTTAAAATGTTTCGATGTCTTTTGGACCCCTCGCCGCTTTGCCTTTGGGGTGACATAGGCGGTGACCTAGCTCCCTCGCCGCTTGAGCAGGCCATTGGAATCAGCAGGGGTGCAAAGATGGCAATAATAGGGCTTCCTTTTCAGTCTTCCCCAAACTCCCGTAGGCCACAACAACAACGACGTGAAGCGGGCAGCCAGATCTAGAGGCGGTGTAGGCTGCGGCGGCGAAGGGATGACCGGATCTGCCCCAACGATAGCAACTAGGCCTGTAATGATGTTGGCAATGGCTAGAGGAGGCGCATGGACCCAGAGGAGTGGAGGTGCACAGATCCGGAGGATTGGTGGCGACGGTGTCGGGTTACTATGGCTGGGATGGTCAGATCCGATGTCCCTAGGTGTGAGGAGCCAGATTTGACTTTCCCTCGACGAGGAGAGCTAGATTTGCACGAACACTGGCGGAGGTAGACGATGGCCCTAGAGTTGGCGTGATGGAAGCGGTCGTGGAGAGGTGCAGTGTGGCGAGCGACGAGCATGAGGAGGTGGCCGGCAACGCGCTCACTTAAAGCAAGGGCTGGCCAGCGGATGGAGCAGGCGAACAACTACGAGAAGGCTCACCAGCTGTGTGCTCGCTTCTTGCTCGCGCTGACCAACGGTTCGACCTAGGACGGCGGCGAGGAGGTTGGCTGGCACCTTCTTGAGGTTGTGATGATGGTAGGTGCGGGAGTAGCTCTGGGAAGGCACACAATGGCTAGAGCCGGGAAGGTTGTAAGTCCTAGGAGGAAGTTGGCTTGTGGTAGTGGCGGTAGCTTTGCTAGTGGTGGTCGATTGGGGCGTCTAAGGGCAATGGGGGCTGTGATGGTAGGGAGGAGGCTCGGCTCCACATGAAAGCCTAGTCTGACAGCTATGTCAAGTCGGCAACGATGACGTACTTTGCATTGTAACTCCCTTGAGAGCGTTGTCGTGATACTTTCCCTCTTCATTGACGCTTTCTAGGTGAAAACCATGATGAGCGACGACGGCGTTGTTAGCATCGCAACCTTCCTAGAGGCATCGCTTTGGAGGTTATGTGGTTGCCTATACTGCCTTTAGGCTGTTAGATTGTGGCAGTGCTTGAAAGTCATGATGGCGGCGTTTTTGTGTGAGGGACAAGTGGATCCTCTCGCCCTCTCCCTCCACGACCCTACTCCATGGTGATGCCCGGGTGTGTGTTATGATAAGCTGTCTTAGGCTCCGGCGATAGGTTCTGCATTTATGGTTCCATTATAAACCAGGCCACGTATGGTCACACATAGCGGCGGCCGATATGGTGCCAGGTCCTTATCTTCATCTTTCAGGGCTATAGTCTTCTAATTTTCTACTGCTAATAGAATTTTTGTATCATTCAGAAAAAAGTTTCCATCAGGATAATATACCTCTTTTTTACGTTGCAATAATTAATTAACACCATGAAGCAAGTTTTCGGGTTAATTTGCACTACCACACAACCGGCTATCACGATCAGTTCCAAAATTGTTTCACCACTACCTTTTGTCCGGTAGTAGGCCGGCCATAGTGTTGCTCGAATAATATCATTGCCAGTTCTTATCGGTTTGGATGTGAAACCGTTGTCAACCGACAATGATACTCTTAATTATCAGCTAACGCTGATACAGGTAACTAATTTTGTTTAGGTTTCAACTTCATTTAAACGTCGCAAATGCTTTGGTTTAGCTCGCTGCTACAATCGTAGCACATAACAACTTGAAAGACCAACCCCAGAGAACATTTTTTTTCATATTTATACCGAAACCTAAGCATTTTTTATATACTTGATCATCTCAACTAATCACAACAATCCTAACTATTTCTCATCTTAGCCTTATTTTTTTCAAAAATATTAGAAATACTTATATTTTAAAATATTTTTTTTGCTAAAACTACTAAAAATACTTATATTTTGAAATATAGAAGCTTCATTTCCACAGTTTTAGCGGCTACTCCTTCCGTTTAGAAATCTAATGGGTTTTTACACTACTACAAAAACGTTCATCAGTATCGGTATAATAGGTGTCGGTTGAAAAAAAACCGACACCTATTAGTCGTTTATCGTCTCAATTATAGATTATAGGTGCCGGTTCGGGGAGAGAAAGGAATAGGTGCCGGTTCTTGTTATGAACCGGCACCTATTTGCTTCAATTGGTGTCGGCCGGATGCTACAAACCGACACCTATAATATATGTGCCGGTTCGTAACAAGAACCGGCACATATGTGGTTCCTTACCACGGAAGGAACTGATTATAGGTGTCGGTTATTGTTATAAACCGGCACCTATATCCTTTGCACCTATATATATCTCCTCTCAGCACTGATGAGCTCATTTTGAGCGTCTTCGTGCGGCTCATGCAAACGGGGGGAGAGGTTTTGCCGAAAAATTTTAAATACATCAAGGAATTTGTATATTTTTTATGTTTAAAGATTAGTACATTTTCTCTAAGCAAGTTTGTTTCATTTGTGTGATTAATTCTTTATGGTATATATGCTTTTCTTATTTGTGATAGATAATGTAGACCTCTCTTGTTGAATTGGTCCAATATTTTGAGAAAATATAATGACTTATTGATTTTGGAGTAATATTGAGAATATGTTACTTGCGTCTATTTGTGTAATGTGGACAGTATTAAATCATCTAGTATTTTACATATGAAAGATTAGTAACGATGATTTTTGATTGATTTACGGATTTACTAGATGTAGCATGGATGAGGCCGGTATCGTCGTTGTTGTCCCTGGAATCCACAGGTGAGCATGTGTAACTTAAATTTTCATAGGAGTACGAGTTTAGAGCATTTGAGATGTTGTAGAGCTCAAGCGAATTTTTGTCAAGTCTCCTGAGATGTGTAACACATCTGGTCGCCGCCTTCGTGTGGTTTGACGGGCACGTCTCAGGCTGAAGTTGACTGGCACGCTGAGTCCCAGCAATATCTCTTATGTTCTCTACTCGAGCTTTGGGTTTTATATGTTAGGCCTTGCGAGACTAATTAATTTAGAGCATTTGAGATGTTGTAGAGCTCAAGCGAATTTTTGTCAAGTCTCCTGAGATGTGTAACACATCTGGTCGCCGCCTTCGTGTGGTTTGACGGGCACGTCTCAGGCTGAAGTTGACTGACACGCTGAGTCCCAGCAATATCTCCTATGTTCTCTACTCGAGCTTTGGGTTTTATATGTTAGGCCTTGCGAGACTAATTAATTATAAATTAATGATTGCTTTTGGTGGTTAATACTTCAAAAAACACATATATAGGAGTATAGAGGAGTAGGACTTATGTGAATCTTTTTGAGATATTTTTTTACAAAATAGGTACTCGTCGTCAATGTTATTATCGCCAATCTTTTTTAAAATTATTGACTTAGCTACCACGAGGAGAGAGGTTAGGTGGTCGATGTCACTCTCGGCACCGAGAAAATAAACCACGACAAAGCTTTTAATGGGTTTATTTAAAACACAAGGTTGAAAAAATCAAAATATAAAAAAATCCAGGAGCTACTGTAATCCCAGAAAATTTGAAAACCATAGTAATAGCCTAATAGTGAACATGTTCGCTTCTTGTCTCGTATGGGGGATTAGGAGGTGTCGGCATAATAGAATTTTTTTAAATTTATATAAAGATTGAGTAGAAAATCCATATTTTGCAAACTAGCCACAATTCTTATACTCGCGCTCTTGACAGCAGAGTCTTATACTCGCACAATTCTTATACTGGAAAACGTCGACCCTTTTTACTGGTCAATGATAATACTGCTCAAACCAAAGAGATAACAATTATATTATATACCATCAACAAAAGAAATGACAAGTACAGGACATGCTCTTTATAAGTGGCCATGACATAAAAAAAAGAAAAATTCTTAATGGCAATACCTATCTCACTAATTTATCTCTCGATGCAATTGGAGAGAAGGTGACACAGCTTCAGCTCCCCAATCACCCTATCCCTTGTATATGAGAAACAACTAAACGAATCAGTATAGATATCAGACGTATATATAAGTGAAAATCACAAGCATCTTTCAGAATAGTAAATCCATATGCACAGATGCATAAATTACAGATCAATTCCCATATTACATAAGATACAGATTAATTCCCAGATTCTACATTAAGCTGCATTGCCATGGTCATTGATGACATATAGAACACCTCATAGGATGTATGGCAATGTAATATATGCCATGACTTGGATTACTACCCCTTGATAGCTGGGATCTTACCTTGTGACACAAAAGAGAGACCATGCTATTTTGTCTAAATAGCAACTATGGGGTAAATAAATGAATAAATTTCAGAAGTGAAATAACCCTAGCCAAAGGTAGCTAAACAACTATGCATTCCAAAATTGTGTACAACTTACTCAACTACCTAATTACAGTATGCGAGAAACGTGAAATCTGATATTTGGAATCTAACATGACGGAAGAAATTTCTCTTAAACGGAGTCTAGCTAGCAATACCAACAGCATGTAACATGAACACTGATTGGGGAAAATCAAGATGTTTATTGTTCATAAAGTGATCACCACCTGTACATGAATAGAATCGAAAACAACTCTGTGTACAGATATTTGCATAAGTAAGGTAAAAAACACACCATATCTGTGTCGCGCTATCTCCATAGTAATGATCAATTGTCATGCACACAAGTGTTATTCCGTTACACGCTATGGAATATTTAAATGTGTCTGAATGGTGTATTTAGAGCTTTTGCCGAGCTTTTCTCATCTCTCTGTTTCCTCGAGTGCTGAGCACTTCGCCCAGCCTAGTGGCTAAGCCTTCCAGGGTTTCTTCATTGTTTTCCTGGAGAACAGCTACTGCTTGGCTCGTCATGCTTTGCTAGCGGAGCTGGATGTTTAATTTCCTGGAATTGGAAGATTATTATCTTGTGCTTGAATATGTGGTCACACCAACGACTATATATAGAGAGACGACTCTCGTTAGTACTGCAAAATCCCAAATAATTAAGTGATGCGCACATCTCGTACGCGTGTTTGGAGAACGAATTTTGGATTTTCCAAATGACTTCAGATGGAGACAATGTGCTTATCAATGGAAAATCTGAAAGAAATATATCTAACGTAAAACAGATCCTATGACTTAGTTCGGGTCCTTCGAGTCAACTCACATTAGTTCATTAGTTCATTGGTAAAATCCTACGACTTAATGCTAGTTGAGTAATATATAGATTTTTTTCAGCCATCTGATTTGTTATTTCAAATGGTTCAGAGTAATTTCAAGATATCGCATCTATGCTAGTTGGAAATTAATAATTTTTTTGTGCCGTAGGACTTCAGAATTATTCAAACCCTTTGCTGATGTCATTGAGACAAAAATACTGTGAAATGTGTGAATATGTGAATATGTGAATACCTGTGAATCTGTGTTTCAGGAAATTGCATACAGAAATTATTTTTTTTTTGCCTCAAGACTATAGGTGCCGGTTCTTTACAAGAACCGACACCTATATTGAACATCTAAGGCGCTCTGGAAGACTTATAGGTGCCGGTTCCTATTAACAACCGGCACCTATAAGGACATATAGGTGCCGGTTGTTAATAGGAACCGGCACCTTTCAAGACATATAGGTGCCGGTTCTTCAACCGGCACCAATGTCTTTGGTTATTGGTGCCGACCAATAGGTGTCGGGCCCGAAACCGACACCTATTAGGCGTTTCGAACCGACACCAATAGG
>BDMV01000007.1:43818580-44049133 GCA_008326285.1 Oryza officinalis
ATCATATATATATATGTTAGCAGTTAATTTAAGAATTTTCGTAGGACCGATGGATGAAGGAGGGATGAACGGTGCGAAGCGTGGTACCTTGGAGTATGCCAGGGGAGTAACCAACTTCGTGATCGCGGCCACGAGTTCCCGATCGTTGAGCATGACGGAACATTTGCATTGTCCATGTGCTGATTGCAGGAACGAGAGACAGTTTCCTGCAAAACAAGTTCACGAGCATCTTCTAACAAGAGGTTTTATGCGTAATCACACATGTCAGGACAATCATGGTGAAGATGAGAATGACAGTGTGGACAATCATGGTGAAGCAATGCACGAAGACAATGTGGAGTCGCCTGGTGACGAGACTATAGGTGCCGGTTCTTGTCAAGAACCGACACCTATATTGCACATCTAAGACGCTCTGCTAGGCTTATAGGTGCCGGTTCCTATTAACAACCGGCACCTATAAGGACATATAGGTGTCGGTTGTTACTAGGAACCGGCACCTTTCAAGACACATAGGTGCCGGTTGAAGAACCGGAACCAATGTCTTTGGTTATTGGTGCCGACCAATAGGTGTCGGGCCCGAAACCGACACCTATTAGACGTTTCAAACCGACACCAATAGGTATTTCTGTAGTAGTGTTACTTCTCCATTTGTTCACCAATATAAGGAATTTCGGAGTGTTACTTTCTCATTTCATTCAACCACTATTTATTGCTTACTCGTAGTTGTATCGCTAGTTTAGTTCTTTTAAATCAAGTAAATTCTTAGGACATCAAAATAATTTTATATAGAGTAACTTATACTTGTGGATGCAGAGAGCACACGTTATATACGAGTGCTGTGCCGTCGCAGCCGATGAAGCTGGTATATGCGTCTGAAAACTGATCACCATTAATTCCCCAAGTTGTGCATGTCTCCGCAGATGGAGTCAGAAGAAAACATCGCATTTGATGATGCATCGGCCTCATTAGGCGAGAGTCATGCCGATTCTATTGTTCATGATTTGGAATTAGTAGCTGCAGGAAGTTATCAGGCCAATGGGCAAATGGGCAAGTTGGACGAATAGTGGAGGGAAGTATTGTTTTTTAATAAGACAAAAGTAATTACTTTTTTTAAAAAAAATATACTAATCTATTATCATATTAGATATGTCATATTACTATGGATCTGAACAATGGGTTTGTTCAGATTCATATTGTTACTATATTTATAATATAATAATAGGTGTTAAATTGTTATCTTTTTAGACGAACATTATATATGTAAATGGTGTTGATCATCTCCAGAAACCGGAGGTAGTAATTGAGCTTCTCTATATTAATTTTAAGTAAATGCTGCGTATGTGCACCTGACTCGATGGGAAAGTACAGTGGCTTTCGGGATGGAATCAGCTTGACATTTGTGCATGTATATGGATACACATTATTTTTTTAAAATCGGTTCGGAAAAGGACATTAACCTTTTTATTTGAAACTTTAGTGCTCGAAACGGTAGCATAGATTCTCTATCCAAAACAATTACTTGATCCCAAATTTAAAATTTTCTATTAAAATTACTTAGCCATCTTAAAGTTCACACATAAATAGTACAATTTTCCTCTTGAATTTACAGACTTTCCTGTCAAATAGCTTTCCAACATAAAAATCCCTTCGAAACTTTGAAACTTTCCTCTCTGATAACATTCTGGCATAAAACTCTATTAGAATTTTGAACATTTTATACTCAAGTAAGTGCCCAAAAAATCTGGACAAAATCCATTGAAAAAAATCTACTAAAAAATTTCATAGTTACTAATCCCAGTTAGAACTTTGTACTGTTATTTTCTAGAAGAACATGTGTCATTTTTGCCACATGCATAAAATTAAGCCCAATTGCATGACAGGAGTGTTGTATCTCTCAACCGTGCAAAAATTGAAAAGCACTATGAAACTGACAACGTGGATGTGAAGCACCTGATATAGATGGCCAAAAGGCCTGGGCCCGACGGCCTGGCCATGGCACGGGGTTTTGGCTCGGCCCAGACACGACATGGTCCGATTGGTGTCGGGGCCATTCCTGGGCCTCTGTCTCGGCACGAGGGGCTGGCCTGGCACGACCTGAAGATGAGGAATGTAACATAGACTTATTTCAGTCATATATATATGACACGGCCCAAAGAGGAGGGGGGCAAAATAAACTTATTTTAGTCATATATAAGGCACAACCCAAAGAGGAGAGAGGCAAATAGACTTATTTCAGCCATTATAAGGCATAACCCAAAGAGGAGGGAGGCTAAAAAGACTTATTCAGCCATATACAAGACACGGCCCAAAAAGGAGGGATACAAAATAGACTTATTCCAAAAACGAGCACGATGGACTGGTCGTGCCTTCGAACAGGGCCGGCACGACCCTACTCTTATTGGGTCATGTCTGGGCCACATGTGCAGCCTGTGAGTGGGCACGACACGGCACAGAGCGTCGATCGGGCCATGCCTTCGTGCCAGACCATGCCGGGCGGGCCGTTTGGCTATCTATAGTACCCGATAGAGACGTTCGCTTTGATGGAAAATACATAATTTCTTATATCACTTCGTCGTTTGCTAGTTGTTTAGTTAGCTGTTTATTCTTTCCTTTTTCTTCGTTGAGGTTATTCTTTCTCTTCTACTTCATCCTTAGCGCCTTCTTTAGGGGTGACAATTTTTCCCATGAGACCAGGTCCCCTATGGGGATGAGGTCAGGTGGAGTTTTCGCCCCGCGGGGCTTTGGGGCCAGGGCCCCAGTCTTAAGCGAGTGCGGGGACAAGATAGGGAACCCTAAAAATATAGCTCATTAAAAAGCCCAAGAAACCCAACTTGATGAAATAGTGCCATATATAAACTAAAACCTAACCCTATCATCACTCCTCCTTCTGAATCCCTCACAGTTGTCGCCTGCTGCTCTCTAGTTTCCACGTGTGGTAGCACGTGCCTCCACCGCTCCATGGGCACAGACCATGGCTGATGGCGACCATCACACGGCTCATCTCCCTCCGGCCTTCGGAGAGCGGGAGACATGCAGGGCGACGAGTGGGGCGGTGCGTAGGTAGCGCACAGCGGCATAGGCGAGCAGGGCGACCAGCTACTGGGCGAGTAGTTGCGCATGCAAGCATTCATTTCATGGTATTAGTGGTCACGTTGAACTGATGTGTCAAGAATTGCTATCTTGAAGACTTGAACTGATGTGCAATTGACTAATTTCTGCTATCTTCAATGATGTGTCAAGGATTTGCTATCTTTGTTCTTGTTGAATCGCTTGTTCCATAAATTTTGTGCTGATTGGATGAAGTGATAACTCAATGCAAGGCCCTTGTTGGGTTGCGGGGCCCTGGAGGGGTTGAGGCCAGGGGGCGTTTTGGCCCCACATTTTTCCTCGGGGCTAGGACCGGGTAGAGAAGTTGGGGGTTGGGGACGGGGGCGTTCCAACCCAACCTGCCCTCGACCTGCCCCATTGCCAACCCTAGCCTTCTTTATCCTCGTATACATATCCCTTTTCTCTTTTGAATTCATATTTGTGATTCATATAGTGATATACAGGCAATGAGGGGCCAATGTTAGAGACAGTAGCGGATCTAGAAATATTTTAGAGCCTAGACAAACTTTACTAAAAAAATATATTATTTTTTCTAATTATATGGACTTTTAATGAATTATCTGCCGACGAGCCCGGGCGGCTGCCCAAGGTCGCTGGGCAGTCGATCAACCCCTGGTCAAAGACAACGAATGTTTGGGTGAGGAAGCGAAGTAGGGCAAGTTCGCTCTTTTTCTTAAAAAAAATTAGTAAAAAAGAAAGAAATCAACATTATTCTCTTTTTAACCGTGCCTAGGTGACATAGACGTCATTAGAGAGAAGAAATGTTTTATTTGGTAGACTAAAGAAGAATAACTAGTTTCCTGTAGCATGCACGTAAGGAAACCGAGATTAACTTGCTGTAGCACACAAAGAACTTGGGGCTGACGCAGAACATGTGTTCAAAGGACGTAGCACATCGTGAGTATATGCAATCTCCAGAAGAAAAAACATGATCCTCAGGGCAAGCCATTGAAGATAACACATGAATACGAGATCTCAACCTTTCTCATCCAATGTAGTCATGACTGTTGAGCTCTTGTACCAACTAGTCACCCTATGAAATTAACGTAATACAGGGGATGAAATTTGTTGCCAAATGCCAATGAAATTGATGGAATTACTTGGAAGCCCACAAACTTCGACGAGTACACAGCCGAATCCGCATACAGAGCCTAGTTCCTCAGTTCCGTGAATACAAACTATGAGCCGCATATAGACCCTAGTTCCTCATTTCCATGAATACAACCTATAAGATGATCACTTGGGAACCTTGGACCCCAAAAAAAATGCAAACTCATTGCCCGGCTAATTGTGCAAAACATAGTGTGGACGTATGATAGATTAGTAGTTCACGGTTTGCTAAACAACACCTATTACACGTTCTCAACCTACTAGCAAAATACAGATGCACGAGAAGAATATGGAACATGATATCAATCTGGATGTCAAGTGAACAACTCAAGCTAACAATGTGAAGTGCAACCACGATGGTTCATGAATGATGAGTAGCGTTAGCCATCGCCCAAGGCCTTTTTTACTAACGGTAGGAAAATCTGAAAGGAATTGTTCCTAAACAAGGAGCTTTCGACAATAACTTTGGGTCAAAAAAAAGGGAAGGTCAAAACCTAAGTCTTAGCAGGAGCAAAATGTCTATTAGACTTTATAGCTTAGTTTTTTTTACTTTCATGTACATTTCTTTTTTCATACCTGTGCAGTTCGAATTTTTTTTCTACTACTAGCCTAGAGCCCGTGTGTTGCAACGAGAAATAAATTAAGTTTTCTAGCTTATTAGTCAATTAATAAGCATTTATTTAGTCTTAGTAATACTATGATTTTTCTTATTGAATAAGCAGGTGATTTTGAAATTCGGAGAGAGCTAAATAGTGAAATAGGGGAGGACTTGTTGAAAGGTGGTGTAATAATATAGATTATGGGGTCCAGATGTTAGTGGTAGGTGTGGTACAAGAATGACACCACCACTATTAACATTTTAAAAAGTATAGATAATCAATACGATCTATTGCCGGTTCGTTACAAAAAGAGAATTTTCTGTGTGTAAAACGAGCAGAGAATGAGGATACCTACTGTCCTACTGGGCCAAACAGTTTGGGTTATTTTCCGCTCATGTGTCCGCGGTACCCCAAGCCCAAGACGGTGGGCCCAAAAAGAGGCACGGTATTTATCATTTAACGCTATCTGGGCCGAGGAAGACGTCCGCACGCGTCGTCGTCGTCGGCGCCGCCGTCGTCCTCCTCTCGCCGCTGCAACCCCAGCCAACCCCAGGTACGCGCGGCGCGCCTCCTCTCCCCCTCCGCTAGCTTCTCTCGATGGCTGCGCCGCCGCTTCCCTCGTTTTCTTGACCTCCTGTGCGGCGGCTGACCAGCGCTCGAACGCGTCGCGCCCCAGTTCCGGGGGTGGGTGGGTGTGGGACGGAGGGGGGCGATGCGGGGCGGCGGTTGTGTTACTGCGGGTAGTTCACCAGGTTTCTGTGTTTGTTCACTAGCCGTGTGGTTGGAATCGTTGTTCAATGCGCATAGATTTTCTTGGGGGATTTTGTGCCGGAGTCCACCATTCGGCTGTTGGTTGCGCGTCAATGGGGGAAATCGGTAGTTGCGTTATAACGCCTCAAGTGTTACATTGGCCACTACCCTGGAAATTTTTTGGCATTGGAAGAGTTGTGCAAATTGGTTGTGGCCTTCCCACGTGAACTACAGTCTACAGGTGATTCCATCACGATGAAGAGCAGTACTGGGATGGATGTGCTGTTACTCTTCCATGAAGTTCCCGACTGCACATAGCTTACCTTAGTTTAGCTTCGTTCACCTTCCTCTGAGAAGACGCACTCGGTTTGCCTTACTGTACCCACATATCCCCCAGTAACCGCCTCGGCGAACTACCGATATATGCTACTCCTCTTCTAATATATCGATGTCCAAGGCTTTTGCGCATTCGCGAAAAAAAAGCTCCCAACTGCTAGTAAATTTAGGTGGTGTTTTCAGATACTGAGGAATTGGGATAGAATTCAGAGACCCAATAGCTCATGATAGAAGAGTCACTGAATGCATCTTCCACCCTTTGGTTTGTTTTCCTATCCATACAAGAGTACTTAGACTCAACACCTTACAAAACGCTTCACTTCACCAGCAACTTAGGCTCACAACCACACACCCACAGCATTAAGGATACTTGCTACAAAAGCTCATAAAAGAGAGAACACAGCACTAAAAGTTCGAATAACAGAACGGTCAATTGGTTTGCCGCAATGTTTGAAATTTTGGATTTACCAGTTGGTCCCAGCAGAAAAATATATCTGCCAAAAATTGCAAGTTTGTATTTATTTAGCAAAAAGTTGTTCAGTTTGAAAAAAAAATCTGAAAATTTCTTTTCACAGTTGCTTGCATTCCATTTATTTTTTTTGTTTTGAAATGTAAAACCCCTGGTTTACATAGACATAGACGAACGTGATAGTTACTAACCATTACTCTAGTATACAGTCACTAAATTATTCAGATAACACAATTACCATGCATTATACTAGACATTCTATGAGTAGCTCGCAGGATCATATTCTTCCACAAGGTGTTGTAGAAATGCTGGTATTGGGGGCAAGCCGACATCTCGAGTGCCCTGCAAGATATGAACTATCTGCTGCATTGTTGGTCTATGAGCCTCATTGTCCTGAATGCACCAACATGCAACCTTGCATGCTCTCTCCAGCTCTTGAACATTCGTGTCATGCATTCTATGATCAAAGACTTCAGAAATGTCACCATTGCTTATCCTGACTGCAGCCCAGACAGGAAAGTACTTTATAGTTTTACTCTCCATCAATTCTGTGTTCCTTTTGCCTGAAATTATCTCAAACAACATCATTCCATAGCTGTAGACATCTGCTTTTGACGTGATGGGAAGACCTGCGATCCATTCTGGTGCAAGATATCCTATTGTTCCTCTCATAGTTGTTAGTGCCCGACTAAATTTCCGATCCATAAGCTTAGCAAGACCGAAATCTGCCACTTTTGGGCTGAAGTCCGCATCAACAAGTACATTTTCAGGTTTTATATCACAATATATGATGCATTCATGGCATTCCTCATGGAGATAATGTAATCCTTTTGCAACACCTAGAATAACTTGGAATCTTGTGTACCAGTCCAACACCTTCACATTGTTAAAAAGATGACAATCTAGAGAACCATTGACCATAAATTCATATACCAGAAGCCTTTCGGCTTCTCTCAAGCAAAAACCCTTGAGGCGAACCAGATTTGCGTGGTGAATTCGTCCTAAGGCCCTCACCTCAGTTTGAAATTGCTTCTCGCCTTGCCTCATTCCTTGAAGCTTCTTTACAGCTATCAATTGAGAGTTTGGGAGTGATCCTTTGTACACTGAACCAAAGCTACCTTGCCCCAACTTATCTGAGAAATTCTTTGTGCAGTGCTGTAAAAAAGAGTAACTGTATAGGACGAGAGAATCATCATTGGAGAAAGCCTTTTGAGTTGCATTCCTTTTTCGAAACGTCCAAATTATTGCACCAAAAACACAGAGTGCAACAAAGGTACTACTACTTCCCAGCACTGCAATTAGCATAGGCCTCATATGATGTGTCTTATGTTCATTGTCTTGAACTTGAAGATCAGATGCTTCAAGATGTACATAAATATCAATAGCATCAACATTACCATCAGACAATTGTTTAAGATCCCGGAGCTCACTATTCCAAACAATGCATTCACGTTGATGTGCATATGCAGTACAAGTACAGTTGTTCAGGCATATGGATCTGCACTCCTCCTCGCTGTGAACATTCAATTGCATTGGATTGCCTGGAACTTTGATGTTGGCAATCTTGAGAAATGCATGCTTCTCTTGTTGGCCATTATGTTTATTAGAGTCAACACAAGAGATATCTGTTTTCCTAACACAACCTTGATTCCATGCTCCAAGATCCCAGCTCTCTGAGGAAACTGGCCTGAAACCTGGCAGGCAGTAGCATTTCTCATCAAAACCTGTCTTGCAGACTCCAAAAGGCCCACATACTGAATAAACGTCACACAGAGCTGCAGGTAGAGACCATTGTACTATCCATTCCTCTGATTTGTTGGACCATGTATGACGTTGGAGTTGACCGTTAACAGTAAGAACTATTCTTGTGATTATGGATACATCCTTTGTGGTGTATATAAACTTGAGCTGGTGACTATTGTTAATGAAAACATAATTGTATTCAGTATTTAGTGGCATTCCAGGGATCGATGTGAATGCTTGTCCTGTCCAGTTCCCGGACTGCCAATAAACTTTAGATTGATTCCAGAGAGAGACATATTGGTTCAATCTAATTAGATCTACGTGGTTGGAGAAAGGACCTGGTGCAGGATCTTCTGGATCTTTCCAAGAAACACGATTCTGGTATTCACCTGTGATCTTATCTATCCCAAATCCCTGCCCGCTCAGTATTGTGTCTGTTGGGTGATCAAAGCTTTGCCAGATTACATCAGAAGAGTTACCTTGATCCCTCAGAATAAGGTTTCCATTGTCGAGAAGAACTGCAACTATTGACTTTCTTGGTTTCTTCCAAGTGCCATTTGATGACCATTTTGGTTCTCCAAACTTGTTAAGGAGGACTAAATTTCCATCCTCGGATATTTTGAGCTCTGGAGTTGTAGCACTTGTGACAGGATTGTCTCGGTTGGCCACCCAGATAACAGCCTTCTTTGATGTAGTTCTGAACCATATACCAACATAAAGGTTTCCAGTATTACCTGGAGAGGAGAATCCCAGCTCAAAATTTCCTTCTTTTGAGACAACAGTTGTACTACCAGAGAGAGATTGGACTCTTGAGATTGTATCAGTCAAAGCAGAAGTACTTGTGTAAAGGTGGAAGATTGATAATATGAGAAAATATAAGGAAGCACATATCTTCCTCATGCTGGGAGGGGCCATCCTTTTTGCTTTTTGCATGGAAATTTTGGTGCGGTATTCTTCTAGTTTATACAAAAAGCACAAGGTAGAGAGTTATTTCTTCCCTCTATTATCATCCTTCTCATTTGACTTGTCTTCCAAAATATTTTTTTTTTGTTGTTAGTCTAGTTTCCTGTGCAATTGTGCCATCTGGAACAAGCACAACCATGTGTGAGCACTTGATAAGAGTAAGACACGACTTGTTCACAAATAAGTCCAGACACAATGTGAAACGGACATGCTCTTTCAAACTCTGAATTCTTCTCCTAGTTGCTTCTGTTTTACTGCTGTTCTGGTGATTCAAACCAAATAATGTCTTCTTTTAAGCATCATATATAGCGATATAACTCATCTTTGGTAAGTTATATATCATATCTGCCCTAGTAGTAATATGTTCTCTTTCAATTGCAACGTTGTTTTGGCCATTGAAGCATCAGATGTTTTTGGTGGTTCATCTTGTTATTCAAGTGTAAAAGGCAGAAGCATGATAAAGTTGTGCATCCCCAGGAGCATAGATGGTTTATTTGGCAATCACTTTTTTTCTTTTCATGTAATTGCAAAGAATCTGCTGTGCATCATGCTGTAGTTTCGATTTCAATTTTACATCTTTCTTGATATTGTTTTTCATGTGATTTTGCATCTGTAGTCATCAATCTGTACACCTGCACAGGCTAGTATTTTTATGTGATTGGCAACATCATTATTTATATTTATGAATAGTTTAATTTGATATATTGAGAAAACTCTATCTAAAAACAACAAAATTCTTTGCAAGCATTTTTTTACATCTGGGAATACAGTATCCTTATATTTTCCCTCTTTGCCAATGAAGTTATTACTTTGGGTGTGGATACTTTGTAGTTTGTTGCAGCATGATGCTTATATTTAGGGTGTGTTCTTCCCCATCTTTCCCAACTCAACTCCCTCTCTCCCTCGTTTTCTGCACGCACGCTTTTCAAATTGCTAAATTGTGTGTTTTTTGCAAAAAATTCTATACGAAAGTTGTTTTAAAAAATCATATTAATCTAATTTTTTACTTAATTAATCATGCACTAATGAGTCGTTCCGTTTTGCGTGCCGGAGAGATTAGTTCCCATCCCACAATATCAATAACGAACACAGCCTTAGTATGGAAGTTTAGTTTTCAAACTCTGGAAATTAAAACCTAATCAATCTTGTTTTTCATGGTTGCTTACAGCCTAAGCACATTTTTAAGACAAGATTAGTATGTAAGCTAGCTACATATTACCCTGGGTATACTTTGGTTGTATGCCTTAATTCATACTAATTGGACAGAGTGTAAATCAACTTGATTAACATGGGAATCGAAAATAAATCTAATTATTGTGTTTATATTTATATATGCAGACCTTGTATACATAGAGTTATCATGCATGCCTTATGGTTCGTATCTTCATATTGTGTGCATGCACGGAACTCATGCTTCTGAGTTTTGACTATTACTTTAAAGACTACTCCTACTCTGGTACTTATTATCTATTGCATGTAGGCCGTAGATGAAAACATTAAATCAAATTTGATGGTCATGGTTTCCCTTTTTTCAGATTAATATGCTCATGTTTAGTCATTCTTTATTATTGTGTGAATTTCTTTCTTTTAGAATTTTTAAGATTAATAAGGGGGCTTCTTATCTATTATATTATTAAAACAGTATTGAAAGAGACACCACGTTCTCTATAAATGCTAAAAATTCTCACATTAATCAAAGAAAAAGAGAAAATATCGACCATTAGATGATCATAAAGCCAATATTTTAATGACTGAGATTTGATAGATAGATATATGTTCGAATCGGAGTACTGCTGAGAAGGGAGGAGGAATTAGAGTAGGCTGAGGAGTTAGAGATGGATATGTCCAAATCAACGTGCACACATGTACTACGTGAAGGCAAAGACTAGCCAACCGGGTGTTCCTCAAAGCCTGCCATGTCATAACGCTATCAAAGGGACATTCGTCACCACATCCAGGGTGTGTTTGTTAGGTTGAGTTGGGAAAAGATTCTCTCCGCACGGAAAACAGAGCGACTCATTAGCACATGATTAATTAAATATTTACTAATTTTTTTTGAAAAATGGATTAATATAATTTTTTAAAGCAATTTTCGTATAGAAACTTTTTACAAAAAACACACCGTTTAGCAGTTTGAAAAACGTGCGCGTGAAAAAAGAGAGATGTGAGTTGGGAAAGTTGGGTGAAGAACTCACCAGTGAGGCAGTGAGTGAGTGAACTCGATTAGGTTTGATTAATTAAAAGACGCATGTAGTGAGTGCATGTACATATTAAGAAGCTTGAAGGTAATTTGGAATATAAAATTTTAAGATGAAACAATAGTCTGATGTTGATCAAAATTATGAGAAAACAATCTTGAAAATGAAATTCAAGATGAAACAATTGGGCTTAATATTGATGAAAACAAATAGGTTTAATTATATCTTAATATTATTAAAACAGCTTTGAAAAAAGATACCACGTTCAATGTGGAGGCTAGAAATTCCCACATTAATCGAAGAAAAAGGAAAAAAAGAGTTCGAGTAGGAATACATTTAGAAATAATTAGAATTCGAAATTAAAAAAAGTAAAAAAATATTAAAAGAAAAGTCCATTTTGAACACAATTAGAGATTAATTAAAATTCGAAATAAAAAAGAAAATAAATTCCTAAAAATTAGAAAAAATAAAAATAAGAGTTCAACTAGGAATACAATTTATAAATAACTAAATTCAGAATAAAAAATAAAGACTATTGATGATTAGGTTGGATTGTTAGAATCCCAATAACAATTAAGAGGAAGGGTGGCAGGCTTGCTGTTAAACAACACGGTCGAGGCAGTTGACGGGACTTCTAGAAAGTAAGAAAAGAAAGAACCCAACTATAATCATGTTTAATTTTTAAAATCCAAATGTCAATGGAGTGGGAGCAGTGGATAGGCAGTAGAGGAGTACAGTGGTGACGTTTGACTGAACTTCTAAAACCTATAAAACGGAACCCATAATAGACAATGAACTCTTCAAACTATAAGCTCCGAATTTTAAAGGTTGCGAGGATGAATAGAAGCTATGGTAGATCGGGTAAGCAAATAAAGGGGTGGCAAACGAGTAAAGAGTGATGGCTGGTGTGACTTTAAAAACTATAAAATTAGAAATCTGATGATGATAAGGTTCAATTTTTTTAAGTCCTAAACAATGAGATGTCTATTTAATAAATTTTAAAGAAAATCATATGTAAAAAAACTATATAATTTTATATGGATGCTAAGCTTCAGCCGGGGTTCTTCTACTGGCCTGCCAAAAAAACTATTTTGTAAATTTACAGGATAACAATGGTGTAATTATTCTCAGATGATGGCATTTGGCCCTTAAGAATTTGAAAAATATTTAACCAATGCAGATGTTAAAGAAAATATAGCTATTTATTCTCAAGTAGCTCAAGATTACTAATTTATCTATTCAGATTGTTATGTGCAAGCAGATGTTAACACTTGTATTGAAGCACATGCTGGGACCATGTATCAAATGTTTACATGTGCAGTCAGGCCTCCTCATAGGTTAAACATGAAAATTCTAATACATGGTGGATGGCTCAATATGTTACTTTAAAATAGCTCAATAATGTGCTATTAATATACAGAAGGCATGCTTTTCATAGTGGTTAATAGAATAATGGTAACACATTCTGCTGTAAGCCTACGATATGGAACTACAGAACTACAGAAAAGCATAGCATAATATAGGATCTATATGTACAACATGAGTCACTCATATTACTCTCAAATACATAAATGTCTTTCCCTAATCAAATTCAGAATTCTCTGATTTATGAGCTCTGAAATTGTGAACCACCTGAAGTAGAACTCTTTGTCTGGGAAGAAGCTGTGCTATTATGCATCTGTGAAGTTTGACTTGATGAAACATCTGAGAAAAAATTTATGACATCAGGGCTTTCGTTAAGAACCTTCAGTGACCTTGGAACAGGAGGAATGTTGACATCAAGGAATCCCTCTAAAATTTGGACGATCTGACCCGTTGTAGGTCTGGCATTTTCATCATCTTGGATACACCAGCAGGCAACCTTACAAGCTTTTGTGAGCTCATCAGCGCTGGCATCTCCATTCAACCTGGGGTCTAACAAGGTCTGCACATCACCTTCATGGAGTTTGTTTGCAGCCAAAGTTGGGAAGAAAGAGGAGTTTTCCTCCTCCCCGTGATCAGCATTCCTTCTGCCTGATATGAGTTCGAAGAGCATCATGCCATAGCTGAAGACATCTGCTTTAGGTGTAATTGGCACACCACTAATCCACTCAGGCGCAAGGTAACCCCTTGTTCCTCTCATCGTTGTCAAAACACGGCTGAAATCCCGCCCTAAGAGCTTTGCTAGACCAAAGTCAGACACTTTGGGTACAAATGACTCGTCCAAAAGTATGTTATCTGGCTTAACATCACAGTGTATTATACAATCCCTACATTTTTCATGCAGGTAATTTAGGCCCCTTGCAGTTCCTAGTGCAATTTGATACCTTACGGCCCAGTTCAGTGCCGTTGTCTCACCATGGAACAGCTGCAATTCCAGGGAGCCCTTTGGCATGTACTCATAGACAAGCAGTCTCCTTGATCCTTCAGAGCAGAAACCAAGTAGGCGAACCAGATTGACATGTTGGATGGTCCCGATGGTGCTTACCTCAGCACGGAATTGCTTCTCCCCCTGGTTCAGTCCATCAAGCCTCTTCACTGCAATGGCAGTTGAATCTGGGAGCTTCCCTTTAAATACTGTGCCAAAGGCACCTCCACCCAGCTTCTCTGAGAAGTTGCTGGTGACATGCTGCAGATCACTGTACCGGAAGGCAATCAGTGCGCCCCCAGTAGTCTTGGATATGCGAAGAGTCCTATCTCGGCGGCATTTCTGGAATACGATGAACAACACAATTGCAAGTATTATCAAAGCTGTAGCAACTCCACCTACAACTGCACCAATTATCACTTTCTTGCTCTTCTTAGAGTCTGGAAGTTCAGACGCTGCAAGCCTGAGTAAGATTGTGCCTCCTCCATTCCCATTGTATTGGTCTTGGAGGTTAATCAAGTCCCCATGCCACACAAAGCAGCCACTACTATTGTAAGTGTAAGCATTACAGGAGCAATTATTCAGGCAAGCAACCTGACAGGCCTGAGAACTAGCGGCCACTGCACTCTGAGCATTATCAGGTAGCCTCACACTTTCCATGGAATAGAACTTATCAGGCTGAGTCTGTGCAGAGCTTGTCTGGCACTGCAACGGTACGTTTCTCTTGCACCCACCAGTAAAATCCTGGAGGTCCCAATCACTCTGAAACTTCTGGCTGAACCCCTTGATGCAGTTGCAGAACGGCAGGGCATTGAGGTTGCAGCTTCCATATGCGCCGCAGAGCCCGTACACCTCACACTGCGTCCGTGGCTGGGACCAGAACAAGATCCAATTCTCCGAGGCTGGTACCCATGTCCACTGCTTGATCTGCCCATTCACGTCAATGGTGAACCGCGAGATGACCGATTCATCCTTCATGGAGTATATGAAATAGCTCTCTGAGGCATTGTTAATGAACTGGAAGTTGTAGTTGTAACCAGACGTCATCTCGGGCACAAGACTGAAGATATTGCCGTTCCAAGGGCCGCTGGTCCAGTAAGTGATGGAGTCGTTCCACTGGATGAAGTACTGCGTTGTGCCGTTGGGATCCAGCTCAAGAGAGAACAACCCAGGGGACGGGTTTGCGTTGTTCCTCCATGGGACAAGCCGCTGGCTCACACCAGTGGTCTTGTTCAGCCCCAGCTTGCCGCCCGGAAGCCAGGTGTTTGTCGGATGATCTATGCTCCGCCAGTAGACCATGGATGAATTGGTGGCATCCATGAGGTCAAGGCTACCGCCGTCCTGGACGACGGCTACGGTGGAGTTGGAGGCCACACTTACGTTGGTCGACCACAACTGCCTGTTCTTGGATTGATCAAGGAGGACAA
This sequence comes from Oryza officinalis, assembly GCA_008326285.1. Taxonomy (NCBI): domain Eukaryota; kingdom Viridiplantae; phylum Streptophyta; class Magnoliopsida; order Poales; family Poaceae; genus Oryza; species Oryza officinalis. The sequence goes on from BDMV01000007.1 coordinate 43,833,631, forward strand.
GGTTGCCATCGCTGCCGATGGCCAAGGAGGCGGTGGTCGGGTCAGACACCGGCACGTCGCTGTTGGCCGTCCACACCGTCGTCTGCAACGGTATGTTGTTGTACCATATAGCTATGTAGTAGTTGCCGGTGCCGGAAGCAGTGTTGTTACCTTGTGGAGGGGTGTAGAACCCCAGGGCAAACCTGCCGCCCTTGGAGACGATCTTCTGCGTCCCGGACAGCGGCGTGGTGGAGTTGATGGTGTTCACCGCGGTGCACAGAAAGATTTGGCTGAAGACGAGGAGGAAGAAGAGAGGAGCCATGGATGGATCTTGGCAGAGCAGCCAGGGCTGAGAAACCTGGGACGAATGGAAGCTGAGCTTGGCCTTTGGAGTAATTGATGATGGTGGTTGGAACCTGAGAGGAAGGTAAGCTTGGTCTTATAGCTCATATGGACAGCAAGGCTCCACTTCACGAGATAATTGCAGAATGAACGCTCTTTGACCTGGCACAGTAGAGGGTTCTGTGGAAAAGGTACATACCCGAAGACCTGGTGTTTGTTTATAGAAGAATAATCAATTTGAAATGTAATATTTTGTTTAAAATTATGGTGAATTATTAAATGGTGGGCTTTATTTTATTTTTTGCAGGAGCGATGCAGAAAATTGGTTCTACAGTTTTGCTTGGAAATAGTACTGCTAGTATTAATTAATTTTGCTGCCTATTCAACTAATCAACTTGTGTTCTAGGATTGAAGATATTCGTGTCCCCTCTTAGTAATTTATTAGTATTCACATTTGTGAACAGAGACGCCAACATCTGCTATGATGCTATTCTGTTGCGAAATTTAAAAAAAAACTAAGAGTAGTGTGAAGTCAAAGAAAGGTGTTTTGGACTTGTGGCGTGCTGGTGGCAGCAAAAGCTCCAGGGGCTCTGCGTTGACTTGGCCTTAGTTTAACGTGGCTGGTCGTTCGGAGAAAATCTTTTTAAGACTTGCTATCATATTTTGCTGAGGTTTCAAAATTCTCTGTGCTAATAATTTCAAACTTCGATCAGGACCAGACCATCTCCCTTTGAAGATGACCAAAATCTTGAAGCTGGCTGCCCTGTTTTCTCTCATGTGGGTTTCTAGAGACCGGGTAAGAAATGTTGCTGCAAGAAAATGCTAGGTCATGTTGATTGGCGAATAGCACTGTCAGTGTTAGAATTGCCTGCTGATCTGTTGAAATGTTGACTGCTACCAGACTAACAGTACTTATAATTTTGGTTCATGGATATCTGTTTCTTCCTTTAAATAACTTGTCGCGTTTCTCATTGCGATCAATAAAGAAAATCTTCTGCTGAACAGCTGGTGTGAACGTTGTCTACCTACACGTCTCTCTGCTGTTTCTTCTTCCCGTCAGATTTTTTGTTCTCCTTTGTTTTTGTCATATTCTAGTTTTTGTACACACCCATTCCTTCCTGATTGCAAATTTGTCAAATTAGTTGGTCAGTCCACATTTTGAAGGGCTAATCTGGTAATATAAATCCTTTGTTTCAGAAAATCGGGTGATATAAATCCCAAATCTGGGGCAAACACTTGTTGCCATATTTTTTTTGAAGACTATTGTTGCCATGTTGGAGAACAGGATTTGTTGTCGAACTGAGTGGCCCAAGCTTGACGATGACTTGACCAGTTTCCTTCCTTAGTTCCTGTGTCTCAGCATGTCTCAGCATGTTGAATGCTCACTCATTCATGACCAGTTCTGATATGATGCTGATATGGACCGAGAGCATTAAAGTGGCATTGATGGAGAGCAGATGGATGAACACTGAGCACTATAGTGTCATACTAGTGTGGAAGGGAGAAGGCCACATACGCAATAGGGAGATACTAGTAGTTGGATTTTTCACCAACACGCGAAAAGGCGAGTACATGAGAGGTGGTGCGGTGCCTTGCCACTGGCAAATTGCAAATTGTAAGGACGCATTCATGTGTGTCACTTCCGGTGTCCATGTGCATCGCACAAGGAGAGTTACCTGAAGAATTTCTTGTTCAAGGTGTTGATCGGCGCATTAGTAAAGGATGGTCCAGGTCTGAGTTAGGACGAGTTTGCTCAAAACTCGCACCATATTGACCGTTGGTATCTGATTTTTCTTTTTTTAGAAACGGCATTGGTATCTGATCTGTATGAACAAATAGCAAGATTTGCATGGCCATAACCCATAACAAAGACTCGTTCATCCAACATTGATAGATTTGAAAAATACAAAAAAAGAATTTCATTCTAACATTGCTCCGGCAAAAATGCAAAAATGGTGAAAAAATTATTTTACATCCCTAGAGTAGGCAGACGGAGAGGGCTATATAAGGTAGTAGGAGATTACGCGTAGCGGAGATGGTACTGCTCAATGACCTCCGTTTGGTTCTTCCACAACATAGTCACAGGTTTTTCGGGTAAATGGGTTAAGGAATGTGGTAAACTTCTAGGTTTTTACAAGATTGGGACAAAAATGTTTCTGTGTTCCTAGGATTTGAATGATTTCTCTGGTTGAGGAACACTACCTTCGACTCTATTTTCTTACATGCTCACCTTTCTTCTTAAATCATTAAATTATTGCTACTAAACTCCTTAGATTTTCTTTGAATCAACCTCTTCATTTTTATTTTTTTACCTCCCATCAAGCGTCACCCTACATCTTGCCTCGTCTCGTCTCTCCGCAACCAAAACCCTAGTGCCTTCCTCCGCTTCCCCTTCATCTTCCTCACCGGCAAGCCATTGGTAGAGAGGGTAAGAGAGATCCACCCATCCAGTAGATCTAGTAATTGCTTAGGTTTTCAGCCAAATAAAGTTACTGACTTACCGTCTTCCCTCATCGTTGTTAACAGCGGTGGTGATGGCTACCTCTGTGGTTTCTTCCATGAGGGTGTGATTGGCTATAAGTTTTGTGTTCATGATGCCATTGTTTGGGTAGAGATGATGATGGCATTCTTTAGAATTACAATCCTCTGGCTCTCTCTTTTGTTTCACCGGTGGTCCATTTGGCACTGGTGAGGGGCTTGTGAGGGTTGTGGCTGCGTTGACGGATGGCGGCACGAGAGAATATTTGGTTCGGGCTCAGCGTGAGGCCTCTCTGATGTTTATTTAATGGTTATATATATCTATTCTTCGAGACGGGCGACTATTGTGATCTTCAAAAGCCATTGTGCAATTGGGGTTCGTCCAGATTTTGCTTGGGTCTCTATGTGTCCTCTCTTCCAATGGCAATATGACTGACAGGGATGTGGAACAACATAGAGTGACCATGGTTGCAATTGATGCGATGGAGAAGAAGGATTTGTCAAATTTGATTATGATTTCTTTTTGTTTGGCATGATTTTCTTTTACTGATTATTGTTTTACTATAAGTCGGGTATAAGATATCTTAGGATGCCTATGTAATAAAAAAATAAAAAGAAGAGTGGTTAAGGTAAGATGATTGATGGAAGTAGTAGTACCATTAGATGGAGTATAAAAGCTAAGAACATATAAGCAGAGCAATAAAAAATAATTTTAAGTAGGATTTCCAAAAAATAAAATTAGTACTTTGAACAGCCTAAAAGACCAGCTAACTAATGGAAATGAGAAAATCTTAAAGTAATTTTTACATTTAAAAATTAGAAGCTAAAACAGTAGGAGATCTGTAGCAACTAGCCACTGCTTGTTCTTGCCATCCCTTCTCCTTTGGGTGTGCGGTGTGCTACCGCGAATATGCAACCACCATTCCAAAATTTAACCATGGGGGTCATCACGATCTGTTCGACCCCTAGCATCTCTTCCTATTTGCCGAATTGGCGGCGGTTGCTGGGGCAATCATGCCTTTCTTGGCTAAATCTCTTGTAATTTCCATGCACAATTCGAGTTTGGGGGGAGGAGACCGGAGCAAAGCTGGACCCCCGCTTGTCGCATTGTGGCGGAATTTGCGCTCTGTCGCTTATCCTTCCTGTACCATCATCCTGCTCCTTGTATCCTTCAAAGATTGATCTTCGATCCGCGCCATCTCTGGATCAGATTGTCGGCAACCAATTCCATCGGTAGATGGCGCTTCCACCATCGAAGCGAAAGAAGAAGGGTAGTTCGATCAGAACCACGAGAGCACGGAAGAGGGCTCGCGGCCTCAATGCTCAGGTAAAATTAGAATCCCTAATAGAAATATCTTGTGTGCTCTTCTCCCAGTTTCTTGTTGGGGGATTTGATCTAGGTATAATCTAGGAAGAAAAAGAAATTACAGTATGATGGTGGATGTGTTCTTAAAACCTAAAAATTTGACAAATCGACCCTTCATAAAACTTATTACAAGAATAAACCGTGTCAAAAACTAATTTTAAAAATGAGCCGTGACAATTCCGTTGAGGCTACGGCTCATTTTTGAAATTAGTTTTTGGCGCGGTCTATTCTTGTAATAAGTTTTATGAAAGGGTCGATTTGTCAAATTTTTGGTGTCAAAACTGTCTAATTTTGTCATCTTTTTGTCTCTGATCATAATCAATTTTAAATGTTTTGACAATGGAAAGAAGACTACCTTAAGAAATCTTTGCTACAATATGTTTTCTGTTAGTTCCACATTTGATCTGCATACTTAGATTATGTATCCAAAGATTCGTGAGCATCCTTAGTTAACTAACGTGCAACGTACATTCTCATTGCACACTTATCCTCTTAAATTTGGAAAAAATATTTCCTGATCAGTGACCACCTGCTATTCTTCATTCACTCCAATATTCCATAATTGTATTTTGTTGAATCTCCTAACAGCAAGTGAATGATGGTATTTTGTTGAATCTCCTAACAGCAAGTGAATCTCCATAATTGTATTATACTTCTGAAACTGATGTGCAGCTCTTTTTTCCTTTAATTAAGCATCAAGTACTTCATTGAAATTACATTCAATGGTATCCCCCCTGTTTCTCTAGAAGTATAGGTTTTGAAGTTTGCGCAGCCATCTTAGCTTTCTGTAACATATTCATTTTTTTCTATTTGCCGGTTGGTCTATAGAACTCAATACTCCTAGCCCCAGAAGAACGATGTTGGACACTTGAATTTGAAACTTTCTAAACTTTGGTCATTGGTAGGATGATATCTTTGGTCACATAAAAATACCATGCATCCATTTGTCTAAGAAAATTCTACAGTACAAATTCATTGTCAAAGTTGTATTGAGAGATCATGTCAATGTCTGAAGCATCACTTTTTTTGTTACTGGAGGGAGTGCATGGTAATGGAGCAGAAAGGGATACATGGCATTCTGAGTTTGATAGTTTAATACATGTTTTTTAGTAGGACTATCCAAATTTATGTATGTGTTCTAAGTAATAATATTTCTTTTACTGCACAACTATGGCAGCAGAATGGTGGCACATGCCAAGATAGGATAAGTGAACCGCCTGATCACCTGTTAGCCACCATTTTACTAAGTCACTTGGACATAAGATCATCAGCAGCAACCAGTGTGCTCTCTCGAAGGTGGAAACACATATGGAAGTGTCCCAACGCTTCGATTCTCAAAAGATGACGCACTGCCACAAAGAAAAATGCAGAGTTTTCTGAGAGCCCATAAATATTTTTTTTCAGGGCCGTCATTGTGCCCATGGCGACGACAGGTGCAAGTTAGGTCCCGTTCAATACTACCGGTACTCCTGATAAAAAATAAAAATATTCGTGATACGCTTTTCAAACTGCTAAACGGTGCGTTTCGTGTAAAAATTTTCTATATGAAAGTTGTTCTAATATATGAGATAAATCCATTTTTCAAGTTTGTAATAATTAAAACTCAATTAATCACACGTTAATGTCATCTCGTTTTACGTGAAACACTTAATCTTCATCTTTATTTTTATTTTTAGGACTTTCAAATACCACCTAGTAGTATTGAGTACCTTACCAGGTATTGGATGACCGGATTTTTTATATTTTAATCCTTTTAAAAAATTATTTTGCAAATAGATTCTTGAAAAAACTTATTCTAGGATTGGTCCTTTTTGGTGTGCCAGAGTGATTGGCGCCGTGGTCCGACAGGACTGCACCAGGATTCCTGGCACCACTATCCTGCCACCATGGCACCACGAGGCGCACGACTCTAACGTGGCAGAAGGACAGCGCCAGTAGTACTGACGTTGCCCCCCTTCCCACCACGGTGCCAAAGCCGCTGGCGCACTCCTCCCGAGGGGTAGGCAGCACTTAACCGCACGAGCCCCACCCTCACCCCATTCCCACCCATTCGCCCCCTCCTCCTTAGCCCGAGCCAGAGCAGTTTTTGCTCCTCTCTCTCCCCCTCTCATCCCTCCTTCTCAAATCCACTCGATTTGGAGCAGTTTTCGGGATTTTTTGAGAAAATCGAAGAGTAAGGTATACTCCTCCATTACCCCTTTTTTTTGTTTTAATCGATGCAATGTGTAGGTCGGAGGGTAACCCTAGAACTTTTTTTTGCCAAAAATTTTGATTTTGACCGTTGAAATTGGGGATCTGATGATTGTAGTGTTAAATATGTGCAATATGCTCATTGGTGTTATGATTTTTTCGAATATATATGTGATAATGATGATTTTTAATTTGGACTTGAATGGATGGTTGTATGAAAAAATTGGTGTAGGTTAAATTTGTAGCTATGTACTATATGGAGGAGAGACAAATTTGATCGCATGCTAGAATAGGTTGAGTGGTATGACAAGGTCTTGGTATTTTTGGATGTGAATTAAATAGTTTTGGTTAAGTAGTAGTTTTGCGTAAATTTAAGTAATGCATTAGTTTAAATTGGTCGGTTTGTATGACGTTTAGAAAGGTTGATCATAGATTTTTTTGAAGTCACATAATATTTTTTTCAGTGTAGATGGATAGACTTATTCGTGTTTACTATGGTGGTAGAGTGGTCGAACCTTATGTTGGTGCACATGTTAAGTTTGAGGATATCTCATTGAAGACCATTTTGTTTCCCATCCGTCCCATCCTAAATGAACTAAGGTCGCGAGTAAAAGGAGTTCTTGAATGGACCAAGGATAATGTGGAGATTGATATTTATGGAAGATACAATATCGGTCAAGGACATAAGCATATATTGAAGGTGCTAGGTCAGTTGGATTGAGAAATTTACTTTGATCTGGTAAAAGACTCTCAGTTTAGATCTCTGGAGGTGTTTTATTCGAAAATGTTACGTACCCTAGACAATTTTGACCTAAACGAGTCTCCCCGTTATCGTTACGTCGAGAAGAATTTTGTGACGTATTCTTCTTGTGGTGGAGTGACCCGTTGTGGCAATAGGGAAACCAGTAGATCAATATCGAAGAGTGAGTTGGTATAAGAAGACTTGGATGGGCAAGGACAGAACAAGAGACCTTTGTTTATAAATCAGTTAGAGGAGGCAGGGACATCAAAGAAACGTTGCAGAAGTGATGATGTGGACAAAGTAAGAAAATTGAAAAGGGAGTTAGTACAAGAGGGAATTGATCTAAGTAAGGGTTCGCCAGTAGATGTAGGTAACGACCTAAATTGGTCACCATAAGGAGGCAACCCTAAATACTCGACGCAAGTAGCAGGCCAAAGTTATAACCCAGCTGATTATTCTTTGTTGTGCATTTGAGCAGTGGTAACGATTCAGTTTCGGAAGAAGTCCCGAGAGGACGTAACCAAGGAGCCAAGTATTGAGCAGTGTCAATCCATTTCACAAAGTCGCATAGAGGAGGCTATGTCTTCGGTACCTGCACATTTCACGATTTAAATGATCTTCATTATAAATTTCAATGCATTTAGTACCGCAAGCTCAAAAGTATAACAAATTACCTTCACTGGCTTCGCCGCCTTTCCTTTCTTTCCCTTTGTCTTAGGCTTCGGTTTAGGCTTCTCTGGACTGTACGTATAATTGCGACACATCCAGTGCCTCTAGTGGTATGTCTTGTGGTCATCGTTAATTGCAAAATGACAAGCGTCACCGCACCAACACATGGGACGGTTAGTGTCTGGTGACGGTAGCTGCCTAGGGCAATAACCCGTTTGATCCTTCCTGAACATCTTACAAAACCAAGATTGTCTCTCGCCAAGTAAATTACGGTCAAACTTTATCACCCACTACCTTATAACATAATTAACTTGCTAAGCACTAAAATCCTGCCTATATTATTAAAGTTAATATATTAAATTTATCATCTTTCTTGAAAATTTATAAATTTATAGTTAACTTTAATAAATTTCTAGCATGTGACCAAATTTATCTCTCCTACATATAGTACATAGCTACAAATTTAACCTATACCAATTTTTTCATTAAACCATTCATTCAAGTCCAAACTAAAAATCATCACTACCACATATATACTCGAAAAATCATAGCACCAATGAGCATATTGCACACATCTAACACTATAATCATCAAATCCCCAATTTCAATGATCAAAATGAATTTTTTTTGACAAAAAAAGATTCCCGATCTACAAATTTCACCGATTAAAACGGAAAAAATAGAGGGTAATGGAAGAGTATACCTTGCTCTTCGATTTCCCAAAAAAATCCCACAAAAAACGACTCCAAATCAAGTGGATTTGAGAAGGAGAGATGAGAGGGGAGAGAAAGGGAGCAATAGCTGCTCAAGCTTGGCAAGGCCATAGTGGAAAAAACCGGCCCAGTTGAACAAAAAAAAAGGAACCAAAGCTCTCCACGGTTCGGTTCGATAGAAAAACCGGATATGCATATGACCCGCTTTGGACTGGCTGAACTGAGCAATTTTCAGTGAACCGGCAATTAAACCGGCACTGGTCAGACCGAAGAAGTCTACAGCTGTTTCGAAATGGGCCTTGATACAGCCCAATTAGCCTGCCAAACACTTTTGGTCGGCAAATATTGAAGGAAATGTGCTCATGGGTGGGTTTGACCACTGGTCCCCAGAGTACAAACAAGAGGCAATGACCATCCGTCCATCCAAGCACCAGCAAAGAAAAGGAAACATACTTTGTACATATGTGAAAAAACCGTGGTTCGACCGCCCAGGTCATGATTGGACCAACGAACCGCTGAACCAAGGGGTTGACTGGGTTACTGTTGACGCCGAATCCGTACCGCCGATGAGGATCCGGCGTGCGGACACACGAAGGCCTGGGAGATCTGCTTAGCTCCAGTGCAGGTCCTAAAATTGATGAAGTGCGGGTGTGCCAGTCAGTTTGATCCTGTCACTGACAAGATATACAAAATAACAGAATAAAAGGTCTATCGGCCAATAGGCCGATGACCAAAGATATCAGCCGATAGGGCAAAAACAGCCGATCGGTCGGTAGGCCGATGGTGCAGTTCCAGCTGATGCCGATGCCAGCCGATGTAGTTAGGATTTTAATCCATCGGCTGTGTACTGAGCAAACATCTATATAGAAACGATCGACCGACGATAACATGATAATATAGCAATATAATATAGCATAAACCAATCATATGATAAAATAAATATTGATTTGAAGATTGAAGCACACATCGGCCGGAGGTCCAATGATACAACATCCAAAAGATATGTAATAAATACTCTGTTGTCATCGGCCAAGACCAATCTCCATGTATAAAAATCGTGGGCCGATGTAACGTTAACATAACTCATCGGCTGAAACCCCGATGAAACCCTTATTGGCAGCCAACAAGCAGGCTAGAGATTACGGTTCTAATCACGACTTAGTAGATCAAACTGAATTGATGCAGCACTAAGTATGAAAAGAAACGCAAGACCTAAACAATCAAGCCCTTGACTGATTTTCAGGGTAGTGGATATCTTAGCCAATCTAATCTAACGAGACGATTTGGTCAATACCGGCGTAAACCCTAAAACGAATCTCGGCCGATACGATGAAATCGAGAAGCTAAATCAGATTGACTAAGATATATGATAGTAGGTGCTTACGTTGCTGAGATCAGAACGTCGAAGTCCTAGCCCCGACAGCGCAGGCAGCCATAACGAGACTTACCCCTCGTAGGAAGGGCATGAACTCGCCGAAGAAGATGAACGTAAAAAGGTGGCGATGCGCCGAATTTGTATTGATCGTGTGATAAAAATTACATGAATCTCGGGCTTACATATTTATACCCATAGGCTAACAAAGATCCTAACATAATACGACTTAAACTTTCCTAAAGATAAAAGGAAACAGATAAAATCCTTATTGGACATTAAACACACTTTCCTAAAGATAAAAAGGAAACTAACAAATTCTTTCTAATTAATAGATACAAGCCGCATCTCCTTGGACTCGGTCTTCTCTGGATAAGATCTTCCCGAATCTAATAAGAATTCGACTGCTGTTGATGGTTGGTTTTAAGAAAAACCTCCATCGGCCGATATAAGACTCTAAGCCGATACCAACCTTGAGCCGATATGGATCCTGGACCGATGAGGACTTCGGGGCTTACCAAATTCTGACGTTAACAGTTACACGCCGGTTCGGTTTTTCATACTATGGGCAATGGAGGAGAGAGCCGAATGGGTGGGGAGGGGGAGGGAGGTGAGGCTCATTCGGCTAAGTGCACCAGGCCCTAGGGAGGAGCACGCCAGCGTTGTTGACGCTGTGGGGGAGGGCGGCGTCAGTAATATTGGCGTCGTTCTCCCGCCACGTCAGCGTCAGGCCGATGCGTGATTCCACCGTAACACTATGACGGCACCACCGATATTGGCGCCGTGTTGTTGGACCACGGCGCCAATCACTCTGGCACCCAAAAAGACTATTCGTGAAATAAGTTTTTCTAGAGGTTTATTTGCAAAATAAGTTTTTGAAAAGAATCAAAATGTAAAAAATTCAGTAGTGGATGAAATGCTATACCCGCCATTATCTAAGAATGAAGACTCAGAAATAATCAAATTATGTTTTTGTTAGTTATGCTTCAGCAACGCTTCTTAAGTAAACTGGTTGTCTATGAGGTAAACATATTTGCTAACAGGCTTGTTGACAGGTACGAGACACATTTTCTCAAACTCGTTAACTGGTTTTATACGCAAATCAATTAACAGTGACATGAACGGCACAAAAATCTCAAGTCTTGTCCTGTGTTACATCATGGCGGATCATTATGTCAACTTGATTGATAAATTGGTCGATATTGCACTCTGCCGAGGAGTTGAGGATCTGGATCTGAGAACAAAACTAGACCAAATATATCAAAGACCTGGCACAGCTCAAAGACCTGACACAGCTCGTTATAAATTCCCTTTATTCTTGTTCACCGATGGCAAGGGATTATCTTTGTCGAAGCTCAAACTTGGCCAATGCATCCTCAGTATTCCCACTGGTTTTGATGGATTCAAATCTGTGGTGGAGCTATCATTTTAGCAAATGCATATTTCTGATGACATGATTCGGACACTTCTTGAAAATTGCCCAAAATTGAAGAGCTTTCACCTGAGCCATTGTTGGGGTGTTTCTTCCCTCAAGATTGTGTCGCGGTATTTGGAGCTCAGGGATATGATGATACACCATTGCCTTCCAATCAAATGTTGCTCCCAAGTTGCAGAAGTTCAGATATGCAGGGCGATGCATACCAATTGTGTTTGCCCTAGTCCCGCCCATTGAGCATGCCTGGCTGGATTGTCATGATCATGAGTATGCTGGCTCTTTTGAGTACATTTTAGGGAAGTCGTCAATAGATTTTCCTCTACTGACAAGCTTAATCATTGAAATTGCTACTTTTCTGGGGAAGGTAAGGAAATAGCTAAGGAAAGGCCTTGCTTCAGTACTCTTTTGAAAATGTCTGAATCTTAAAGCAAGATTAGTTTCTATGGATTAGGGGATCAGATTTCAGGCTTGTCCAAAATAAATTTTATATGTGCTTTTTAATCTCAAATTCTTTTGAAAGGGAAAATATCCATCGCACCACCGTTTGGATTTTACATCATGTAATCCCTCCATGAGATTGCATCATGGAATGAAATTTCTGATTCACGTATGAAGGTTAGGTATAGCATTTTCCTTGACCATTTTGACTCTGCATTGAAATTTGTACTTTTAAAAGAGGAGTACTAAAGCAAGCCCTTGAGCAAATATCCCTTCTTTTTCCAAACTTAGGAGTATTTACTTCTTGGTAACATGGGTTACTTCAACATGCTTGTTGACATCACTGTTTCTGCAGAATACATTAACTCCGAGAGGCCTTCCTGTGGCATTCAGGAACCTCAGGTTTCTCACACTGAATGTGGTAATACATGTCAATGATGACCTTGCTTCGTCAATGGTGCTGTTGGATGGGGCGCCTCTTCTTGAAATTTTCAAGATAGAAGTATGATGAACTATTGAACTCTACTGAAGTAGTAACTATATTGTTTTGGTTGGTGCTTTTTAGGTTAGTTCGATAGAGTCATGTGTTTTTATTAGGGCATTGTTTCTTGCTAACACGGTGCCTAACAGTTAAACATCACATTCTGAATCACCCACAAAGTAAATAAGTACAAAATTATCATCTTGAGAAAGCTTGAGTCACATATCTGTTCTTTAAACCTTTGCATGTTTGGACAGAATCGTTTTATATTGTTGTGTACATACAGCGGTCCCATTTCTAAACTACCATGCAGCGTTTTATACTTGCTTAACATTCATCGATAAACTACATAAAGCCAACTGCATTGTAGTGACAGCTAACTGCAAGTAGTGACTTAATTGACTTGTGCAAGGCCCCCGGTGTAAAATTTCCGGTCTCGTTTATTTAGAATTTGGAGAGAATACATGTCAGTTGCAATGTCCTTTGTTGTATTCTGTACCTTGACACTGCACATCTGTTAGAATTCGCCAGAAAAAAAATGGCACTAGTTCCAAGGTTTATGTCTGTCATAGAGTATCTATCTACATTGCAAAGAGAATATATCTAAGCAGAGTTTTAACTCGAAATACGTGTTTAATGTCTACAGGTTCTTATCAACGAGAGACGAGAGCAACCGGGTGGCGTGCCGTGGGAGCCGTCAGACGTTGAGCACCATCATCTGAGGCAGGTGGAGATGTACCACTTCAGGATGGTGCAGAGTGAGATTGCATTGGCAAGGTTGCTGCTGGCAAGATCCCCGTCGCTCCAGAGCATCACATTTTGCCGCGGCAATCTGCTCCGGGACCCAGATTGGTCTGTCGACTACCTTAAAATCTGCTATCACTCGGCGGCTCGCAACATCCAACGTATTTGGTGCTGGCATGGAATTTCGGTCATGATGTCTTATATTAATGTATTAGTACTCTCTCCGGTCAGTATTACTTGTCGTTCCCGACGAGCAAATACTACAAAGCACAAGTCAATTCCACTGTTTGAGGCGTTGTATATTTCCGTCCAGAGGTAGTAGTATTTCAACAAGTAATTACTATTGTTCATCATGAGGTAATATTTGTTCAGAGTTGTGCAAATTATAGGGGTGAACCTAGCGAGCATCTGTGCTCAATACCCGGGCTGAGATTTAACCTAGTTTCTGTGAATTGAAATCCTTGTAACAAAGTTGAATTCAATTGTGTTATTGGCAGAATGAAACTTGAGGGTTTTGGTGTAACTATTGTTTTTTTTTCTCTGGAAATGCTTTTTTTTTCTGGAAATGCTACCACGTCAGATCAAAATGGGGAAACCATCATTATGTTGCCTATTTTTGTCAATTATTTTGTTTGATTTTTCGCTTTCTCACTTTCTGTTATTTTTGTTGTGTAGGCTTTGGCTTTCTTTCCCCCACTCACCATTACACGGCTACACCTCAGAAGGTCAAGACTTACGTTTCTTCTGTTTGTATTTGTTTGATGGGACTTCAACTACGGCTTTTTTTTTTGGCTATAATCTTGCAAATTTTGTTTGATGATTTCTATTTTTTTTTCTTGTCATTAATTTTTTTTTGACTTCCAACCCTTTTTATTCGATCTGCTTGTGATTTCTAATTTCTGAGTCTAACTAATTCCATTGATTTTGTTTCAGTTATTGAGTTTTGTATGGTACTCACTTCATCCTAAAATAAATAAAAATAAATAAACCAACCTATCAAGATATATGGATGTTACATTCCTTCTAGACTTGTTTATTTGAAAAAAGATGAAGTAGTTAGTAACAATCGTGGTAGACAACTATGTGAGGAGGCATGGATGGAGCTACAGGCACATGTAGAACGCACGAAATTCACAGAAATTTTAGAGGATTTAGTTTTTTTATTTAGAAATTAGCGCATCTCGTCAGCTTTTCAGCTCGTGGTCAACCGTGCCAATAGCCGCCGCACCAAGAACACGCCTCAAACATTGGAGCGCCTGCAATACAAAACTGCACAACGGGTGGGGGTTAGTACGATGTTGTCGTCAGCTACTCCGGCTTAGCCGCCGCGAGCCACCTCGCCAACACTGCCTCCATGCACCCAGTCCTCATCGCCACCGTCCATGTCTCCACCAACGGCCGCCGATCTCGCCGGTCTCCATGCGCCAGCGCCCCTCCGGTCCATGTGCTTTTTGTCACACGCGACGCCTCTGGAAAAAAAAAATACGACATCCTCAACGTTTGGACACATACTTGTCATTCGTCATATTTCAAAATTTTACATAATTATTATTTATTTTGTTGATTTATATCTTACGTATGTTTAAAAGTCAACGACATCATGTACTACCTTTATTTTTTAAATGTATGATGAAATTTTATGTACAAATAATGAAATATTGTGGCTTGATTTATCATTAGAGAAACTTTAAGTATTTTTAAAATTTATATAAAATTTTTAAATAAGACGAATTATCGTAACGCAAGTTGATGGCGTTGTATAGTAGGAAATGGAGGAGTATTAAATAAGAAATGGAAGAGTATAAACGGAGTCGCAACTCGCAAGGCCGGCAAGGCAAGCAAGCTGCTGACACAGCACTCCTATCTGCTCGCCCACTCGCTTGGCTTCCTCTGCTCCGGCGACCGGGCGGCCGGCCAGCCGGCGGCGAGAGGTAGCGCCAGGTGATCCATCCATCTCCTCCCCCCTCTTGTGATCAACCGTATTAATTAGCCATGGCCCGTGGGTTTGATGATCGATGGAGCTTCCCATATTCTTGCAGAGGGTTATGTTCTCGACTCTCTGCATCCTTAAGATAGCAGCCTATGGCTGGGCAGTAGTATCAAGTAGCTCAAAGTTTGTGATGAATTCTTCGTGAGATG
Organism: Oryza officinalis; assembly: GCA_008326285.1. Taxonomy (NCBI): domain Eukaryota; kingdom Viridiplantae; phylum Streptophyta; class Magnoliopsida; order Poales; family Poaceae; genus Oryza; species Oryza officinalis. The sequence continues at coordinate 43,848,719 of BDMV01000007.1, forward strand.
CTGAGATGATTGTAGCAAGTTTTAGCTATGCAGAGATTCTATCGACTCTTTCCAAATTTATGGGAATTATTTTGCCATCATGGAATCATGTTTTTGCTGTGGCATGTACGTTGACTTTTTCATCCTGTACTGTACTGCATGAACTTGATGTCCTTGCATAAAGAAAATGCCTCTTTGAAATATGCTAGCTGGGTTATGTTGATTTTGTTTTTAAAAAATTATGCCTAGTTGAATTGGGATCTTGCGAGATGTATTCACCTTCTGCTTTCAGGGGCACAGGGCAGCAGTTGAAACCTGAAGTTGAAAGCAAGTTGTGCAAGAGGACAGAAAAGAATCAGTCCGAAAATGGCTGCCTCAAAGCTTCAAGCCTTTTGGAACCATCCTGCTGGCCCCAAAACAAGTCAGTGACAACCCTGTTTGCGTTAATTTTAGTGTAAAATGCCAATTCATATTCCCATAGACATGGTTAGGGAACATAAGCTAGCTTACACTTGTCATTACACAGTGGGATACTACTTCCCAGCTTGTCAATTACTAACAGATGGCATGATTAGGGAACAGGGCAACAGGCTGATGCTAATGGTTCCAGCTTACAGTTCAGAATTGTATGTGAAATCAGACATCCTGGTTTGATCACAAGCCAGATTACAAAATAAATTACTGAAACCGTCAGAATATAAAAAACAACAGTTTTAAATCCCTCCTGCAGATAGCTGACTTCAATTGTCTGATGATCCATTTGATTTTTTATCTCTAGTAGTAGCCAGCTCCATCTTCTCTTCCTTTTCTGATCTGATGGATGTCTATTGGATGGAACATTTAACAAATTCAATCCCTATCATCTGAACTATTGAGGCTTCAATCTGATCTTTGTTGCAGTTCATTTCTGGGCTCCGACATTCAAATGGGGTATCAGTATTGCCAATGTTGCTGACTTCGCTAAACCTCCTGAAATGATATCCTATCCTCAGCAAGTTGGTAAGTTCAGTTGTCGGTTAATCTTATGCCTGCCATCAGTTCATCATCAATTCTTGTATAATGCTGTTGTGCTCACTCTGATGTACGATGTATAATGTGCAGTTGTGGCTTGCAGTGGAGTAATTTGGGCACGGTGGGGCATGGTCATCACACCTGTAAGTCCTTGATACTTATCCGTGCATACAATCATTTCTCGTTGTCATGGAATACTAATATTTGGATTGTGCTATATCTTATTTGAAATGCACTCTAAACAGCAACTTTTTGCCGCAATGTCTTGTACGGTGTACCGTAAAGGAACTACCTACGTTGTTCTGTAACTGTCTTGAAACTGAATCAAGCCAATTGTAAATCTTGTACTTGGATGGACTAATTCAGATCTCTGCTTTGTGACTGTTGTATTGTTGCAGATAAACTGGAACCTTTCCAGCGTGAATGCTGCAATGGCTGTGACAGGCGTGTGCCAGCTTTCTCGTAAGATAAGGTCTGTTACAAAGCCAATCCTCGCTTCCTGATTTACAATTCCAGATGTGAGTTCTGACAAGTTAGCAACGTTCGTGTTGATCTCTTCTTCTACAGGCACGATTACTTCTCTGACGAGAAGAGTGCTACTGCGTCGCTGGAAGTATGACGGGAAGAAGAAGAAATTGTTGTCATGGAATGGAACAGTGATTCCAGTATCAGTCGACCAGCACAGTGTTCAGTGTGAACGTGTCCGCTTCCATGATAACAATCCCATGTGTGTGTATGATTATTATGAATTGGGCTGTGGGTATGAAATGTTTTTATACCCTTTGGCATACAAATAGTAAGCGAGTCTGAACTTAGCTGAAACTGACTTGGTTTGAGTTCAGCTCGAAGTACACTTGAATCAAACTTAGTTGCAATCACCATGAATTGAACTTGAATTGCAAACATCATGAAGCTGCCTTCAACTGAAACAAGAGAGCTCCCTTCCGTTGTGCCATGCCTTTTACCTAACCAATGTTCCATTCTTCCTCTCATCTTGATTGAACTTTTAAACCTAACATTAACCAACCCCAGCGTGTTGCTTTGCCCTGCCTTGCCCTCTGAAATTAACTACACCGGCAATAGCAGCTTTTCCTAACAACACGGGGAAAACGCAAACGCTTTACCTGGAAAACTCATCATAAGACGTCGGAACACGTCGCGGGAGCTGCGCATATATGCCCTCGCGTAAACTTTTTGACTCCCCTCGATCGGCGAAAGACGAGAACATCTGATTTCATTTGCTGCTGCCTAGCTTTTTGTTGCGTTTTTTCCTATCAAACGGCAGTAAATTAAGTAAAGACTGGCAGTGTTTTGGATACACCTCTGGTAATTAATTAACGTGAGGCGGCCAGACATTGTGCAAAGCAAAGCGGCAGAATGTTTGCTTTAGGTAAGTTTCGAAGTAAAACCGTGGGGGGATCTACAGGGAGCTGGAATAAAAAGACCATGGAAATGATGGAAAGTTGGAATGCAGGCATGCAGTAGCTAGCACATCATTGGTTGGTTGGTCCTGCAGGTAGGAATTGAGAGGCAGGTGTTCCCCGATTTCTACTCATGATTGTTAACTGTAAATACAGATGAGGAAAACAACCCAAGCTGGCTCACCCAATGACGGAGCCACGGACATTGTCGAATCCGCACGACAGAAAGTGTTCGGTAATGATCGATAATTTTCATGTGTGTTACCGACGAGCGGACAGTAGAAATTACTATCTTCGTAATATAGTTATTTTTAGCTCATTACCTTGTTTTAAAATAAAATTATTTCTTTATCTATCTTCTCCTCTTAACCAATCGTAATCATTCTCCTCCACCTACTTTTTCTTCTAACCTAACCACGCCCTTTCTCCAATCATTCAAATCTATTTTCTCAATACCCACGCTAATCTAAAAAAAAATGTTTACATTTTAAGAAGGAAATAACGCTGATGTCAGAGCCTAGGTGACCACCCCACCAGCCTGGGAGGAGTCTCAACCATTGGGCCCTGCCCCTCCATGTTAGCATGCCACATCAATACACAAAGCACGTCATGTACAGTTTAAATCACTTATATTCCCATTATCAGATTAACCATTTCTAACACAGAGACCAAAAAAGAATTTAATTATCTTCTTGGTTGGATTACATCTATACATGCAAGCAATGTGATTGGGAGGTTTGATGTTAGAGGATTTAAAATAAACCAAATATAAAGGATCAAGAAGCGATAGTTAATATAGGCATACATGTTGTGCCTTATATTTAGGATGAAGATAGTATATGTAAAAGAAAAATATTAGAGAGCTACTCATACATTTTAAGGGTACGAACGGAGACCCAAGTGATACATACATACAACTTTACGCTGGTACACTTTACTCCATAGAAATCCTGGCCCTCTTTCATCAACGGTGCAAGAACCATTCAGAGTCACACAGGTAACGCAGGACGTGAAACTCGCCTGCCTGAAACTGAGCATCATTAAAGCTATAGCGCCCGTCAATTGAGCCTGACCAGGGCTTCTTTATAATACTTCCTACCGTTACATATTTTTGACGTTCGAGATAAAATGAGAATCACTTTTATAACTTTAAAAATATTTATTTTAAATATAGTAGGACAGGATATATAGATTTGTCCTATAAAATCCTATAATAAAAATAAAAAAATATATTTATTATATATATATTATAGTATAAAAATATAGTCAAAAATATATTTTAAATATCATATCATTATTCGAAACGTATGGAACCTACTTCCTCCGTCCCACTCGCTAAGACACGCAAACATTTTAGAATTCAACTCTATAAATATTTTATTATAAATTAGATATTATTTGGTGAAAATAATATCATTGAATTGTTATTTGAATTTAGTTTTAAAATAATGACTTTGTTATAAATATTATAGTATATGAAAATTTTAAAGTTAAATATTAATTTTAAGAACTGTGTCAAATTTGATCATGTCAGTGAGGGGGACGGAAGGAGTACCCTCCAAAAGCAGCGGAATCAATCATGTGACCAATAATCGCACACAACCATTACATGTTTGCAATTGCAAACCGAGTAAGCGATGGGCCACGCGTTCCCGTCTATATTTAACCAGATTCCGCCGAGTGGGCCGGGTGCTCTCGCGGTCAACCAACCCGTCAATCACGAGTACTCAAAGCCAAACCCCACCACACGCGACCCCGCGCGAACAGCATTATCCGTCCCGGTCGGTCGCGCCCGTTTCGATTCCCACTCGCGACGTCGTATAAATGCGCGCGCTCCGGGCCGGACACACTACCATCTCTTCACTTCAACCAACGCGACGCGACGCGACACGAGGACACCGCGACACAAGAGTCTCTGTAACGCGGGGGAGCGATGAGGTTCGCGTGCTTCTCCGCCGCGGCGGTGGCCGACGAGGCGGCGGAGGCTCGCCACCACCACTGGAACGTCGTCGTCGTCGGCGGCGGCGGCGGCCGGCGGCATCGGGGGACGTCGCTGCGGAGCAAGTTGTTTGGCGGTAGGACGAAGGGTAGCAAGAAGTGCTACTCTTCGTCCAAGGCGGCGGCGGCGGCGCTGGACGATGTCTACGACGCGGAGAGGAAGACGCCGCCGGAGTCGTACGCGTCGTCGGTGCCGTGGTCCTCGGCGTCAGCGCTGTCTCTGGACTCGGCGCGCTCGTCGTCGTCGTCGTCGACGGCGTGTTGCTCCCGCTCGTCGTCGTCGTTGTCGGACGCGCTATCTCCGCCTGCTGCGGTGCGGCCGGAGAGGAGGGGGAGGAGGACGCCGGCGGCGGGCGTGGCCGCGGTGATCGTGTGTCTCGTGATGGTGATGCTCTGCGGCAGGGTCGGAGCCACGGCGCTCGCCTCGGCGGTGTTCTACCTTTTCCCACGGCGGTGGCGGCCGGTGGGTGCCATCGAGGCGGAGAGCGCGGCGGCGTCGCCGGAGCAGTACGACTTGCCGTCGTCGGCAACGAAGAGGAAGGTGGTTAAGGAGGGGTTCTTTGTGCGGAACGGCAAGAAGTGATCCATCCTTTTTTTTTCCTCTCCTTTTTTTCCTTTTTTTTTAGAAGAGAAAGAACCTTAATTTCCTTCAAATTTTTTACCTCGAAAGTTGTTGTAATTATAGAATTTCAGGCATAAATCAATCATCAAAGTATCAAACTGATAAACAAAATCGCCTTGTAGTACGATGTATTTTTGCCCAAGGGAAAGATTTGGAGATATAATAATATCTTAGCTTGTCTCAGTGGCTTTCCTTCTTGAGTTTACCACAGTGAGAGACATAGAGGTCAAGAAAGCAACTCATGGTCTTCTCGATTTTTTTTTTAAAAAAAGGGAACGAAAAAAAAAAAGGCAACGCATGCATCGTGCATGCACATCTCCATTGCGGGCGCCAACAAATTCCCACATGCGTACGTGCTGTATCCATGGTAGCTAATTAAGCTAGTGGATCGAGATGGAACTTTATCCAACTTTGCAATAATGCAAGAACCTATATAGTCTATATTACTCCTCCATGTAAGACAGGAGCAGAGCCACCGCTCGACGAGCCCGAGCAACCAAAACTCCATAAAATTTTAATATTGATGAATAAATTAATGATAAAATTTTTATAGTAAATACTAATTATATTGAAATTTGTTTGGGCTTAAAAGATTTTCTTGCTCCGTCACTAATGTAAAAGTAACTTTGGGCAGCTTACAAATGATTGGCACTTTAAATCATTATTGAATTCATCTTATCTGTTATATAATTCGTGTTTGTCGACAGATGTCAGAGATGTAAACCATTTTTATTATTAAAAAATTTATAGTTTATGTTTGTCTTGTGATAGCATTTTTTTTGGTGAAGATATATATAATGGTTCATTAGAAATGGTAGGTAGTCCCAAATCATGGTAAAATCATTAAGAAAGGCAACTTAATATTTTTTTGTGGAAAAAGAAAAGGGCATATGTTCTCCCCTTTGTTCATTTGTCCAGACAATATTGGCGCATGAAAAAATTGAACGGGAGGCTTTTTATTATAAATATAAATAAACAGGCCCCTTTAAATCTTGCTACCTTTTTCTAGAGGAAAATAATAATCTTGCTACTTTGACAAGTAGGTTTGTTAATTTAATCATGTACTTATGTTAATGTGGCGCGCACCGAATGATGTGATGTTGATTGTATGTTATATGATTTTGGAACATGTTGTATTTCGGCTATCAGCCTAGTGGTAGGAGTATCAATATATTCTTGAAAGTAAATAATTCAGTTAAATCGTTAATTAGCTTGTTGGTTTATCAGCTATCCCAAAATTTTAATTTTAAAACTTATATTTTGAGTTTTTTTTCATCGTATATTATTTTCTAACATTAATTTTAAAATCACCAGAAATATCGATGTAAAAGTTTTATCCATTGTTGCTTCGTTCATTTTTTCACAAGCGAAGAGAGAACGATGAGAGGCTCGTTTGATGGAAATACATACCTCCGATCTACAATTTTTTTTGTTATATCTGAATAAGATGGGACTACACACCTCTTCTAAAAAATAAACATAATATTTGCCTCTCAGTAACGGTAAAAGACTAGATTTGACAAACATTTCGTATTTACGACTAATTATTTATTTAGTGATAGACGATGCATTCATCAACAACGAAACGCATGTGATGATTTCGTCAATCTTAAAATTTACCAATCTAATTTTCGAAGATGCTCATGGAACCGGTGTGGTAAAAGTCGGCCATCATGACTGATTAATCATCCGACTAAACGGAAACGAAAGGCAAAACGACACGACAGTGCATATCGGGACGGTTTTCTGCACGCAAAAGTCAAAACGGCCGACTCGGCCGATTAGTCAGCGCCTGTCTCAGTCGTTTTATGGCCATATTGAGCCCAGGCCCAACAGCCCACACATGCTTAGCATATAATCATATATATACCATACGTCTGTTCAGTTTCGGATGATGAGATTCTTGCTTCTGATAGCTTGAGACTAAAGCGTCTGATGATAATGTTGTGCTTGATGATGATTCAGACTAAGGCCCTGTTCGTTTCTTATGAAACAGTGAAGATAAAAAATAAACCTTCGTGGTACGCTTTTCAAACTCCCAAACGGTGTATTTCGTGCGAAAATTTTTAATATGAAAGTTGCTCTAAAATGTTAGATTAATCCATTTTTCAAGTTTGTAATAATTAAAACTCAATTAATCGCACGTTATTGTCATCTCGTTTTGCGTGAAACACTTTATCTTCATCTTTATCTTTATCTTCAGGACTTTCAAACACCACCTAAAACGATAACTGATGGTTGAGGAGTACTTGAATTTAAGACTTGTTATTTTGGTCATTTTTAAAGTTTAGAACTTCATATTACATTAGCTTGTGTCTATGTGATGATGGATGCTTCTATTTTAGTTATGGACTAAAATTAAGTGATATTTTGGTGCAAAACTATTTTCAGTACTAATTATATTTTGAGTTAGCGCTGAATTTATTCTTTTACTGGGTGTAATTGGTTGGTTACTAACAATATAATGTGTGTTTAAATATCACCAAAATTTAATAACCTAATAATATATTTATTTATTTCATGAGCATCAAATTTTTGTATAATTCTGACAAATCATTCGTATTCCGATTAATCGCTTAACGGTACCCTAACCGTTCGACACCCGTTTTCCATATTTTACAACACTGTATAGAACTGGGCGTGTATATGTTTATTGGGGTGAGCGTACATGCATGCGCTTATATGAGCGTTCATGTTTATACCATGTTTAAAAAACAAGACAATTAATTTTTTTATATATTTATGTTTAATTTGGACTTAATTTGGCACCGCCAATCCAAAGCGCGGTTAGATGTGGGTTCTCATGAACCTAGTAGCTTCATGCCTTCATAGACAAAGAAAATAATAGTATACACATGTTGAGTCTTTGTTGATAGCTATGAGGTTTTGGAAAGTGGTCATCTCCATTTTCATAGCTGAAAAGCTGCTTTATTGCTTGGGCAATGATACCAGGAGGCAGCATTATAGCTGCTAGCCGTAGCTTCGTTGCTAAGAAATGGAGCAGAGGTTGGATTGCATTGTTAACCCTATAAAAGCCATGGCCCTCAAAGTATTAAACTAAAGCCGTTGTTTTCTGAGCTTCAGCATCCATCCATCCATGTGATTATTAATAGATTGCCAAAGTTAGAATATACCTGACGAGCATGATTAACCCCAAAGTTGGATCAACCTCGTGGAATGCATGCAGTACAGCTGACTAGAATGATTGTTTACTTATGGGCTGAGATGTTGCAAACATGATTCTCACACATGATCAATAGTCACAAATATATCTTCCTGTTTTGTCAAGCGTGTCCTGTCTCAAAAATGAAAGGTAGTCAACTAATTCAGTTTGGATGTATCTACAGCTGTATTCAGATGCAATATATACTTGGATTAGACTCAAGTCGTGGTTTTGCCCATGATGCAGAACAAGCAACATTAATTTCTTCATCTGAATTTAGTTGCATCTCTTCATGAATTGTAGAGAATTCTAGCGGAATTGGTGGCATGTTTCGTGTAACATTTGTTCTAAAAGTTAGGGCACCTTTGTAACGCAGGAATTTTATGAAATTTACACATGAGTTATTTAAATTCCTGTAAAATTCCACAGGTCTTAACAATTATTTAAATTTACTGCTATGAAAGAAAGCAAAAGTGAGACTAACATTAGGGTGATCATGAGAAAGTGCTACTAGTTATTACGATGATTGATGATTCACAGGAGGAAGCAAAGGTGGCTTTAGAACCAAAGGTATCATCAAGCCATAGACACACGACAAGCACACACATATGCAGGCATTCGAGTGTGACCACACGACAAGCACATAACGCGCATGATTGATTGTTTGGTAAAGGGTGAAACCTAGTGCAAAGGCCCTAGAATGAGGTGTCCTCCAATCCTTATCCCAGAGAATTATAATAACTCAAAAGCTCATCCCACATGGAGGAGAAAGGCAAAAAAGAAAATAAAAAGATCTTGCATTAGGTTAGGAGCGTAGGAGGCAGCAGGGCCCTGCATTATTGCAGCTTTGTTTTTGCAGGCTTTGTTAGTAGCCTAATAATCCTTTTGCTGGTTGTACTAATAGTCTAGTGCATCTGCTAGGCTTGAGCCTTGAGTGATGACAAAGTCCAGGACATGCTGGGAACTCCAGCAGGTGTACTGTGGATGGAAATCATAACTCAGATTAGTTCTAGTGCAATTGTACTTGTTTCTGACAGCTGAATGCAGAAGTTTGATCCCCCTCAGAAATTTTCAGCATTTAAATGTTCACTTTTTTGTATATGTATTTCATTTTAAAGAAACAATTATATTTCTTGAAGAAAAGAAGAGTACCAATATGTTTAACCAAGAGGTTAATTAGCAAGTTTTAGATGGAACATCACTCAAGACAGTAAAACCAACATCTGTTGAAATTGAGCACGTTCTGTTTCCATTCATGAGAAGGAACTAACAACAGTTGATGACATTCCATTTGATTCATGCCAATTTGTCACTGAAAGTTGAAACACTATGTGACAGCCAGAAAAATTTACACTTGGATTCATCATAAGCCTTGAGCATCATGATATAATATAGATACCGACTTGAGCCTAAATAAAACCCAATACACGATGAGATCTATCACCTAAGTTTACAACAACCACCCAGTTGCACCCATCATCCAATCTACACATGGTTGCTGCCAATTCGATTTTTCAGGCTTGATACAACAAACAAGCCTGTAATTGCAGTACTGATTGTTTTCTTTCCGGACAGTCCACCACTTCGCTTTTTAAGAATTTTCACCATTTCAATTCGAATTTGTGCAAAAGGGTACACGCAATACAACTGCCAACTGCTATTATCCTACTGCTCTGGTTGAGCTGATGGGACTAGTGGTTCATGCTCATTAGCACCATTGGATGTTCTGTCCATGCCACACAACTCTGGAGATTTTATAGGCACAAAAGAGGACTTGTGTAGAGCAGCGAAAGCCTTATTTCCTTCACCGTTGCTTCCTAAACAAATGGTATCACCCCGCCCATGCCAGACACCGCACTGGACATTATTTATCTCCAAAGTCCGAGCCTCCTGTTCATTCAATGCTAGAAACTGTTAGATCAAGAGATCAAAAAAAACAAATAACTTATGTTGAACTGGGACTTCAGAGGGGTTTCAAGATATAATATAACCTGGCACAGCGTACAGCAAGGACAAATGAGATGGAGAACACAGTCATCTAGACTGCTATCAGTGCCCTGTATCAGGAAAAAAAAAGTTAAGAAAAAGAAACGAAGGTGCACTATCAGCTTAATCACAAAAAAAGACATAGTCAATGAGATGGCTGGATTTTCTCCAAACTTCGTGCTTGGCAATTCCTAAATTGAAGTGCTCATACTTATATCTATCCGTATGTTGACAACATAACTATAGCAGGTATTCCAAAGTCCAAACTATCAAGACCAGCAGGATTTACTTATCATTTGTTTGAGTTAAGCATTCGTAGTCATACTGTGTGATGCAAATGAAAACAAGAGACAACCAACTGCATTAAGCACTAATACTAGGCTACATAACAGCAACCTGTTTCAATGCTTTAAATGAAAAATGGTAATGCCAAGAAATACATACCCTGATATTGAACTGCTTCCTGATTCTTCTTCGGAAGTAACCAGTATAGATTGCTATTAAGAGAACAGAGCTAAGTCCCATATACAAATATATATTATGCCTTGTGACAGAAAAGGCGATTAGGCTAACCAGAATAGCCACTAATGAAATGACGTAAACCATGGCCTGAAACATTTTTAATCTTGTGTCAGATTTATGAACAAAGGATAATTTCAAGAAAATAGATGCACATATGTAATATAGAGTGATGCAATAAATTCCAAGAACATTTTTTACATAAGAACTGAGATAGTGATATATATTTAGTATTTCAAGACTGAGATGGCTGTTAAATGAGTAAAATATACTAGGTCTGGCAAGTCCAACGTGCAGTCTGATCCACGGTACCATATAATATAACTACAGAACATCTCACTAGAACTTATCCTATACAGGATGAATCACAATTTGAAATTAAAAAAAAGCATGATGCTTATCAGGCTGACTAGGTTTAAGACATGCCACAGACATATATAATTGTGTAAGCAAATGTAGCACATATTGACAAGCCAAACATGTCCTGCATTAACAACTCAAGCATAGGACTATGGAAAGGACGACTTTGATCTACTCCTGTCTAGTAGTAGATAGTAGATAGCTAGGATGATAAAGGCCCGCATTTCAAGAAACTGTCAGTGGTATAACAAGAGAAATTACAACAGACTTATCTACCTGTGGCTTGTAGATTACATGTAAACTAAAGAAAGAAGCAAGAAGATCAAAATACAGAAATGCACGGTTCAAAATACACAAGAAGCATTTTTTTTCTCAGCACTAATAGGCAATACATCAGTGATAAAATAAACTATTCGGCGTAATAATGCTCACCAGTAGTAATGATACATTCTATTATTGACTGAAAGCATATTTTCCAAATAGAAGGTTTTCCTAGTTTCTATCAATAGCAATAGCAAATAACCTCAGGCGGTTTTACATGTTTACCTCGAGAGCAGTTTTTGACCAGAATCTTTTCAAAGAAAAAGGACAGGTAGGAAATGGACGAATATGGACATATGATGGTGAGTGTGTTATCCTTACCTGAAGGAAGCAAGATCCAAGATTGGCTCTCCGCATGTTCTTGCCAAACCTGTAGCATGGGCAGCTGCAAATGGTCGCAAGCAAAGGACTTCAAAAAACAACGCTCACGCAAAGTTTAATGGTAAATATTTAAATGTGCAGCATAAAAGAAAAATGAAATATTTAGCAGAAAGTAGATCAGAACCATAGAATAGGCAGGATGCCTCACTTTGGGGAATGTTCCCTGCAATTTATCACCCCAAATACGTCTGATTTATCTACAGGTGTAGCTAGCAATTTTTTTCAACAGAGTTAAAATTCACCAAACTGTGACGCTGCTTCTAATTCAAATTAATCAAAACAGAAACCAGAGAGAGAAAAAATATTGAGACTTAAAGCAAAATTTCCTCCATCTCCATGAACCTTACAGCTCCAACGGGAAAAATCCACCAAATTAGAGACAAGGAATCGCATTTGAAGCTGTCAAATTTGAATAGTGCGACTTCCGGCACCAGGGCTCCCCTGCCTTATTTTCTTCTATGCATTCCAAACAAAGCTGCACCTTTCGTTCCCAAATCCGCACAAAAATCAGTCAACCGACATGAAAATTTCCCGCGAAAACACTAAATCCCCAAGCTTACCCATCACAGCCAGCAAAACCAGATCCCAATCAAACACAGATTCATGAAAACGAGGAGGAAAGAGTCACAGCTCCACCTACCAGGCGGCCTCGAGCGCGATTCGCCTGTCCTCCAAGCAATCCAGCACCACGTCCCCCTCCCACATCCTCTGCACCCCTCCCCCTCCTCCTCCTCCACCACCGGCCTCCACCGTGGCCGCCGCCGCCGCCGCGGTAGAATCCTTCCTCCTCTCCGCCGCCAGCGCCACCGAGGCGCACAGCATGTCGAAGTCCAGCACCGCCATCACCTCCTCCTCCTCCCCCTCGCTCTCCTCCTGCCGGCCCCTCGCCGCCGTCGACGCCTCCTCCTCCCGCGCCGCCGCGGCCATTCTCTCTCTCTCCTCTCTCTAAAGCCGCCTCAGTTTCGTATTGCCCCGGGTTTTTAATAACGTCTTAAGCGCCTCCGATTAGGAGGAGAAGGGAGGGAAAAGATATAGTAACACATTTCGATTAATTAATTAATTATAATTAATAATTAATCACGGGTGCGCGTTAGAATTTTAAGTAACAGTTTACATGACAGGTGGGCCACCGGAAGAGTCGTTCGCGCGAGGCTACCACTGCGGGGCCCACATGACAGTGAGATAATCTGGAGAATACGTGGGTACGCGTAGGTCGGGCTGCCTGTTAAACCGGGTAATTAGTAGTACTAGTAGTAATTAACACGAGGGGGGATTGCTAATAATAATGGCGCGTGATTGGGGTGGTTTATTAGTGGTTGGATCGGGCGGCCAAGCCCCACCCGCCAGCCCAGCCAGACTGGTGGTGGGCCATGTAGGCCCACGTGTCAGTGGGAGTAGGTGGCGGCGTTCCTATCTCCGGCTCGCCCGCGCTCCGGGGCACCAAACGTGTACCTGAGAATTTGCGTTATGAAAGGCACGTTTTTTTTTTTGTTTTTAGTTCGGCCGACATGTTTTGCTTGCGTATCCTGAATAAGAAGTTAGTTCTTCTGCCAAAATCGACTAGAAATGAACCTTCTTCTATCAGGGCATCTCATGTTCAATCTTGGAAGTATCTTCGTTTTGTGGTTTTTTGCTTGTTCATGTGATTAAGAGTATGCGTATTAGATTTTTCAACAAAAAAGGCGAGTATATGTTTCGGTCTTTAGATTACAAACAGAAACTACAAGTATGTTGCTTTTGCAGTTTGCCTTGCAACTAGTTTTCTTGTTAGATGGTCCATTCTGCCAATCATATCTAGACACTGAATTATTGGCTCAACCGCAAAAAAAAACACTTTAATTTGATACTATATCATTGAAGTCTGATCTGTGGTTCAGAGTGATACAAGTTCCTGTCTGTGTGACTCGACCCGTATAAAGAGAGAGATGATTTGTCACGATTTTTTTTAGGGTTATTGTCTGTATGACTCGACCCATTTCTGAAAGACTGAATCGACATATCTTAAGATTGGTGAAGTCCCTACGAACGTCTCATGTCGATGAGTATATCGTCTATCATTAAAAAATAATTAACCGTAGATGCAAACACCAATCAAATATAAGGTTTGAACCCGGATAGACTAGTTGCACCACAATAAACCTAACTAGTTAGCTATGCTCACTTCGTGATTATTCCAATTTTATTATGAAAGTAATGACTCATAGTAAGCACAATAAAAGGCTATAAATTAACTATAATCATATGTGGAGGAGAGACGAGAGATGAGAGAAAAGAGAAAAAAATGTAAGCATACATGGAGGAGAAGAGATGAGAGATGAGAGAAAAGAGAAAAAAATGGGCTACAGATGTTGTAGCCCGCTACAACACAAACTTTAAAGATAATAGGTGTATGAGAGATGTGTGTATGAATAGTGTAGTAAATATTTATTTAAACTATTGTATATTAAGGCTATTAAATTAACTGTAGATTATATATAACTAATCGTTGACTATACTATTAAACTTACTTTGCTCTAAGAAATTATGCATCTCGCACACCACAAAACGCGCAACGAGATGTGCACGTAATTAACCAGCTTTAAAACCATGAGAAAGTAGCACACCCAACGTAACGCTGCTCCCTTCTATTTCTTTTTCTCCTTTTCCTTTTACTCCATGGTGTTGCTTGCTTTCGCACGGTAATGGTCGGCAAGCGAGAGCACGAGTGGGCGAGTGGGCGAGCGATGCGGGCGAAGCAAAGCAAGGGATGTCGTGCCGCCCGCCACAAACGGAAATATGGGGCGGAAAGCGACGCCACCCGGTGATCCTGGCCGTGAGCCGTGAGCGTGAGCTGCGGAGCTTCGCTGTGGGCCTGTGGCCTGTGGGCACCATCCGTAGTGCAGCGGCAAAGTGGGCCTCGCGATTATTGCATCCTGGGTTGTCGTTGCGGCTTTCGTTTTGAGCCTTACACGTGCAAGGGTACGCATCTCCGGCCGAGTCGATCGGTTGCAACAGCCAAAAGGAGTTGCAATTTGCCACCTGACAAGTGGCAACTTGTCGTTTGCTGGTTCCCTTTTGCATTGTGGGGTATACACATTAGTGACAAATGTTTATCTGACTTACTTTCTCCCTTAAAAAACTTAACCAGTATAGATATGACTTATCCTAATACAATAAATCTAAACAATGATTCATTATTGTTCAGATTCATTGTATTAGGATGAGTCTGTTGACGATGGATTTTGGTAATCGACTTGGAAAGGAAAGAGGAAACCGAAGCAGAGAAGGATTCGAGAGAGATTTCCTGTACAAACTATCGGGATATTTATACCCGAGGTTACAACAGAACCCTTGTAGGGCACGATCTTATCTACAACTAACAAACGAGTCTTTGCGGCAAACTCTAGCCACAGATTAGATCTAAACTACCTAATTTACAAGATACAATTGCCCAAAACCGAGCTTTATCTCTATTCGGCAACTTCCTTGAAGCTTACTTTGAGCCCAGACCAAGCCCACGTTGACACTGTCAACTCACAACCCGTATCGGCCCGTGACCAAACCAAATCCGTATCGGCCGATATGCCCTTTATAGCAACACTCCCCAAGTCCGATACGGTTACCGAGTCCGATACGAAGCTTGGTCCGACTCCAACTTAATCTTTCTTCCCTGCTTCGGTTTCCTCTTTCCTTTCCAAGTCGATTACCAAAATCCGTCGTCAACACATGCCCCCCAATTCCGCTTCATTATATAATGTGGCGGAATTAGCTCCAGGGAACTCATCGACTCTTTGCTAGGTTTAACCTGAAAACCGCACAGATCCAGATTCGAATCCTCTCGCCGCCGATTCGACAAACCCCTCGTGTTCTTTAATTCCGGCGACCCCTCGGCGTCTCGTCAACTTCGACCCCCTTCACAGCGACCCCTCCAACGACAACGATGGCCTCCGCCCCGTTCTACGCCTCCGAGATCCCTGCGGTAAGTCGATTCCTTCAAAACCCGCATTATTATCATTTCCGCCGATTTCCCCAAATTAGGTCTTTACTTTCTGCCCCCCTTAGGCCTTATATTTTCATCGTCGTTCTCACGTTTTAGGTCTTCAAGAACCAAATCCTGATTCCCACCGACGATAAGTCCCATCGCTTCCTCTTGGGCCCCATGGGCGACTGCGACCCAACCTGGCTCATCAACGCCGAGACAGACAGAATCCCTTTCAGACAAGCCAAACCCACCGTTTCGGCGTGGAAGCACACCTTCAGATCATGGCCNGGATCGATGAGTATAAATGTGTTGATCATGAAGTAATCTTAAGATCTCTTTCTGGTTGATGTATTTATACTGGCCGATTGGCTTATATAAGGTTGCACTAGAGTACTAGCTGGTGTAGTTGTCTTAGTCATTCTTATCGGCCAATATTATTAGTTGAAGCCTACATGTCAATGAAGGCCGATAAGATTAGATTCATGTCTTACATATTTTCTAAGTGAGCCGATACAGCTTTGCCCTATCGGCTGGGCTATGACAATGTGTCATCGGTCTGTTGACCGATCGGCCATTGTTTTCTGACTCGGTTCGCTTGTTTCTTGTTGATTGCAGATCAAATCAACTGGCACGCTCTACTTACGACTAGGCAAGCCATTTGGACCTGCACTGGAGCTAAGCAGATCTCCCAGGCCGCCGTGGTAACGCGGAACCCGTTTGGTTGCTGGACGGGTCGAAATTCTGCGCCAACACGCTTTTGGCACGCCCGGTGGGACGTCAAGATTCAAGATTCTCACCAGCAACAAGAACACTTCGAGATGTCGAAGCAGGCCGAGATCGTCGAGGAGAACGTCATTCCGGTGACCGCCGACCAGCTTAGCGCAGAACAAAAAGCTGAGATGGACAGTCTGGTCGCGCAGTTCCGGAATATGTACCTGCAGACATATTCCATGACTCGGCAGGGCACCTTGATTCAAAAGTCCAAGGTGGTCATGCCGAGTTCTGGAGTTGGAGCTGGAACGTCGGCGGCGGCGCACGATCAAGCCGTCAAAACTGAAGACACTGCAGCGCCGACGTTGCAGGACCGAATCGACTCCGCAGTTCACTCTGCGCTAATCAACCAGTCAGGGATCCTGGTGAACACGGTGACCAATACGGTCAAGTCGATCCTGGATGGTTCAATCCATCAGTACAAGCCTCAGGGTCCGATCTACCTGCCAGAAAATAAGTTCCCTGCTTATCGGACTTTGAGGAACGACCTGAGCACGGCTCAGCCGACAACGCCGATGCCACCTCCATCGGCGCAACCAACAACGACCCTGCCGCTGATCCTCACCAAGCAGGCGGGAGGAAGCCCTCAGCACATCACGGAGGAGCAGTACGCTCAATGGACCAAGGGGAAGCAACCGGTGGTTGAGCCGATGCAGCAAGTTCCCGTCCATCAGCCATCGGCCGGACAACCGCACGCCCCGGCACTCAACGGTCCTCCGCTTCAAGCTGCATACAACGTGCCGCAAGGCTTTCAGCAGCACACCGCAGGGCAGTACGGCGCGCAGAACCTGGATCACCACTATCAACCGTACTCCCCCAGGCACTACCAAGCAGAGGGCCTCCAACAATCCTACCAGCAGGACCTCCCGCATCGGCCTGCAGGATACTGGGCTGACATGATAGCCGAAGTGATGCGAGATCAATTCGGCTTGAAGCCCAAAGAAAACTCTACAGTGTATCGGCACCCGTATCCCGAGGAATTTGACAGGGTTCCATTGCCGGGCCGATACAAGATCCCGGATTTCTCCAAGTTTTCGGGACAAGACAATGTCTCGACATATGAGCACGTCAGCCGATTCTTAGCGTAGTGCGGGGAAGCATCGGCTGTCGAGGCATTGAGGGTGAGGTTTTTCCCTCTGTCTTTATCAGGGTCTGCCTTCACATGGTTCTCTTCCTTGCCCTGCAATTCCATCAGAGGATGGATAGATCTGGAGAAGCAGTTTCATAGCTATTTCTACAATGGTGTACAAGAGATGAAGCTGTCCGATCTGACTGCCATCAGGCAGCGAATGGATGAATCGGTCCCCGAGTACATACAAAGATTCAGAGATATACGCAACAGATGTTATAGTCTCAGTCTGACCGATTCCCAGTTAGCCGACCTGGCATTTCAGGGATTGCTAGGGCCGATACGCGAGAGATTCTCCTCTCAGGAATTTGACAGCCTCGCTCAGCTGGCACAACGCGTATCGGCCCACGAGCAGCGATTCCAGGAGGCGAAGAAGTTCGCAAAAAGGGTTAACACGGTGTATCAGTACGCCTCCGACGATGAAGACGATGAAGACGCCGATGTCGACCTAGCCGAGTGGGCCCGGATGAAGAAATCAACAACCTGCCAGTGGGCCAAGAAAGGAGATAAAGAGGATAAATATGATTTCGACATCAACAAGGCTGACAAGATATTTGACCTGCTGTTGCAAGAAAAGCAGATTCAGCTGCCAGTAGGTCACGTATTGCCATCGGCCGAAGACATCAAGAAGAGGAGATATTGCAAGTGGCACAATTCCTATTCACACCATACGAATGAATGCAAGATCTTCCGGCAACAAATTCAATCGGCCATTGAGCAGGGCAGAATTAAGATCGACGATGCCAAGCGGCCGATGAAGATTGAAGGCCACCCGTTCCCAGTCAACATGGTGCGGGCGGACAGGGCCGATGGTGGTGGTCATCGGACTGGCAAGCGGCCTCATCAGACCTCTGAGGGATTGATCAGAAAATATCGGCGGAGGCGNGACCTGATGGAAATCCTTACGCCGGCCATCTTCCTGGAACAATACCGATTCAAGCTTTTCAGAGCAAAGGAAAGACTTGCAGAACGACGACAGCGCGAACAACTGGAATCGGCTCTGTCCGCTAGCAAAGCTCAAGTGAATGCCGATAAGACCAGGTTGGACGAGCTAGCGGTGGAGCCGATCGTGCTGAAAAATAGGCTTGAAGAACTCCGTCGCCTCGAGGCAGAGCTAGAATCGAAGCTATCCGCTACACGCCAAGAAATCCAGGAAGTCGAAGCCGGGATAGCTGCATCGCCCAAGATCATAGAAGACCAGACGGCAAAGCTCAAGGCATCGGCCAAGTACCTCGCAACCCTGAGCAAGTCACTGAAACCAATCCCAGGGACGATGGCCGATGATGCCCAGGCTATCGAAGACGTTGAGCACATCCGTCGTAAGGCCATTGCTGCTATTGCAGACTTCATCGGGTGATGTAGCATATGTTATTTCTACAATGTAGAACCGTACACCTTATCGGCCATGCAGCCGAATTTGTTTCGATAATTCCAGCTTAATTTATTAATTCTGAAATCCTCTTTACCCTTTATCGGCCGTGCAGCCGAACTGTTTTGAAAATTCCAACCATATGTATCTTCAAGATGAACAATCCGATTATACGCAATCTCATCAGCCAGATAGCCGAAGTCAATCGCCAAACAAATTCCAACCATATGTATCTTCAAGATGAACAATCCGATTATACGCAATCTCATCAGCCAGATAGCCGAAGTCAATCGCCAAACTGAACAATTTGCGAAAATTCCTGCATAAACCATCGCATCGGCCAGCAAGCCGAAGTCTTCTGATAATTCCGATGAAAATTCCTGTATATAATGATGCCCCCCAAATTTTAGAAGATGAGGGCTCATGTTCTGAAATTTGAACTAAGGGCGATAGTATTTATCGGCCATCTAGAGACGATGTTTGACTACATCGGCTATTATCATAAATCGGCTAGGGGGCCGATCATGAATCAATCCAGATACTGGGATAATACCGTTTCAAGTATTTGCCATTGAGAGCTCGTCCATAAATCTCGCCATCCAATCCCTTGAGCAGATAAGCATTGTGAGGAACACATCGATGAATTAGAAAAGGGCCTTCCCAATTAGGTGACCACTTGCCGAATTTATTATCTCTGGAGCCGATCGGCATTATCAATTTCCACACAAGGTCTCCTTCCTCAAACGATTTGGCAACAACCTTTTTATTATAATGACGGGCCACTCTATCTTTATCGCGCTTGATTTTCTCCAAGGCCCGTAATCGAACATGTGCCAAATCGTCCAGTTCATCTACCATAAGATTATGGTACTCATCGGCTGTCAAGTCATCTTGCAAAGCAATCCTTCTTGAGCCGATGGCGGTTTCCCACGGCAGTACAGCTGCATGCCCATAGACCAGCTGGTAGGGAGGCACTTGGATTGCACCATGGCAAGCCATCCGATACGCCCAAAGGGAATCGGCCAGCGTTGTATGCCATTGTCTTGGCTGTTCGTCGATTTTCCTCTTGATTAATTTGATCAAAGACTTGTTGGAAGCCTCTGCCTGCCCATTAGCCTGCGCATAGTAAGGAGAAGAATTGAGTAATCTGATGCCCATACTGTCAGCAAATTGGACGAACTCATCGGACACGAAGATCGATCCCTGATCTGTGGTTATCGTCTGAGGTAACCCAAACCGATATATGATATGCTCCTTGACGAACTGAATAGCATCTTTGGAATCAACCCTCTTGAGAGGAACGGCCTCAACCCACTTTGTGAAGTAATCTGTAGCCACTAATATATACTTGTGTNAGTGGAGCAGAAGATTCTTATCAGGGCAGCTCGAGCAGACAAACGCATCGGCCGGCCAAGCAGCGGAAATCTGTACATGAAAGGCTGGGGCCGATGCACCAAGATCAAGACGATGAAGATGAGGAGCAAGTCCAGAACCCCCAATGGTGCCCAAGCGAGGTATTCACCAAGACACAGAAACGGCGGGTTCAGAGGCTGAGGAGGAAAGAGCAAATCCAAGAGCAACAAGCTGAAATACCCCATCGGCCAACCAAGACCAGAAAAGAGTGGAGAATAAAATCCACGGTGGCCAGGGCCGATGAGGGTACCTCCAATACGGCTCAGGGCAGCTCGGCTTCAAAAGGTAAGAAAGCGGCATCGGCGCCGGTTAACATGGTGTTTATATTGCCGGCAGAATACAGTGTGCAGGCGGCCGATGAAGCGATGGCTGATGAGGAACAAAGTTCAGCCAGACTACGGTTGTCACCGGACCAAGCTACTTTCGACAAGCCAGTTGACGCCAGCTATAGACATCTTCGGCCGTTGTACATCAAAGGATTCATCAACGGGCGGCCGATGACGAAGATGCTGGTCGATGGCGGCGCAGCAGTCAATTTAATGCCATACACAACCTTCAGGAAGCTTGGAAAAGTACCTGAGGATCTTATCAAGACAAATATGGTATTAAAAGACTTCGGTGGCAACGCATCCGAGGCGAAGGGGGTCCTGAACGTGGAACTCACCGTGGGCAGTAAAACAATTCCCACCACCTTCTTCGTCTTCGATGGAAAGGGTTCCTACAGCTTGTTGTTGGGACGAGATTGGATCCATGCTAATTGCTGTGTCCCTTCAACAATGCACCAATGCCTCATGCAATGGCAAGGGGACCAAGTCGAGATCGTGCAGGCCGATCGGTCAGTACATGTCGCCAATGCCGATCTCGCAGTTTGGGAGATGGAGGGAATCGATTGCTTGTCCGGGCGAGTCTGGGACGCCGATTTCCTCAAGGTAACCGATTGCGATATCGAGGCAATTGAAGATCAAGACCAGCGGTTACTTTAGCGAAGATGCACCATCCGCCGTTGATAATGACCTCTACACAGATGATGCGGTGGATGAGTTAGACGGCAAGTTAGGACAAGGTTTCACGTCGGCCGATGAGTTGGAAGAAATTGACATAGGGATAGGTGATAGGCCTAGGCCGACGTATGTAAGCACTAATTTGCCAAAGGAATATAAGAATAATTTGATAGATCTTTTGAAAGAATTCAGAGATTGTTTTGCATGGGAATACCATGAGATGCCTGGATTAAGCCGATCGATCGTAGAACATCGGCTACCAATCAAACAAGGCTATCGGCCTTTTAAGCAAGCTCCTCGGAGGTTTAAGGCCGATATGCACGAAGCCATAAAAGCAGAGATCACAAGACTTTACGACGCCAACTTTATCAGGCCCTGCCGATACGCGGAGTGGGTCTCCAACATAGTTCCGGTGTTGAAAAAGAACGGCAAGCTAAGGGTATGCATCGATTTCAGAGATCTAAATAAGGCGACGCCCAAAGATGAGTACCCTATGCCGTTGGCCGATTTGCTCGTTGACGCCGCTTCTGGGCATAAGATCATCAGTTTCATGGACGGCAATGCGGGCTACAATCAGATCTTTATGGCTAAAGAGGATATTCACAAGACAGCCTTCAGGTGCCCAGGGGCAATCGGCCTATATGAATGGGTCGTCATGACATTTGGTTTGAAGAATGCTGGGGCTACGTATCAGAGGGCTATGAACTATATTTTTCATGATCTTATCGGCTCTCTGATTGAAGTCTATATAGACGATGTCGTCGTAAAGTCAAGGGAACATGATATGCACTTGGCCGACTTACGCAAGGTACTAGAAAGGGCGAGGAAATATGGTTTGAAGTTGAACCCTAATAAATGTGCCTTCGGCGTATCGGCCGGTCAGTTTTTGGGTTTCTTGGTCCATGAGAGGGGGATTGAAATCACACAGAAGAACATCGATGCCATCAAGAAAATCAAGCCTCCAGAAAACAAGACCAAGTTACAGTCTCTGCTTGGCAAGATCAACTTCGTCCGGCGTTTTATATCAAATTTGTCGGGTCGTATAGAGCCATTCACTCCGCTGTTAAAGATAAAGGACGACGAAGAGTTTATATGGGGTGACAAGCAACAGAAAGCGCTAGACGATATCAAAGAATATTTAACTTCTCCGCCGGTCTTAATCCCTCCACAGAAAGGAATCCCATTCAAATTGTACTTGTCAGCCGATGAGAAATCCATCGGCTCAGTCCTGGTTCAAGACGTTAACGGCAAGGAAAGAGCTATTTTTTATCTCAGCAGGAGAATGTTAGATGCGGAAACAAGGTACACGCCAGTGGAGAAATTATGCCTTTGTCTATATTTTTCATGTACTAAATTGAGGCATTACCTGCTTTCCAACGAGTGCATAGTGGTGAGCAAGGCCGATGTGATGAAATACATGCTATCGGCCCCTGTGTTGAAAGGACGAGTTGGGAAGTGGATCTTTGCTTTAACGGAGTTTGATCTTCGATATGAATCGGCCAAAGCGATCAAAGGACAAGCCCTGGCCGATTTCATCGTTCAACATAGAGATGACTCAGTTGCATATGCAGACATTGTACCGTGGACGTTATATTTCGATGGATCCGTCTGCAGACACGGTTGCGGTATCGGCCTAGTCATCATCTCCCCTCGGGGGGCAAGTTTCGAGTTCGCATTCACTATCAAGCCTTATTATACCAACAATCAAGCAGAATATGAGGCGGTGCTCAAAGGCTTGCAGTTGTTACAAGAAGTCGAGGCCGATGCCGTGGAAATCATTGGTGATTCACAGCTAGTAATTAATCAACTTTCTGGGGAGTATGAGTGCAGAGATGATATTCTCAAAGTCTATAATGAAGAGTGCACAGAGTTGTTACACGGTTTCCGGATCGTAACGATGAGGCACATACCCAGGAAGCAGAATTTCGAAGCCAATGATTTAGCTCAGGGGGCATCGGGGTACAGGCCGATGGCTAAAGACATTCCAATTCAGGTTGCTCTCGTGCACGCCGATGATTGGAGGTTTGATATCATTGAGTATTTGAGAAACCCTTCCCAATCGGCGTCACGCAGAATGAAATATAAAGTGTTACACTATGTTTTACTGGACGATAACCTATATTATCGGACGGTTGATGGTGTCCTACTCAAATGCCTAGGTCCTGAGGAGGCTAAGACCGTTATGGGCGAAGTACATGAAGGGATTTGTGGCACCCATCAATCGGCCCATAAAATGAAATGGCTGATGAAGCGCGTCGGATACTTTTGGCCAACCATGCTAGAAGATTGCTTCAAGTATTATAAAGGATGTCAGGATTGTCAGAAATTTGGAGCAATTCAGAGAGCACCGGCATCGGCTATGCATCCAATCATAAAGCCGTGGCCGTTTCGAGGATGGGGAATAGATATGATCGGCCAGATTAACCCACCATCTAGTAAGGGACACAAGTATATATTAGTGGCTACAGATTACTTCACAAAGTGGGTTGAGGCCGTTCCTCTCAAGAAGGTTGATTCCAAAGATGCTATTCAGTTCGTCAAGGAGCATATCATATATCGGTTTGGGTTACCTCAGACGATAACCACAGATCAGGGATCGATCTTCGTGTCCGATGAGTTCGTCCAATTTGCTGACAGTATGGGCATCAGATTACTCAATTCTTCTCCTTACTATGCGCAGGCTAATGGGCAGGCAGAGGCTTCCAACAAGTCTTTGATCAAATTAATCAAGAGGAAAATTGACGAACAGCCAAGACAATGGCATACAACGCTGGCCGATTCCCTTTGGGCGTATCGGATGGCTTGCCATGGCGCAATCCAAGTGCCTCCCTATCAGCTGGTCTATGGGCATGAAGCTGTACTGCCGTGGGAAACCGCCATCGGCTCAAGAAGGATTGCTTTGCAAGACGACTTGACAGCCGATGAGTACCATAATCTTATGGTTGACGAACTGGACGATTTGGCACATGTTCGATTACGGGCCTTGGAGAAAATCAAGCGCGATAAAGATAGAGTGGCCCGTCATTATAATAAAAAGGTTGTTGCCAAATCGTTTGAGGAAGGAGACCTTGTGTGGAAATTGATAATGCCGATCGGCTCCAGAGATAATAAATTCGGCAAGTGGTCACCTAATTGGGAAGGCCCTTTTCTAATTCATCGATGTGTTCCTCGCAATGCCTATCTGCTCAAGGGATTAGATGGCGAGATTTATGGACGAGCTCTCAATGGCAAATATTTGAAACGGTATTATCCCAGTATTTGGATTGACTCATGATCGGCCCCCTAGCCGATCTATGGTAACAGCCGATGTAAGCAAGCATCGTCTCTAGATGGCCGATAAATACTATCGCCCTTAGTTCAAATTTCAGAACATGAGCCCTCATCTTCCAAAATTTGGGGGGCATCTATATATACAGGTTTGTATACAGGAATTTTCAGAACGGAATTTTTCGAGGAATCTTCAGTTGGAATTTTTCAAGGATTTTTTCAGTATGGCGATTGACTTCGGCTATCGGGCTGATGAGATTGCGTATAAAGGGATTGTTTGTGTTAAAGAGATATATGTCTGGAATGTTCGAAACGAATTCGGCTGCATGGCCGATAAAGGGTAAGAGGATTTCAGATTCAATAAATTAGACTGGAATTATCAAAACAAATTCGGCTGCATAGCCGATAAGTACAGAAATAACATGTGCTACATCACCCTATGAAGTCTGCAATAGCAGCAATGGCTTTACGACGGATTTGCTCAACGTCTTCAATAGCCTGGGCATCATCGGCCATCGTCCCTGGGATTGGTTTCAGTGACTTGCTTAGGGTCGCGAGGTACTTGGCCGATGCTTTGAGCTTGGCCGTCTGATCTTCTATGATCTTGGGTGATGCAGCTATTCCGGCTTCGACTTCCTGGATTTCTTGGCGTGTAGCGGCCAGCTTCGATTCTAGCTCTGCCTCGAGGCGACGGAGTTCTTCAAGCCTATTTTTCAGCACGATCGGTTCCACCGCTAGCTCATCCAGCCTGGTCTTATCGGCATTCACTTGAGCTTTGCTAGCGGACAGGGCCGATTCCAGTTGTTCGCGCTGCCGTCGCTCTGCAAGTCTTTCCTTTGCCCTGAAAAGCTTGAATCGGTATTGTTCCAGGAAGATGGCCGGCGTAAGGATCTCCATCAGGTCTTCGGGCAGTTCGTCTTGGATCTCTTGTACCCTGACTCTGATGGAGGAGCAGTCTTCTACCAAA
Organism: Oryza officinalis; assembly: GCA_008326285.1. NCBI lineage: Eukaryota > Viridiplantae > Streptophyta > Magnoliopsida > Poales > Poaceae > Oryza > Oryza officinalis. The sequence goes on from BDMV01000007.1 coordinate 43,874,358, forward strand.
CACTCCAGCGAGGCTTCTAGCCGATTCCCGATGTCAGTCAGCCGATTCTTCAAGTCATCAGAGATCGGCGCCCTGGCTGTGCTGGGTAGTTCCTTATCCTCATCATCAAGGAACTGGCCGATATCGAAGGAGAACATATCGGCTAGGTTCTGCAGATATCAACATGGATCGAGGTTAGCCTTGTTAATCAGGAATCAACAGAAAGAGGATCAGGGTAATCATGGTTACCTGTGTTGGAGCGTTGGTAGTGCTTACATCGGCCTTCCTTTGCTTTGACAACACAGCAGGCGAGGGGGCTGGCCGAGGTGGTGAAGGTGATGGAGCCCTAGGCTGAAAATGCAAGAAATTGGTAAGTAGGGTTATGTGGTTAGAAAAATTATGCAAACAATTGACTCTTACCGAAACAGTCGGAGAGGGTGGTGGAGAAGGAGAAGGGGTTCTCAATCGTGCCTTGGCTCGTTCGCGTCGTTGTAAAGTTGTTTTCTTGGATCTTGGCATAGGGGCCGATTGAGTTCTCTCCTTCAATACAGACGACACCGCAGCCTGAAAGAGGGTAGGAAGTTAAAGTGTGACAGTGCAAGAAGATTATGCAAATACAAAGAAGAGAATATATTGACCTTGCGAACTGCGTGCCTAGTCCTTCTTGGTTGTGGAGCATCATCTTGGTCATCGGCCGGTGGGATCTCAGTGGTTTCGGCCGATGGTTCTTGAGTGGTTTCGGCTGATGGATTTTCTTCTTCGTGGGTGTCGGCCGCTGCTGCATCGACCTCCTCCTCCATCACTTGTTCTTCGAGGAACTCTTCCAAGGAGGGGTCTAGTTCTTCGGCATCGGCTTGGTCATCAGCTCTGGCCTTCTTGCTGGCTTTCTGCGATTTGCCTTTGGCTGGCGCTTTCCTCTTGGGGTTTTCTTTAAGCGTCGGGCCTTGAAGAAGCGATGCCACTTTTGGGGCAGTGAGGCCGATGATGGATTCCAAGACGGTTGACCCCGATGGAGCTATGGCTTGAGTGTAGAAAATCTTCCGTCCACTGTTGCTCACAGATGGGATCGGCTCATCCGGGACTTGAGGGCTGATGCCTTGGATAAGTTCTGTCACATAGAACCTGGCCGATTGATGAAAGATGTGAGCGGCCCACTCTTGCCACCAGGTTTGGAAGTTAATATGCACAAAGGCACTCAGATGCAGCCGATCGCAGTCGCCGAGATTAGGGAGCTCGACTTCCATTGCTTTGTTCATGATCAGGGCCGATGGGACTATGCCTCTGCTCTCTAGGAGCTTATGAAGATGCAAGCTGATGGGAAGTTGTCCGAGCCCGCATTGTCTAGCAGCTGTCATTGGGGTGTAAAACTCATAAGACAAGCTGGTGCTCCTTCCCTGAAAGACACCTACTGGAAGCAGGCATGGCGTGAGGCCGATCATGAACAATTCCCTTGATTCCATGTCGTCATTTATTAAGCTCAGTTGCAAGTCGTCTGGAAGCTCGAAGTCTCGGTCCGATGTATAGACAAACATGTCCATCCTGGCTGATGGAGGGCCGGTGAAGAAGCGGATGAACCATGCAGCCATATCATCGGCCGATTGATCTGCGCCGGGGTAGATGGAGGCTGCTTCCCCGTACGACATGCATCTTCTGTCCCTCGGGTCTTCGTGATCGGCATATTTGGATGGAAAGCGGGAATCTGATAGAGGTGGCCGATCAACCATGGTGTTGGTGTATATGGTTAGCCAGAGTTGAACGAACCACCATGGTCCTCCATGAGCCACGGTCTGTTTCAGCATCAGGTCTTGTGTGGCAACATGGAGTAGCCGATATACAGCTCCTAGAAGGTATCGGCCCAAGGGGATTTGTCTCTTGTCGACCAAAGCTTGAGCCAAGTGTTGACAGTTTGTAGTAGGGCCACAGGTCGATCCACAGAAGACAAATCTCTCCAACCATAGCGTCAGGAAAGCTACGTGTTCTCGCTCTGAAACTGATCCCTGTTCCATGTGTTCAGAGATATATCCGGACCAGCCTCCGATTTTCTTGGTCTTCAGTTTGTGACTGCTGTTTACTAGGAGGCTCAAGGGGTTGATCTCAGAGCTAATATCTAGTCCTGTGAGTACCTTGATATCTATAAGGGTTGGGGTCATCGGACCTTGCTTGAATATAAAGGAGTTCAAGGTATTTGACCAGAAGTAGCTGGCGGCTGACATTAATGGCTCATTTTTCTTGGTATCGGCCAGGGATAGAGTTATGCATTGGCCGATTCCAATCTCATCCCAGTGGACTTGTTTGACCGCAGCGATCTTTTTGTGCCAAGTCCTATATCCATTTAGCTTTGATGGCCATGATCTGAAGGTGTGCTTCCACGCCGAAACGGTGGGTTTGGCTTGTCTGAAAGGAATTCTGTCTGTCTCGGCGTTGATGAGCCAGGTTGGGTCGCAGTCGCCCATGGGGCCCAAGAGGAAGCGATGGGACTTATCGTCGGTGGGAATCAGGATTTGGCTCTTGAAGACCTAAATCGTGAGAACGATGATGAAAATATAAGGCCTAAGGGGGGCAGCAAGTAAAGACCTAATTTGGGAAATCGGCGGAAATGATAATAATGCGGGTTTTTGAAGGAATCGACTTACCGCAGGGATCTCGGAGGCGTAGAACGGGGCGGAGGCCATCGTTGTCGTTGGAGGGGTCGCTGTGAAGGGGGTCGAAGTTGACGAGACGCCGAGGGGTCGCCGGAATTGAAGAACACGAGGGGTTTGTCGAATCGGCGGCGAGAGGATTCGAATCTGGATCTGTGCGGTTTTCAGGTTAAACCTAGCAAAGAGTCGATGAGTTCCCTGGAGCTAATTCCGCCACATTATATAATGAAGCGGAATTGGGGGGCATGTGTTGACGACGGATTTTGGTAATCGACTTGGAAAGGAAAGAGGAGACCGAAGCAGAGAAGAAGGATTAAGTTGGAGTCGGACCAAGCTTCGTATCGGACCCGGTAACCGTATCGGACTTGGGGAGTGTTGCTATAGAGGGCATATCGGCCGATACGGATTTGGTTTGGTCACGGGCCGATACGGGTTGTGAGTTGACAGTGTCAACGTGGGCTTGGTCTGGGCTCAAAGTAAGCTTCAAGGAAGTTGCCGAATAGAGATAAAGCTCGGTTTTGGGCAATTGTATCTTGTAAATTAGGTAGTTTAGATCTAATCTGTGGCTAGAGTCTGCCGCAAAGACTTGTTTGTTAGTTGTAGATAAGATCGTGCCCTACAAGGGTTCTGTTGTAACCTCGGGTATAAATATCCCGATAGTTTGTACAGGAAAGCTCTCTCGAATCAATCACAAAAAACCAGTTCAATCTACTTTCGGCGCATCGCCAACCCTCGCAAGAGGTCTTCTTCAGCGAGTTCTTGCTTCCTCGGAGCAGAGGTAAGAACTCGTCCCCGACGATCTGCATCGTCGGGGCTAGCGTGTCGCTTTAGACACGTTAAGCCTCGATGATGTGATCGTCGATTATCATGTCTTGGATAATTTTGACGAGTGTCTCGATTAAGCCTTGCCAGCGGTTTACTCGTTTTAGGGTTTATTGCCGACAATGGTTTAATTCTCATGCTTGGCTAGATTATTCAATGCATCTGTCATCCCCAAAAGCAATCGACGGCCTGATTTTCTTTGTGTTAAGTCTCAATTCATACTCTGAGTTGCTATCGACCTTAGTCCTGTTTTGAGATCTAACACAAAGCCTGTTTTCGGTTGTAATTAAGGATAGTACCGGGATTTTAGCCGGTCTTACCTAGCATATGTAATTGCTTTATATTACTTGCATATGTTTGCCGCTTATATGTGCGGATCGATGAGTATAAATGTGTTGATCATGAAGTAATCTTAAGATCTCTTTCTGGTTGATGTATTTATACTGGCCGATTGGCTTATATAAGGTTGCACTAGAGTACTAGCTGGTGTAGTTGTCTTAGTCATTCTTATCGGCCAATATTATTAGTTGAAGCCTACATGTCAATGAAGGCCGATAAGATTAGATTCATGTCTTACATATTTTCTAAGTGAGCCGATACAGCTTTGCCCTATCGGCTGGGCTATGACAATGTGTCATCGGTCTGTTGACCGATCGGCCATTGTTTTCTGACTCGGTTCGCTTGTTTCTTGTTGATTGCAGATCAAATCAACTGGCACGCTCTACTTACGACTAGGCAAGCCATTTGGACCTGCACTGGAGCTAAGCAGATCTCCAGGCCGCCGTGGTAACGCGGAACCCGTTTGGTTGCTGGACGGGTCGAAATTCTGCGCCAACAGAGTCACATTCATGTTTAGGGCTCCTTTGAATTACGGGATTGAAAAAACGAAGAAATAAGAAAAACACAGAATTCTGACAAAAATGTAAGTGTAAAACATAAGATTGCAAAACATAAAAAACATAGGAATAATCATTTGATTAGACCACAGAAAAAATACATGAATTTTAGAAAAGATAAAAACTCAAAAAAAAATTCACACGAGGTTTTACCTTATGTTAAATTTTCTTCAAAACTTACATGGAATGAGACATTTTATAGAAATTTTATAGAATTTCATAAGATTTAATCTTTTGATTCAAAGGGCTATATAGAAAAATTTTCTATAGAAATAAAATCCTCTAAAATTTTTATGATTTTTTTTAATCAGAGGCCTTAGATTGAGTTTTTTTAGAAGAAAAAAGTATGTTATAGAAGCCTTATCCAAGGCAAGATATGGTTAGTTTGGAACGCACGATTTTCATGTAACTTTTATAGGGTTTTTGTAAGGATTCGGTGATGTGGATAGAAACCGGGAGAACTTTGGGTGTCTCTGATCCCTGAAACTGTATTTGGCATGTGTAGTTGAGAATTAATCCTTAACACACATAAAACTGACTTATTAGCATATAATTAATTAAGTATTAGCTATTTTTTTAAAAAATTGAATTAATATGAATTTTTAGAAAAACTTTCTCATATAAAACTTAAAAAAAACACACCGTTTATTAGTCTAAAAAGCATTTATGTAAAAAATGAGAGAGATGAGTTGAAAAAATAAGGAGATAAAAACACAGCCTAGAGACAAAACAAAGCTGCAACTCCCGCGGTCCCACGCATTCCAAAATATGGATACTTATGAAGCATTTTACAGATATTAGTGACCGTGGTCAAATTAAACATGCATGGTTAGTTAAGATAAAAAGGTAGATAGAAAAATAAAGCAAGAAACAATTATAATTAGCTGAGATGAGAAATTAATTTTTGCAAATGCAAAATGTAATTTGCATTTGTTTTACATTTGCTACAAACGGCGAGCATAGGAGAAAACATCAATTATATGGCGTGAAGTCGCGGATGTATGATCTAACACACAGTAATAAGGTTAAATTTCAATTTGTATGAAATATTACGTGTGTATATGCATGTGTTAAATTATAATTATAAAATTCAATTACACATGTATGTTAAAGGATTTATATGTATATTTGAGAAAATTTAACTATTTGTCGTTTCGTCGTTCCTACAAGTGACGACTTTTTGACTTGGTCAGATGGAGCAAACCTTTGACTTCACCAACCAGACCCTCTCCATCCACCGTGGTCGGAGATCTCAGTCCCAAATTTAATTTGATGCTATTAGTGTTGCTATATTTTACTATAAATTTAGTTAAATTTTTAAAAAATTTAACTTAAAAAAGAAAAAAACGATTTATAATAAATGAGGGGAGTTTGGTCTTGGAATTTTTCTAACTTTTGACTTGGTCAATCTGACGGAGCCAAGCTTTTGACACTCCACCAACCAAACCCCCTTCATCCCCCGCCCCGGGACCCGCCGCTGCATCGATGGCCGGCGACGAAATGGCCTCGCCGCCGCCGGTGGCGGCGCTCACCAACGACCTCATCGCGGAGATCTTCCTCCGCCTACCCACCCCGGAGGACCTCGTCCGCGCCTCCGCGGCATGCGTCTCCTTCCGCCGGCTCGTCACCGGCCGCTCCTTCCTCCGCCGCTTCCGCTCCCTCCACGCCCCTCCCTTCGTCGGCTTCCTCGACCACAAGGGCTTCCACCCCGCGCTCCCGCCCCACCCCTCCGCGCCGGCCGCCAGGGCGGTGGCTGACGCCGCGGACTTCACCCTCTCCTTCCTCCCCTCCCCAGCTGGCAGCTGGATGGTCCGTGACGTCCGCGACGGGCGCGTCCTCGTCGACCGAGATCCCAAGGCCGAGAGCGGGGGCAGCGAGAAGCCGTTGGTCTTCACGGAGATCGCGGTGTGCGACCCCTTGCGCCGGCGATTCCTCCTGCTTCCCCCGATCCCCGACGACCTCGCCGCTTCGGTGGAGCGCCCTGTCCGCGTCCACTTGGAGCGCTGGTGCGAGCCCTTCCTCGCTCCTCATGGCGAGGAGGAGGCGGACGATACCTCATTCAAGGTTATCTGGATGGCGCAGTGCAAGGCCAAGATTGTCGCCTTCGTCTTCTCTTCGAGTACCGGCCAATGGCTCGCCGGTGCTTCCCCGAGCACCGCCGATCTGTTCAAGGGCACCGGTCTGTCGCCGTCGTCGTCGTCGTCGTCGTCACCGAGCCTAGTGTTTTCGTCACCGGGTCGAGTGTTTTCCAGCCGCCGATATGCGTGCGGTTGTTTCTACTGGGGGATTTTGAGGACCATGTTGCTCGTGCTCGACTCCCGACTAATGAAATTCTCCATTGCTGAACCCCCGCCTGTCTGCCTTGGGAGACCGACCGCCATTGTGGAGGCAGGGGAAGGCATGACTGGGATATTTGCTCTCCGGGGTAGCATTGATGGCACGTTTGATCTCCACTACACCATTAGGCGAAAAGAAGGGGAGACTCGTCCGGAGCAGCAGTGGCAGATGGAGAAGACAATCCCACTGGATCATGGCTATCGGTATTACATTAGAGGTGCAATGGAGAAGCACTTGTTGTTAGCCAGGTCTCGAGGGGGAGGCATAGAAGATATACCGGAGGAGCCAGACTTGGAATGCATTTCACTGGATGTCAAGACTTTGCAGCTTGAGCGGGTGTGCATTCTGAAGTACTACAGTTTACATACTGACATATATACCAACTTCCCGCCTTCGTTGTCGCCAGAAATAATATGAGATGGTAAAATTTCCTGTCGTATCCTGATTATGTCTTTTTTCGGCATAGTTATCTCGTGGCTTATGATATATCTGCATGGATGATGCTTGATTTATTATTGCAATATCTGCTTCTTGTTTAAACAGTTATGATAGCGGTTATATAATTCAACATTTCTGTGGTATGGGGAAAATATATTAAAGGAAAGGACATTAGGGAGATTCGCTTCTTTGTTGAGCATGTATATTGTACAAGAACGATTAAGATAATGGGACAAATGAAAGAGATGATCCTTCCTACTATGAAAAGTATATCAATCCGACATTTTTATGACATCATGGATCACAAAAACCATTAGATCACGACATACTTTGGACGAATGTTTTTTTTTCTTCTCTCAATCCATTATAGAGGAAATAGAATGGATTTTGGTTTACCGTTGGTTCACCAGTTGGCAAAAAAAAAAAGATGCATCAGAGGACATCCGTGCTTCTAAGAAGTGATTTGATCTAATCTTGGTCTTGCTTAAGAGCCTTGTTTAATACAAAAATCTTTTCCTCTGCTCTATTGATATGCAAGGCCAATTTTCTGCCTTTTCCCTTAAGAAAATGAGTTGCACTTATTTAAAAACATGACCCAGTGGTGGATGATCACCACCTGCACATTCAAGCGCTTTGAGATGCATACAATTGTAGCTGGATGTTGAGATCATGAACCGCTTCTCAATAGCTATTTGATTTGAAATCAGCACCTCAACATCAAGGCACCAAAGTTTTTTTTAAAATTTTTCTAAAGACAATCCCAACCTTTTGCCTTGTCCTCAATATGACATCCAATTCATGAGCATGCCAAACACAAGCACTCGTTTTTTGTAAGAAGGTAGATGTACTGATAGCTAATTGATTGTCCTATTCAATAACAACTTGGATATATTTGATTCATGCCATTGTAAATTTATCATATTAAAAAAATATCATTATTATTCGTAAAATCGACTGGATGCCACTAAAATTTTTATAAAATTAGAACTATGTCACTACTGTCAATTTCTATCTCTTCTCCTCTCTCTCTCTCTGCTTCCAATCCACTCGTTCCGGTCGGCCGCCGCCGCGAGCGCACGCATCGTATAGCATAATGATTTTCCAGATAATCTGAAAGTGATCATTTATATTGCAGGCAACAGCAAATACGACTTCGCTGCAGTGGTTAGTCGACTATGAGCTTCTTTTGTGTCATGCAGCTGGCATGGACAGCACTGCAAGGTAGTAAGTACTCTAGTGTTAGGCTAGCCATCTGTTACGTCGGCTTTCTTTTGATGACATGCATATCATGATATCAAACACCGGTTGTCCTGCTGTTCTGTTGAACGCCACACCACAAGTACTATGTATTCAAGGATCTTTGTTACCAGGCTTTTTCCCTTGGAAGTGCACTGGTGCTTCGTTGGTTTTTCACTGTGCATGGCTGCAAGCCTGAAGCCTGCAATGTAAGGCCGTGTATGTTTGGATATCGCATGGAACACAAAACAGTGAATTAATATATAATTAATTAAGTATTAGTTATTTTTTAAATGATTAATATGATTTTTTTAAACAATTCTTTTAAAAAAATTTTTACAAAAAATACACTGTTTAGCTATTTGAGAAATGTGTTTGCGAAAAACAAGAAAGGTGAAGTTGGGAAAAAGTGTTTTCATTTATCGAGAGGACGTTTTCTCGTTTCTTGAATGTCATCTAAATAGTCATAAAATTTTTTTAAAAAATTAACGAGATAGATTAATATGAAACATATAACTCTACAAACATGCATGTTCAAATTTTAACTTCTACAAAATCGAACAAAATAACAAATATAACTGTGAATATACTTTAACTATTTTTAGTGTAATTTATTCTTTTTGTTGCAACTTGTAAAAGTCGAATTTGGCCTTACATGTTTATGAAGTGATATATTTTATATTAATCTATGTTGTTATTTTTTTAAAAAAAATTTAATGATTATTTAAGTGACATATAAAAAACGAGAGAATATCTTCTCAAGGAATAAAAATCCATCTCCAAAGTTGGGATCTCACACTGAAGTGTTCAGACAAGCTGGTAGCCTGTTGCTCCAGGCTGCAATGTTGCTAGTAGTGCCAACTACTTCCTCCGTTTCAAAATATAAGTAATTTTGGGTGGAGATGACACATTCTAGTACTATGAATCTGGACAGCTTTTTTTCAGATTCGCAGTATTAGTATATGTCACATCTAACTAACATTCTTTATATTTTGGGATAGAGAGAGTAGCAAGTAATGACCCATACTGCACAGTGTATAGAGTTTTTTCTCTTTTCTTACCTTTAGGGCTTATATTTTTCTTTCACTATATTTAATGAAAATGCACAGTCTCATGCTGTTTTTCTTTCAAAAAAACTAGCAAGTAATGACTACAGTATGAAATCATACAGTAGTTGTGTTAGATGTGGAGTTTGAAGTAGACCAAGTTAAGCTGCTTAGATTTGGTCCAGTGCATTGCCGTTTACTAGCGTATAGTACTCCGTAGCAGAGATCACACGTACGGCTGATCCGTTGCGAGTTCGTCTTCTGTTCTTGGAGCAGCCGCGTCGGCGAGAACCAGCGCCCCCGATGCCGCGTAGCCGTGCGCGCGCGAGCTACGAGCGACGCGGAGGCCTTTGGGCTCTTGCTCCCGCCGTGGCGGCGTCCCAGCATCCCACTTGTTAGTACCTAAAAGCAAAAGCAGAGTCAGTGAATCATGAACTTTTTTCATAATTTTATTGATCTCAAGGTCCCTTTATATATATATATATATAGAAAGAGTACAAACCATAATTCTAGATATTAGTGTAATACATCAATTCTCATTATAAATGTAGCAATAAGGTTGATTCATGGCTTTAATCATGACTGTTACAATGGATTTAAAATCATGATGGCTGCATTGATGAGGTCAAATAATGATTTTTTTAACATTCTCCCTTTTATCAAGTCCTTCTTGAGATCAACATGTTCTTTAATTTCTTTGAAAAAACCTGATGGTAAAAACTCATAAAAGAAAAAAAAGTACAATGTGAAGCGTTTAACAAGGTCCATTATTCAGAGGGTCTCCTCATGAAGCTTGCAAGTCTCTGAGCCGTCTCATCCAATTCCCTTAACACATCTCTCGAATGAGGAAGCAGGTAAAGACTTGGTAAAGAAATCTGTCAGATTATCACAAGACTTTGTCTATAAGATGTTTATTTTTTCACTTTGCTGAAGCTCATGGGGATAAAACAATTTAGGGGCAATATGTTTGGTGATATTGCTCTTGATGTAGCCTATTTGTATCTGTGTAATACAGGCAGCATTATTTTCATAGATAATGGTAAGTGATTTTGAGGAACCAATACCACAAGATTGTACAATATGGTTTATTATTCTGTGGAGCCACACACATTTACGTGATGCCTCAAAGAACCAAATGAACTCACCACCAACGCCATCGTCAATCTCCCTCTCAGTCGTCGTCACCCTCAAACCGCACCTGCCATCCGACCATCAAGGAGAAAGGAGAGGGGAGAGGGGGAGCCCTCCAACTAGACTCCTCCCCCTTCTTTTTCTCTTCCCCAAGCCAACGATGGCGAGTGCTCTCACCTCGCCATCTTCCCCATCTTCAGCAGCTCCTTGTCACTGGATCCGCCATCACTAGCCATTGCCTCCTAACCATAAGCTTCGATTTGTCTCTGTCACCAACGCTGACCCACCGTCCTTCCTCCCCACGGCTCTAGCGCCTCACTGTCCACTCATGTTCACCACCCACCAAGCCCATCACTGGGCCGTCACCTCCCACAGCCATCCCTCTAAGCCTCGATGATCTCCCCCCTCCCCCACCCCACCCGAACCCGAGACCCTAAACCCTAGTTCGTCAGGTCACCGCCAGTCGCTAGAGCTGGAGAAGAAAGAACTAGGTAGCTAGAGCATGAATCACAATGCGAATCCTAAGGTTAGAAATTCTCAAGATTTTAACTCCAATTTTCTATCAACAACCATTTAGCAGTTCCGTAAAAAAAAAGTCTCGGCCATTTTCGCTTCTCTACGCAAAGCCCCATTTCAATTCACCGAACCTATTGCGAATATCAATCCCCTTTCGTCCTACCCCATCGAGCGCCAGTGGCTGGCTGCAGTGCCATGACCTCGCCGGCGTCGGTCCCAACCCTCACCGATGACCTCGAGGAGATCTTCCTTCGCATTCCCACCCCGGAAGTGCTGGTATGCGCGTCTGCCACCTGCGTCTCCTTCCGCCGCATCATCACCGACCACGCCCTCCATCCGCCTCCCTTCCTCGGGTTCCTCTGCCACGACGGCTTCTACCACGCCCAGGCTTCCCCACCCCTTCGCCCCTCTCGCCCATGCCCTCGCTACCGAAGCTAATTTCTCCTTCTCCTTCATGCCTGGGGTGCCGGAGGGCAGCGGCGGTGACTGTTTCTCCCCGCTCGACATCCGGGACAGTCGAGTCCTCCTCCAAATAGACTTCTTGAGCCTCGCCATGTGTGATCCCCTATTCCGGCGATACGTGCTACTCCCTAGTGCTGGCCAAATGGGCCGGGCTAAGGCGTGCTAGCCCGAGCATGGTATCACTGTAGCCGCCCCAGGCATGACACGACATGCTTGCTCATGGGTCGTGCTGGCACGACCCGTTTAGTCGTGTCGTGCTTGGGCCGATGTCTGAGCCCTTGGGCCGGCATGGCACGGCACGGTTGACATCGGGCCGGCACGGCATGGCCCAAGTACGAGCACGGCCCATCAGCCCACCAAAATTTTCCCATTTTCCCTATTTTTTCATATATTTTGTCTATTTTATTTCATTTTCCCCAATTTTTTCATATGTTGTTTTCTATTTCCCACTACTTTTCATCATTTTTCTAATATTTTCACATATTTTCCTTTTTTGCCCTTTAATTTTCCTTTTTCATTTTTTTCACATTTTTTCTTTATTTTTCAGCCTCATATTCAAATTTTGTGGGCCAAACATGCTAATAGGCCTACACCGGCCCACACGCTATATTTGGGCCCATGCGGGCACGGCACGGCCTGTGGTCTACTTGGGTCATGCTTGGGCCAAGGCCTTAGCACATGGACCGGTACGGCACGGCCCGCTACAGGAGCCGTGCCTAACGGGCTCTACCTTAATGGGCTGTGCCGTCAATATGCCCGTGCCATGCTGGGCCAGGCCACCCGTTTGGCCAGCACTGTGCTCCCATCTCTACCCGGCTACCCAATAGTCTGTAAAAAGATCATAATTAATTTTCAGTACTACTTTGCTCCCTCCCATGGGGATGAGGAGGATATATCATGCAGGGTGATATGCGTGGTGCTGTACAACAGCAGAGTGGTCGTTCTCGTCTTCTCCTCTGTCACTAGGCAATGGGAAACCGCTACATGTTGCAGCTGGAGTTCTTTGGGTATAGTAGAAGAGCCCTCTATCCACAATGGCCTACTTCGCATGTTAGGCTATACTGGTGGCTGCTTTTACTGGAAAGTGGCTTGGGTGGGCAAAAATTGCTCGTGCTTGATGCGTTCGTGATCTGGAGTCCTCCATTATCAACACTTCCCACCGTATGGAGGACGACTGTCAGGCTTGCATTGGAGTTGATAGAGAAGGAACACCTGGGATGCTCACTGTTTCGCCTCTCTCGTATCGCTATACAAAGCGGCCATGAATTTCCCAATGAGTGTCTGTTGGAGAATATTATACAATTGCTCAGCCACTTTAACTACTCCACTTTAGGTGCAGCGGAGGGATTTATGTTCCTTCGAGGCATTCCAGAAGATCGGAACTTGGTAGACTCTTCGACGAAGCAGCCTGACATGGAACATTATTCGCTGGATATCAGGACTTCTGAATTTAAGAAGATCTGTGGGATGGACAAGTCCTTTTATATTTATCCATACTTTGGTTTTCCACCTTCATTGTCAAAACCATGTGTTTGAAGTGTAAGCTTTCTGTTATCTATGTTGTTCTTTATTTCTATGTTAGCAGTAGTTGCTGTCCACTTGTTCATGTAGAAGTAAGCTACTTATTTTGGGGACAATCCATTTATATCCTGCTCCTCAATGTTGCCGTGTAGCTTGTGTGCTCCTGCCTGTCTGGCAATTCGTCAGTGGTATATGCTATACATCTAGATGGTCTTCTAGCTATTAATCATCCTGTGCTATTGGGAAGACAGTGAAGGTTTTGTTCTGTCTAGCATAACATCCACCATCCAATTGCCATGCATGGCATTATGCTCAGACAACCGGACATATAGAAGACTTCAATTTCGTTCTAGGAAATCTTGTTTATCCATTTATTTCTGTGAGACAACGTACTGCCAAGTTATAACAATTAACTAGAATGAATAATTTGTATCCAGAAGATGCTTGAAGATAAAAATAAGTTAGACTTGTCATTAATGTCCTGAACCTGGATCTTTAGCTGGAAAACTTTATTCTTGTAAAGTAGAACAAACAGAAAACTTCTGTAGTTCTGCATGCTGTTCAGTACCTTCTTCTTTTATAAATAAATTACAACATAGGAAATTTATCATAGGTCGCAATGCCGTTCCATTCCCAAACCACCAAGTAATCTCTTCCTTTTTTCACAAGTATTTTCAGATTATAGCATGTACAGCCGTTTTCTACTTCACCCATATTATTTGGGCCTATCTTTTGTTGTTTCTTCTCCTGTAGACCTTTTACTGCCTATATTTTGTGAGCCCCATATTTTGTCTTACTGGATCATGTCGGGTGGTATCATCCTTCTCCTATGGTTATCTCAGTAGCAAATAATTTTACAGAAGTTAATGGGGCAAGAGATCTGTTGATTCCTTTGTTTAAAGAGTTAAGGCTGAGTTCGCGAGTTGCATTTCGTAGCGCTTCGGTGGGTTGGAAACGCCGCACAGCGCGAACAGTGGATGCACAGTAACACGGAGTATGTACACAGTATTGCACAGTGCCAAACAGTACATGTACAGTGTCAACCACAGTACACAACAGTCAGCTACAGTACTTTGTGTTCAGAAAGCCGAGGCGCTACGGAATGTATACTTGTAGCGGCTTCTATCTATTGCACCCCGTTCAAGTTTGTTATAACTGAAGGTATTGCATTTAAGGTCGAGAAAATGCCCCCAAAGCCGTCTCTTACCCGTACAGAGATTGTTGCCATAGGCCATGTCTTAACCCGTAGGTTAGGGGACACACAAAGAGGGGCCTTTTTGTGAGAACCAGGGTTTGAGCCCTGGCTGACAGCCTCTCACCTGGATGACTTATCACCGTGCTATAAGCACATTCTCCACGCACATGTTCTGCTTGTTACCAATTTCTGTTTTTCTTACTATTGGGTTAGTGGGGAGCCGAAAATATGCCAATCCATTGCTAATATTGAGCTAGTAATACCTTATTCAGATCAATCTTTGTCTTACCTTGACGTGAACCTAGCAGGCTTTCTGAAGCTCAGGCTGACATCATTGCTGATTATCCTAATAACCCCTTATGATTTGTTGTTGCAGGGGTCGTCGTAAGTTTGGGAGTTCTGATTAAATCTATCTGCAGGGATTGACCATCGCTTTTGAGCCCTTATTCGTGCTGACTGGATGGTGAGGGTGGTGCTTCAGTTCTGCTGACTGGATATTCTCAAGCCTTGGGTAATATTTCTCTGCAGGAAATGTGGTCATAATGTAGTTTTATATGCTCGTACTAAGTTAATGTAAGCAAGACAACGCTGCTAGGCTGTAGCAACCTGACTTTCTCGAAACAGTAATACGTAAGTTCTGTACTGTTGTTCTGTGTTTGACTTAAAGTGTGCAATGCTATGAGATCATGGGAATGTGATGGAGAATTCGAACGAAGTGTTTGTTACCTTTTCCAAAACACACAGCGTGCACGGAAAACGAAATGATCCATTAGCACGTGATTAATTAAGTATTAGCTAATTTTTTTTTGAAAAATGGATTAATTTGATTTTTTTAAGTAACTTTTGTATAAAAATTTTTTGCAAAAAAATACACTATTTAGTAGTTTGAAAAACATACGCGCGGAAAAAAAGAGCGGTGAGTTGGAAAGATGAGGCGAAGAACTCACCCTAATTCTGCATCAGTATATGCCATGAAGTCTGTGGAATGAGTGTAGGGTTGCTTTTGTGTTTGGTTTGCAGCCTGCAAATTCACGCTTGAAGTTCCTGTTTTCGCGAGTAACAAATCATCATTGGACAGTAGACAAATGTGCAGCCGTGTAATGGACTAATTACGAAAACAAGATTGACCAGAAACGAGGAGCTCTTCCACGAAGGTTGCAAGTCAATCTCATGGCTTCCGCCTTTTCTACACAGTTGAAAGCTTCTTTGAAACGCGTGAATTATATAGGGTTTATTTCATTCTTTTCAAAAATTATATAAAATAATTCCATTCTAAAGGAGGCCCAAGGGCGGGCATAGGGGAATTTTGCCAAGGTTTGCGTAGGTACTATGCCAATTGACGTGATTGTAAAATCTTACAAATTTATGTATTCCAGGAAGGCTTTGACTGCTACTACGGCTGGGTTGGCTAACGTGAGTTCTCGCGCGTAAGTTACCTTTTTTTCACGCGCATGCTTTTTAAACTACTAAACGGTGTATTTTTTTTAAAAAAATTCTATACAAAAGTTGTTTAAAAAAATCAAATTAATCCATTTTTTAAAAAAATTAACTAATACTTAATTAATCATACGTTAATGGACCGTCGTGTTTATTGTGCATGTGAAAACTCTAGCGAACACAGCCGTTAGTTTTTAAAATATGACGCAATTGCCATTGCTCACTGACTCTACCTGCAGGGACATGGCTCGATTTAGATACTTTAAGATTTTCCCCCCTCCATATTTACTTGTAAGAATTACTACCCAGTTTTTAAAAATATGACGCACATGACTTTGAGTGTAATTTAAAAGGCACTTTAAAAATGACATATACTTATACTTGTTAACACCAAAATGTGGTGCGGTTCTTTAATGAATTCAGTTAAGAAAAAAAGTCGATCAGTCGATGGAAACCTATCCAAAAGAGACCAAGTTTAAGAAAAAAACGTGAAGACCATGGCATGACAATTTAATTCCATATATTAATTAGGCAGGATTTAGTAATTTTTCTTTACCTTTAGAAAGTTTTGTCTAGTGTTCGATCAGAACTCGTATTTTTTTCTTTTATCTTTAGGAAACCTGTATCGTGTCCTATCAGGACTAGTATCAACCCGAGAGTATAAATATGTACATCCATGGTCTTTGTAAATTATCTTCACGGATCAATACAATTACTTTCGGTGCATCGCCACCCTTATTTCGATGAGTTTTTAGTTTCGAGTTGGGCTACATCAGTTGAGTTCGATCTCCGGCGAGAAGTAAGTTCCATCAATTTTGCTTGTATCAGTGTTGCTAGAACTTTCTCGGTTAAGTCTGATATTCTATCTAGGTTGACACAAGTGTTTCCTATCTGATATATTGATTTTATTTTTAACTACATTGTTATTTAGAGTTGTATCGATTTAGTTAAGATTTTCTCGGTTTGTTTGATATTCTGGCTAAGTTGATATTCCTTTAATTGTATTATTGTTCTATATAGATTTGTTATATCCATCATGTTTGTATAGATCTATCGGCTAAATAGGTTTTTCTTATTATCTTTAATCTTATACTGTCTCGGTTAGGTCCGATCTATTAGATTGTTGTTAATAAGTTTAATTCTAGTAAGTCGATAGATTTTTATGCAACGTTCATCAGAGTTCTAGCCGATGAGTTATCATTATTGTGGGCTTTAGGTATCAGATATATCAGTTAGTTACCCGATATACACTTTAATTTACTTACATTGAATTTTCAGCCGATGTATGTTTTAACCATCGGATCTACATCTATCATACTATATCAGTTTTGATCGATTGGTTCATACTATATTATCTCATTGCTATTTCTAAGTTACATCGGCTTATACTCAAACTTGTATAATCTTTAGTTAAATATATCCCTATCAACTTTAATCTTATAATGTCTCGGTTCGGTCCGATCTATCAAGATTGTCTTTGATAAAGAGTGGTTTATTGATGATTATGCATAGTTTAGTTTCAGCCGATGATAACATAAATTTTATTGTTTATCTGACTATTTAAATTTACATTGGATCTATAGCCGATCGATCAGAACCCTATCAACATTCCATCAACTTATTGGCCAATCGACTCCTTGATCATCGATTAATCTATCTTGTTAGTTGCAAGATTAAACTATCTGGCATGCCCTAAACCCGATTGATAGGACCTGCATTGAAACTAAGCAGATCTCCCAAACCTTCGTGTGTGTGACGAATTTCGCGTCAATAATACTTTTCATATTTGCATTAAATTTTGAAATAAGATAAATAGTCAAATGTCAGGTTCAAAATTCAACGACATTATGTATTTAAAAATTGAGGGAGTAGTACTTCAAGAAAATTCCCATGTTATTTGAAGAATATATTGAATAAATGTGGCCTTTCATTTAGATGGGATAGTGTTACAAGGGTTAATATTAAAACAAGAACCCATATTAGATGCAACTTGATACTCCATCTGTTTTAAAATATAAGGTATATGAATTTTCTATATGGTTTTCAACAATATGCTTTCACCATTAGTTCTTTTTCATAATACACTATCGAAACTACAAATTTACATGGTATTAAATTATTTTCAAATACTAACCCAATGATATCACACACGTATCACTAAACATATATATGTTATTTGTTTAATTATTAGTCAAAAGTTGTAAATTGATTTTTCTAAAAATATGCACACTTTATATTTTGAGACGCATGAAGTACTTATTAATTTCAAACATTAGAATCAATATTGAATTAATGAAACTAGTTGCCAACCTTGTTGTTATTTATGTTATAAATATGTTAAATGTATTGAATATTTTTAGAGCTATAACGGCTTAGATTAAAAAAGAGTGCACGCTAGTAACAACTTTGTTCATTATTAAGTTTGAATCTAGAAATTAAATAAATAGCATTCTAATTTGAGAGTCCAAAATGGATAGAACTTCATATTTATTAATTTGGAATTTTTGAATTATTATAATTTTAAAAAATAAAATTAAAGAGTTCTATTTCCAATTGCAAGTTTTATTTAACACAAAAATCTAAATACGGTATACGATTATCATGATGCATCTAATTTTGTTGGAACTTTCAAGCCACTGTGGGAACTCCTTTCATAGCTCCTTCCAAGTGTCCAATAAATATAGCTGGATACATACTTACCACCTTCATTTTAGAATAATTGTATTTTTACAAAATTATTGACAGATTAGCAGCACACATAAATGATCATAATAACTAAGGTCAAAAGATGGGATGGAAAGATGGGAGGCTAGGAGGTAGGTATATCTCCCATCTAATTAATTTGTTGAATCCTCTCTCGCTAGAAATACAATTTTTTTTGACAAAATTTAAATGGTAGAAATGAAATTATTCTAGAACAAAGGTATTACTAAATTATGAATCCAAGAGAAAGTACAACTTGGTAATTATTAACTCTCAATTTTGGAAAATATTGAATCACGGAAAATTTAATTGACATGATAAACCAAGTATAACTTTATATTTATCAATTCCAAATTTGAGAACTTTTAAATTAATAAAATAAAGAGCCACACACAAAGTATTAAGAGTGAATTATGCACAAAGTGTTCTAGTAGTTACCAATTTTGATTTTTTTTAAAAAAATTGTATAAATCCCAATAAAAAGTTTGGATGCAGAGTATATAATATATGCCGTAATATTTTGAATGATGCATAGATTTTTAAAACTATTTTGAATTATGCATATAGCCCGTGTGAACACGCATGTCAACTAAACGATTTTACTTGTATCTCGTTCACGGGTATCTATACTATATATAAAATTACAACCTACTAATTTTAAAGCTTAACATGCAAACATGCCATCTCATCATCCGCTAACAATAATTACATACAAAATTCATGTAAGCATATAACATTATCTACAATTCATTGAATTCTACAAATCAACATCCAATCATCTTCTTTCACATTATTTTCATAATAATTTTAACATATATATATATATATATATATCCATCATTTTTATAATGCTTAACATATATTCATCCATATAACCAAAGTGTGGATATCATATTTCATCTATAATTTCATACAGAGTTATTAATGCCAAAATTTGGTAAGCCTCGAAGTCATCATCGGCTTAGGAATCGTATCGGCTTCAGAGTCCTAAGATGAGCCAATGGACATATCAAGTTGCCAACAGTTGGATTCTTGATGGATTCGATTAAGGAAATTAATCAATTAAAGAAAGCTTATTCAAAAGAGACTGAGTTCGAGGAGGATGCAGCATGACAAGTTATCTATTAAGTAGGCAGAGTCAATTAGTTTCCTTTTACTTTTAGGAAAGATTGTTTAGAGTCCAAATAGGACTTGTATCTTTCACTTTATCTTTAGAAAAGTTTGTGTCTTGTCCAGGACTAGTATCTACACATGGGTATAAATATATACACCCGGGGTCTATGTAAAATATCTCTCGATCAATACAACTATTCTCGACGCATCGCCACCCTTTTTCTTGAGGTTTTTATTTATCAACCAGTGGAACTTGGCACCTGACGCGGGGCTGAATCAGCTTTCGATCTCTGACGAAGGGGTAAGTCCTATGTTCCACCGGCCCTAACAATTATATCGGCTAGATTGGTGTTGTTTAAGGCTGCATCGCTTCGACCTCTTGGATCGCTCTGGTTCGATTGATATATTTGTCTACCTATTTATCATATATCTTAGTTAATCTAAGTCGATTATTCGATTTACTTGTATCAATCAGATCTTTTCTAGGGTTTTGCCGGTATCGGTTAAGTTGTTTTGTCGATCTAGATTAGCTAAGGTATTTACCACCCTGAAAATTAGTCGAAGGCTTAATTGTCTAGATATTATGTTTCTTTTCATACTTTGCACTGCATCAGCCCTAGTCATGCTTAGAACCATAATCTCCAGCCTACTTTTTGATTGCCAACAAGGGTTTCATCGGGGTTTCAGCCGATGAGTTATCTGGACGTTGCATCGGCTCACAAGGATTACATACAAGTTGGATTTAGCCAATGACAACAAAGGGTTCATTGATTATCTAATCGTTTGGATTTAATGGCATCGGATCTCCAGCCGATGTATGCTTCAGCCTTCGGATCAACGCTTATTCTATCATATCACTATTAGTCAATTGATTTCTATTGGATTATATTATTGTTTTATTGCATTATCATCAGCCGATTGTCTTTATAGTGTTATTTACATCAAGTGTCAGAATCTACATTGGATATATAGCCAATTATTCAAAACCCTATCGACATCGGCTAGTATTGACATCGGCTGGAATTACTATATTGACTTGCTAGTCGATTGGCTCCTTGATCTGTTATTTATATATCTTGTTAGTTATAGGATCAAACTGACTGGTACGTCCGCATCTCATCAATTTTAGGACCTGCACTGGAGCTAAACAGATCTCCCAGGTCTTCGTGTGTTACTGTTAACGGTGAAATTTGGTAATCGACTTGGAGAGGAAAAGGGAAACCGAAGCAGAGAGGAAAGATTGAGTTGGAGACGGACCAGGTTTCATATCGGACCCGGTAGCTGTATCGGACTGGGAAAGGCGCTGCCATAAAGGGCGTATCGGCCGATACGGATTCGGTTTGGTCGTGGGCCGATACGGGTTGTGAGTTGACGGCGTCAACGTGGGCTTGGTCTGGGCTCGAGATAAGTTTCAAGGAAGTTGCCAAATAGAGATAAGGCTCGGTTTTAGGCAATTGTATCTTGTAAATTAAGTAGTTTAGATCTAATCTGTGGCTAAAGTCTGCCGCAAAGACTTGTTTGTTAGTTGTAGATAAGATCGTGCCCAACAAGGGTTCTGTTGTAATCTCGGGTATAAATATCCCGATAGTTTGTACATAGAAACTCTCTCACAATCCAATACAACAAACTAGTTCAATCTACTTCGGCGCATCGCCAACCCTCGCAAGAGGTTGACCTTGACGAGTTCTTGCCTTCCCGGAGCAAAGTTAAGAACTCGTTCCCGACGATCGGCATCGTCGGGGCTAGCGTGTCGCTTTAGGCACGTTAAGCCTCGATGATGTGATCGTCGTCTATCATGTTTTGAGTAATCTTGACAGGCGTCTTAATTATGCTTCGCCGGCGATCTATTCGTTTTAGGGTTTATTGCCGACGACGGTTTAATTATTATGCTTGGTTAGATTGTTCAATGCATCTACCATCCCCAAAAGCAATCAACGGCTTGATTTTTTTTGTTTTAAGTTTTGATTCACACTTTGAGTTGCTATCGACCTTAGTCCTGTTTTGAGATCTAACACAAAGCCTGCTTTCGGCTGTAATTAAGGATATAACTGGGGTTTCAGCCAGTTTTATCTGATACACGTGTTTATTATAATGTTTTCATGTGTATCTGTCATCTACATTAAATGGATTGATTAATAGGAATGCATCTGTTATGGATAATTCTCTAGGGTTTATCTGTGATTGATATGTTTTTATTGGTTGATTGGTTCATGTAGATTTGCACTAGAGTATTAGCTAGTGTAGTTATCTTTATTGTTCTTATAGGCTGATGCCATTAATCGACAGCAAAATGTTGTTGAAGGCCGATAAGATCTATGCTTTAATCTTGCTTTATCATGAGTAAGCCGATATAGCTTTGCCCTATCGGCTGGGCTATGACAATGTGTCATCGGCCTATCGGCCGATCGGCCGTTGTTTTCTGACATGGTTTACTTGTTTCTTGTTGATTGCAGATCAAATCAACTGGCACGCTCTGCACACGACTAGGCAAGCCATTTGGACCTGCACTGGAGTTAAGCAGATCTCCCAGGCCGCCGTGGTAACGCGGAACCCGTTTGGTTGCAAGGCGGGTCGAAATTCTGCGCCAACACGCTTTTGGCATGCCCGGTGGGACCAAGAACGTAAACTCTGCAACAGCACCAAAATCTCCTCAAGATGTCGAAGCATGCCGAGATCTCCGAGGAGAACGTCGTCCCTGTAACCGCCGACCAGCTCAATGCAGAGCAAAAGGCTGAGATGGAGAAGCTGGTCGAGCAGTTCCAGAATATGTACCTGCAAACATATTCTAGGACTCGGCAAGGCACCTTGATCCAGAAATCCAAGGTAGTTATGCCGAGTCCTGGAGATGGAGCTGGCACGTCGGCGGCAGCGCACGAGCACACCATCAAGACCGAAGATACTGCAGCTCCGACGTTGCAAGACAGGATTGACTCCGCAGTTCATTCTGCGCTAGTCAATCAGTCAGGGATTCTGGTGAACACATTGACCAATACAGTCAAATCATTAGTCATTGTGTAATGTTAGTATATATAGTTATGTAGTTGTATATTGCAAATAATTCGAAGTTAGTATATGTTTGCTGAGGTGATTAGCAATTTCGTAATGGTGAAATAGTTATCATCGGAGAGAAATCAATGTTGAGCGTTAGTACAAATCGAAAGGAAATTATATTTAATTAGTTAAATTTACGATGCAGAGCTGTGTCATTTGGCCAGAGGGAATTACTACGTGGTTGGGAAGGAGACGTCTGCAACTGTGCAGGAAAAAGCAACGACAGCGAAGGTATAAATTTGTAATCCCTTAGGACAACGACAATTTTTTTTATTAATCATTGTTGGTTGTTAGTACAGGTATTATACGTTTATTATTAGTTAAAATCGAATGAAACTTATATTTAAGTAATGAAATATAGTTTGAATACGTTAGAGCAATAATGTAAGCATAGAGCATACGACACCTTACTGGGTAGTGACGTATTAATAGCAATTGGCATGTTATTTCAGGATGTCAGGTGCTGTACCCGTTCGGGTGTATTATGGCGATGCTCCAATACAAATTTGTGATAGCGGGGTAGATTTAACCGTATATGCATTCGTTGATACTACCCTAAATACACCAGACCAGTTGGTTTTGAACGACGTGCTAGGGTGGCTGCATAATATGTTCGGGATAGATCCTTCGATGGAGAAATTCATCATAAAAGTCATGTGGCCAGTAAGGAGTGAATACGGATGGCAGTGGAGAGTAGTAGAGCTTGCATCTACTGGGAGTTGGAGAAAATTTGTGGCTAAAGAGAGAAAGGTTATAGCCTGGCAATATTGGTGCAAAAGAAAATAGATATTGCTGGGACCGGCGAGACCAGCCGCACGGAGGTGGAACAAACACATATCGTGGAAGAGGCTAATATTTGCAGGAGTTGGGAAGAGGAAGCAGTAGAGGAGGAGGCTATTGCAGATGTGGTTGTGCCCGGTGGCAATTGTCCGGCTAACGAATTGGATGACGATGAGCCGAACTCACCTTTGGTTGTTGATGCAGCGGAGGAGAACGATGCGGTAGTGGAAGAGATGGAACTGGAGAACGAGGAATATATTTCGTTCGTGGTGGAAGGGCAAGATACAGCACAGTGGGACGATGAAACCAACGTACCTGAAGATTGGACGACCATATCCATGAGGCGTCTAGGGGTTAACGATGGTTTAGATGCCCACTGGCGATATGATTATGAGAAGGTGCAAGTTGGACAGATGTTTCACGACAAAGGGCACCTACAAGATGCGGTGAAGAGGTGGGCTTTTCTGCAGAAGCGGGAGTTCAGGGTGAAGGTTTCAAATCAGACAACGTATGACGTGAAGTGCACAAAGCCCGGATGCCCTTGGAGAGTGCATGGTTACAAGCCACAACATGACAACTTATAGGTAGCTTCAAGGGTTGAGGAGCATACCTGTTTGTTGGATAATACCCATTTGGTACACAGGAACATGATGGCTGCATTCGTGGCAGAAATGGTGTACTCGAAGGTTGTTAAGAAAACCTCTTTGTCGCCGTTCACAATAATGCATGACGTGAAGAAAGAATACGGGTATGAGATATAGTACGACAAGGCTTGGAGGGGTAAGCAGAAAGCACTGGAGATGAGATTTGGAAGTTATGAAGATTCATACCACAACCTTCCCCCACTTTTGAAGGTGTTGCAGGCCAGAAACCCGGGCACACATATGGCTATTCTCGATGAGGTTAATGACAATGGAAAAAACATCCTTCGTCGTGCATTTTGGTCATTTGGGTGCATGATGGAGGCCTTTCCGAAATTGCATTCCGTTGCTATGTGTTGATGGTACTTTTATGACAGGCAAGTATAGGGGAACAATTTTAACCGCAATCGGAGTCGACGCTTGACGGAGCGTGAAACTCCTCACCGGGAGACCGCGTGGGCCCCCCTTTGCCGGTTCGGCCGGGGGCGCTAAGTGAGGTTCTTCGCCCTCGATCTGAGGAACGTCAGCGAGAGAGGAAACGCGCAAGACGCGGGCGACGTAGACAGGTTCGGG
This sequence comes from Oryza officinalis, assembly GCA_008326285.1. Taxonomy (NCBI): domain Eukaryota; kingdom Viridiplantae; phylum Streptophyta; class Magnoliopsida; order Poales; family Poaceae; genus Oryza; species Oryza officinalis. The sequence goes on from BDMV01000007.1 coordinate 43,898,874, forward strand.
CCGCTGAGAAGCGTAACACCCTACTCCTGTGTTCTGGTGGATCTGAGGGTCTCCAACAATACAAAGGGAAATCTTTCTCTCCAACGTATTCGCCGGAGTCCTCTCTTCTTTCCTAGGCCTGGGCCTCCTTTTATCTGATCAGGGGTCACCACATGGGCCTCAAGCTGCCTAAGAAAAGAAACATTCTTTTTACCATCAGGGCTAGTCTATAGCCGGAAGTGACTTCTGACAAGCATGGTGCACGCCTTCTGCCCCGCTCGCCAGCTCTCCCGGTGGACGCCCGTTTCAACCTTCATTCAATGGCCGGCGACTTCCTTGCCACGCCTGCGCTGAAATCTGGATTGGATCTGACCGGGACTGACATACCAACTCCAGGAGTTAGCACGCCGGCTCCGGCTAGGGACGAGAGCCAGGAGGCTCTCATCATTCCGACGGGACGGGGCGAGGCGTGCCATCGGCCGCCTGTCGCCACCTAACCCGCGATCTGACCGTTCTGTGACCGATCACACACCGCGACCGGTCACGGACCGGATAAGCGTGCGCTGCGCCGCATTAAATGCGGCGTGGTGCGCTCGCCTGATTCGCTATAAATGCGGTTAGGTGAGCCCTGCTGTGCTCACCTAACCCGCACACGTGGCGCCAAAATCACAGGGGGTCGGGGCGCCCCAGCCCTCGGGGCCGAAACGGGAGCGGCCCGACCCCTCGGGGAGACAGAGGAAGGGGTGGCCACGTCACCCCCGGGCCCGACCCCCCCGAGGGGGTCGGGACACGTGGAGGACCGCGGCTACCCAAGCCTCTAGTCATGACACCCCCGGTCCCATGTCACCGACAGTAGCCCCCGGCGTTATGCCAGGGCGACCGCCCCCCTAGAGGGAAGCGCTCGGGCGTGACGCCACTCCTCAGGCCCGGTGACGGGTGGGGCCGGTCCCTACAGGCGGACAGGAACCCAACAGTCGCGAATCGCGCGTACCGGTAAGAGAAAACCGACCGACGATAATGAGCGGCCTCTTCAAGACCGCTGCATTACTCGAGCAGCGCGGGAATCGGAACGTGCCGGTTCGTTTCGCCTGGGGATATGATGATGGCGTTTTTCATGGTCGGCGAGCGCAGTTAATGCGCGCATTATCTGCCCCATTTCAACCGCCACGTCCGCACGCCTGCCGCGTGCGCCGCAAACGGGCGAGTGGGGTTAGTGGAGGCGTGGGAGCGAGAAACGAGGGGGCAAGGTAGTGGGCGCGGGAAGCGAGGAGCCAGGCATAGCGTTGGCAAGGGTATAAAGACGCCGAGGAAGGGATTTGTTTCCTTCCTCTCTCCATTTTTCCCTTTGCCTTCTCCACTCGTGCCCTAGCTCTTCGTTTCCTGTGCCCTACTCTTGCCACACGCGCTCGCTCTCAAGCTCCTCCTCCGCCGGCGCCATGGCACGGGGCTCCGCACCGCTCGACGGTAGCGTGCTGCCGCCTTCCCGCATTACAAGCGAGAGGCAGGCCGGGCTGCCGCGCCCGATTCATGCCGGAATCTGCCACCGGCCGGGGGTGGTCACGCTGGGCGAGGGACGCCCGGCGCCAGACTACCCGGGGCGGTCCGTCTTCTTCCTTTCTTTCGCAAGGGGGGGGCTGGTCCCGCCATTCTCTATTTTCTTCATGGATATTCTGGAGTTTTATGATCTCCAGATGGCGCACCTCACCCCTAACGCGATAATGACGTTGGCCATCTTCGCACACCTGTGCGAGATGTTTATCGGGGTGCGCCCATCCCTCCGGCTGTTCCGGTGGTTCTTCACCGTGCAGCCGGTGTCGCCGCCGACGGCAGTCGGTGGCTGCTACTTCCAACCGCGGGGGCAGGTGCTGAACCGCTACATTCCCTGCGTCCTCCGTTCCCCTGCGGCTCCCGCCGCGCCATCGTGGCTCGGGGGGCCGTCCCCCGACGCCCCGACCACCTGCATGATGGCCAGGATGTTGGCGCGCTCTGGGTCGCAGCAGAGGGGGAGGACCCCTTGGGGGATGAGGGATGCCTCCACGGAGCTGAGATTCAGCACCCGTTGGACCACCATCCTGAAGTCCTCGGGGTCCCAGTCCCATTTTCGCCCCAGGTGGGTCCTCACGTGGTCCTCGGGCCCGGTGTACTCCCAGGCGCCTCGGGCGCGCCGCTGGAGCGGCGCGATCCGGCGACGAAGGTAGTCGCCGAACACCATGGCCCCCGTGAGCCCTTGGGATCGCAGACCCGCCAGGCGGTCAAGAACGGCGTCGTAGCCGTCCCCCAGATCCACCGCCGCCCGCCAGCTGGAGGCCTGCGCCGGGGGCTGGCTCGGGAGTCGGAGGCGCGCTTCGTCGGCGAGGGGGGTGTAGAACCAGTCGCTCTTCCAGTCGTCCCACTTCTTGCGGAGGACGCAGGGAATGTAGCGGTTCAGCACCTGCCCCCGCGGCTGGAAGTAGCAGCCACCGACTGCCGTCGGCGGCGACACCGGCTGCACGGTGAAGAACCACCGGAACAGCCGGAGAGATGGGCGCACCCCGATAAACATCTCGCACAGGTGTGCGAAGATGGCCAACGTCATTATCGCGTTGGGGGTGAGGTGCGCCATCTGGAGATCATAAAACTCCAGAATATCCATGAAGAAAATAGAGAATGGCGGGACCAGCCCCGCCATTGCGAAAGAAAGGAAGAAGACGGACCGCCCCGGGTAGTCTGGCGCCGGGCGTCCCTCGCCCAGCGTGACCACCTCCCGGCCGGTGGCAGATTCCGGCATGAATCGGCGCGGCAGCCCGGCCTGCCTCTCGCTTGTAATGCGGGAAGGCGGCAGCACGCTACCGTCGAGCGGTGCGGAGCCCCGTGCCATGGCGCCGGCGGAGGAGGAGCTTGAGAGCGAGCGCGTGTGGCAAGAGTAGGGCACAGGAAACGAAGAGCTAGGGCACGAGTGGCGAAGGCAAAGGGAAAAATGGAGAGAGGAAGGAAACGAATCCCTTCCTCGGCGTCTTTATACCCTTGCCAACGCTATGCCCGGCTCCTCGCTTCCCGCGCCCACTACCTTGCCCCCTCGTTTCTCGCTCCCACGCCTCCACTAACCCCACTCGCCCGTTTGCGGCGCACGCGGCAGACGTGCGGACGTGGCGGTTGAAATGGGGCAGATAATGCGCGCATTAACTGCGCTCGCCGACCGTGAAAAACGCCATCATCATATCCCCAGGCGAAACGAACCGGCACGTCCCGATTCCCGCGCTGCTCGAGTAATGCAGCGGTCTTGAAGAGGCCGCTCATTATCGTCGGTCGGTTTTCTCTTGCCGATGCGCGCGATTCGCGACCGTTGGGTTCCTGTCCGCCTGTAGGGACCGGCCCCACCCGTCACCGGGCCTAAGGAGTGGCGTCACGCCCGAGCGCTTCCCTCGAGGGGGGCGGTCGCCCTGGCATAACGCCGGGGGCTACTGTCGGTGACATGGGACCGGGGGTGTCATGACTAGAGGCTTGGGTAGCCGCGGTCCTCCACGTGTCCCGACCCCCTCGGGGGGGTCGGGCCCGAGGGTGACGTGGCCACCCCTTCCTCTGTCTCCCCGAGGGGTCGGGCCGCTCCCGTTTCGGCCCCGAGGGCTGGGGCGCCCCGACCCCCTGTGATTTTGGCGCCACGTGTGCGGGTTAGGTGAGCACAGCAGGGCTCACCTAACCGCATTTATAGCGGATCAGGCGAGCGCACCACGCCGCATTTAATGCGGCGCAGCGCACGCTTATCCGGTCCGTGACCGGTCGCGGTGTGTGACCGGTCACAGACCGGTCAGATCGCGGGTTAGGTGGCGACAGGCGGCCGATGGCACGCCTCGCCCCGTCCCGTCGGAATGATGAGAGCCTCCTGGCTCTCGTCCCTAGCCGGAGCCGGCGTGCTAACTCCTGGAGTTGGTATGTCAGCCCCGGTCAGATCCAATCCAGATTTCAGCGCAGGCGTGGCAAGGAAGTCGCCGGCCATTGAATGAAGGTTGAAACGGGCGTCCACCGGGAGAGCTGGCGAGCGGGGCAGAAGGCGTGCACCATGCTTGTCAGAAGTCACTTCCGGCTGTAGACTAGCCCTGATTGTAAAAAGAATGTTTCTTTTCTTAGGCAGCTGGAGGCCCATGTGGTGACCCCTGATCAGATAAAAGGAGGCCCAGGCCTAGGAAAGAAGGGAGGACTCCGGCGAATACGTTGGAGAGAAAGATTTCCCTTTGTATTGTTGGAGACCCTCAGATCCACCAGAACACAGGAGTAGGGTGTTACGCTTCTCAGCGGCCCGAACCTGTCTACGTCGCCCGCGTCTTGCGCGTTTCCTCTCTCGCTGACATTCTTTAGATCGAGGGCGAAGAACCTCACTTAGCGCCCCCGGCCGAACCGGCAAAGGGGGGCCCGCGCGGTCTCCCGGTGAGGAGTTTCACGCTCCGTCATCTGGCGCGCCAGGTAGGGGGCGCGTGTGTCTTTCTAAGCCCTCATCATCTTTCGTGTGTGCCAAGTTTCGCTCGCTCAGCCCCATGGCCGAGCGGGCAGTGGCGCACAGCCTCTCTCCGAGCGCTAGCGGTGACGACAGGGAGCAGAACCCGCGCCGTCGGGCTCGCACCCCGCCGTCCCCCTCTCGCCGAAGTCTTGGGCGAGGGAAGGCGCTCGAGGAGGTCGAAGGATCCGCGACCTCGCCGCTCGCGGGTGACGGGGGAGGACGGCGAGACGGGACGCGTCGCCGCCTCGTCTACGGCGATGGCGGCACGCCCCAGGGCGCGCTCCAGGCCGCGGGCGCGCTCCTGCGTCACCCGCCCGTCGTCCCCGATCCAGAGACTCCAGCCCGACGTTGGCTGGATGACGTGGCCGACTTGGTCATGACGGCGCAGCAGCGCCTAGGCGCCGGCGGGCGGTCCTCCGCCGCCGGGGCCTCTGGCGCTGCCGCCGCCGGCTCCATGTCGTCGAGGCGGAGGGCGCGGCGAACGACGGCCGTTACACGCCGCTCGTCCGCCGTTCCCTCGTCAACGCCTCCGACCCAAGAAGATGTGCGTGGGGGGCCGGATGCCCGGCTCGATATCGAGCGCCGGCGCGACGCTCGTCGCGCCGCCCACGCAACGGAGGGCGCTTCCTCGTCCGGAGCGCCACTTCGGTCCGGTCACGGGGGCCGGCCCCCCGTGTCCCCGGTCGGCGGTGCCGGCTGTCGAGCCTTTGTGGCGAGCCTTCGGAACGTCCGTTGGCCCCCAAGGTTCCGGCCCACCATCACCGAAAAATACGACGGAAGCGTCAACCCCGCCGAGTTTCTCCAGATCTACACGACCGGGATCGAGGCCGCGGGGGGTGACGACAGGGTCATGGCGAATTTCTTCCCCATGGCCCTGAAGGGTCAGGCGCGGGGTTGGCTAATGAACTTGCCACCTGCGTCGGTCCACTCTTGGGAGGATTTGTGCCAGCAGTTCACCACGAACTTTCAGGGCACGTATCCGCGCCCAGGCGAAGAGGCGGACTTGCACGCGGTACAGCGAAGGGACGATGAGTCTCTTCGCTCGTACATTCAGCGGTTCTGTCAAGTCCGCAACACCATACCATGCATCCCCGCACACGCGGTGATCTACGCGTTCAGGGGGGGCGTGCGGCACAACCGCATGCTCGAGAAGATCGCCTCCAAGGAGCCCCAGACCACCGCGCAGCTTTTTGAGCTCGCGGACCGTGTGGCCCGCAAGGAGGAGGCCTGGACCTGGAACTCCTCCGGTTCTGGCGTGGCAGCTCCGGCCGCCCCCGGGTCCGCCGCTCGGTCAGGGCGACGGGACAGGAGGAGGAAGAAGAGGTCGGCCCGTTCCGACGACGAGGGTCATGTCCTCGCCGTCGAGGGCGCTTCGCGGGCCCCCCGAAAGGGGAGGCCTGCGGGCGACAAAAAGAAGGAGGCCGGCGTTCCCAGCAAGGAGCGTCCGACCGGCAAGTGGTGCACCGTGCACAACACCTCCCTCCACGACCTCGCGGACTGCCGCGCGGTCAAAAGTTTGGCCGAGCGGACGAGGAAGTGGGAGGAGGAGAAGAGGCAGGAGCGCCGTGAGGGCAGGGCCCCGGCGGCTCCCGCCGGCAACCGGCGAGGTGAGGCCAAGCAGAAGGCCCCCGCCGAGGACGTCGACGATGGCGACGATGACCTGGGGTTTCAGGAGCCTGAGGCCACCGTCGCCACCGTCGATGGGGGAGCGTGTGCTCACGCTTCTCGCCGGAGCCTCAAGGCCATGAAGCGTGAGCTTCTGGCCGCGGCCCCTACCCATGAGGCGACGCGGCGGGCGCGGTGGTCGGAGGTTGCCCTCACCTTCGACCAGACCGACCACCCGCCGTGCGTTGCCCGGGGAGGACAGATCGCGATGGTGGTTTCCCCCACCGTTTGCAACGTGAAGTTGGGGCGTGTCCTCGTGGACGGGGGTGCAGCCCTCAACATCCTTTCCCCCGCAGCCTTTGATGCCATCAAGGCCCCGGGGATGGTGCTCCGACCGTCCCAGCCGATCATCGGCGTGACGCCGGGGCACACCTGGCCGCTGGGTCATATCGACCTCCCGGTCACCTTCGGTGGTTCCGCCAACTTCCGCACGGAGCGGGTGGACTTCGATGTGGCGGACCTCAGTCTGCCCTACAACGCGGTCCTGGGGAGGCCCGCGTTGGTGAAGTTCATGGCGGCGGTCCACTACGCCTATCTCCAGATGAAGATGCCGGGCCCCGGTGGCCCCATCACCGTCCATGGCGACCTCAAAGTCGCGCTTGCTTGTATGGAGCAGCGCGCGGACCACCTCGCCGCGGCATCCAAGCCCGCGGACGGTGACGAGAGGCCCAGCACCTCCGTCCCGCCCGCCCCAAGGCAGCGGATGGTCACGAGCGACGAGGTCCCGGTCAAGGAGGTTGCCCTGGGCGACGGCCCGTCCGAGACCACCCGGATCGGTGGTCTTTTGGACGACAAATAGGAAGACGCGCTCGTCTCCTTCCTGCGGGCAAACGCCGACGTCTTCGCCTGGAGACCGGCGGACATGCCCGGGGTCCCCAGGGAGGTGATTGAGCATCGTCTCGCCGTGCGGCCGGGCGCAAGGCCGGTCCGGCAGAAAGTGCGGCGGCAGGCCCCGGAACGTCAAGCCTTCATCCGCGAGGAGGTGGCGCGACTTCTGGAGGCCGGATTCATCCGTGAGGTCATCCATCCGGAGTGGCTGGCGAACCCGGTCGTCGTCCCCAAGGCGAACGGCAAGCTTCGGATGTGCATCGACTACACCGACCTCAACAAGGCATGTCCTAAGGACCCTTACCCCCTGCCACGCATAGATCAGATTGTCGACTCCACCGCGGGGTGCGACCTTTTGTGTTTTCTAGATGCATACTCTGGTTATCATCAGATTCGCATGGCTAGGGAGGATGAGGAGAAAACTGCATTCATTACCCCCATAGGAACCTATTGTTATACGACAATGCCTTTCGGGTTAAAGAATGCAGGTCCTACTTTTCAGCGTACTACTCGAATTTCCTTGGGTAGCCAGATAGGACGCAATGTTGAGGCCTATGTTGATGACTTGGTTGTGAAGACACGCAACCAAGAGACCTTGCTCTCGGATTTAGCGGAAACTTTCGAAAGTCTCCGCTCCGCCCGCATAAAGCTGAACCCCGATAAGTGCGTGTTCGGCGTGCCTGCGGGCAAACTTCTCGGGTTCTTGATCTCTGCCCGAGGCATCGAGGCCAACCCCGAGAAGATACGAGCTATAGAGCGGATGCGCCCCCCCAGCAAGCTTAGGGACGTGCAGTGCGTCACCGGCTGCATGGCCGCCCTAAGTCGGTTCATATCGAGGCTGGGAGAGAAGGCGCTACCCCTATTTAAGCTCCTCAAGCGCTCCGGGCCGTTTACCTGGACGGAGGAGGCTGAGCGCGCCTTCACTCAGTTGAAGGCGTACCTCAGTTCTCCCCCAGTCCTGGTCGCCCCGGAGCCAGATGAGCCGTTGCTACTCTACCTGGCGGCAACCCCGCAGGTGGTCAGCGCGGCGTTGGTCGTGGAGCGTGACGAGGACAACCCTCACTCCGCGCCCCCCCACCCTGTGTCGGCTCGACCCGGGAGAGAGCAGGGAGGAGAGGCCCCCGAGCCGAACGGCGGCCTAAGGCCCCCGACGGCCGGAGCTGGCCCTCCGCCTGCTTGTCTGACGGTGCCAGGCGCCCCCGACCCCCAGGATGGCCCCGGGGCCACTGCGGGAAGGCCGCGCCTGTCGCCCTCCGACCCCGAGGTCGTCGGCACAGAAGCCGAGTGCGCCCCACACGGCCTCTCGGACGAAGAGCGCCCTGGAGACGCGGCCCCTGGCAAAGAGGATAGGCCCCGCCGAAAGGTGCAGCGGCCCGTCTACTTCGTTAGCGAGGCCCTCCGGGACGCCAAGACCCGATACCCTCAGGCCCAGAAGATGCTTTACGCTATTCTGATGGCTTCGAGGAAGTTGCGCCATTATTTCCAGGCGCATCGGGTCACGGTGGTTACGTCTTACCCCCTCGGCCAAATCTTGCATAACCGAGAGGGTACTGGACGGGTGGTGAGATGGGCAATCGAACTCTCTGAATTCGATTTGCGCTTTGAACCACGCCACGCGATCAAGAGCCAGGCCCTCGCCGACTTTGTCGCGGAGTGGACCCCAGCTCCCGAGCCCGTCTCCGCCCCCGAGGCCAGCCCGGGCCCCTCGCAGCTGCCTCACACCGCCTACTGGGTGATGCAGTTCGACGGCTCCCTGTCTCTTCAGGGCGCCGGTGCGGGGGTCACTTTGACCTCGCCGAGCGGAGACGTCCTCAGATACCTGGTCCGCCTCGACTTTCGGGCGACCAACAATATGGCGGAGTACGAGGGACTCCTTGCGGGACTCAGAGTGGCGGCTGGACTGGGGATCCGCCGCCTCCTGGTGTTAGGCGACTCCCAGTTGGTCGTTAACCAGGTCCGTAAGGAGTACCAGTGCTCCGACCCGCAGATGGACGCCTACGTCCGCCAGGTGCGGCGTATGGAGCGCCATTTCGACGGGATAGAGCTTCGGCACGTGCCCAGGCGGGATAACGCGGTCGCCGACGAACTCTCAAGGCTCGCTTCCTCGCGAGCCCAGACCCCACCGGGCGCCTTTGAAGAAAGGCTTGCCCAGCCGTCGGCGCGACCCGACCCCCTAGGGGAGACGGACGCGCCTGAACGGCCCCCGAGGCCCGTCGGAGTCCAGGCCTCGGGACCCGAGGGGAGCGCTCCCAGCTCCCCTAGATTGATTGCTTGGATCACTGAGATCCAGGCGTATCTCGCAGATAAGACTCTACCCGAGGACCGCGAAGGGAGTGAACGCGTCCGTCGCATCTCCAAGCGCTACGTGCTGGTGGAAGGGACCCTCTATCGGCGCGGGGCTAACGGAGTCCTCCTGAAGTGCATTCCTCGGGAACAAGGCGTCGAGCTTCTCGCCGATGTCCATGAAGGCGAGTGCGGAGCCCACTCCGCCTCGCGCACCTTGGTTGGCAAGGCCTTTCGCCAGGGTTTCTATTGGCCGACGGCTCTCACCGATGCGGTCGACCTGGTCCGGCGGTGCAGGGCGTGCCAGTTCCACGCCAAGCAAACGCATCAGCCGGCCCAGGCCCTGCAGACCATACCTCTTTCGTGGCCATTTGCTGTCTGGGGGCTCGATATCCTGGGACCGTTCAGGCGGGCCCCGGGCGGGTTCGAGTATCTGTATGTCGCTGTCGACAAGTTCACTAAGTGGCCCGAGGCTTATCCGGTCATCAAGATCGATAAGCACTCCGCCCTTAAGTTCATCAGGGGCATCACTGCTCGGTTCGGGGTACCTAACCGTATCATTACGGATAACGGCACCCAGTTCACTAGTGAGCTCTTCGGCGACTACTGCGAGGACATGGGTATCAAACTCTGCTTCGCCTCACCCGCCCACCCCAGAAGCAACGGCCAGGTGGAGCGCGCCAACGCGGAAATCCTCAAGGGCCTCAAAACCAAGACCTTCAACGTCCTCAAGAAGCACGGCGATTCGTGGATCGAGGAGCTGCCAGCGGTGCTCTGGGCGAACCGAACCACGCCAAGCCGAGCAACCGGGGAAACGCCTTTCTTCCTCGTCTACGGCGCGGAGGCGGTCCTCCCATCTGAGCTCACCCTGAGGTCCCCTCGGGCCACCATGTATTGCGAGGCTGATCAAGATCAGCTTCGCCGAGACGACCTCGACTATCTGGAAGAGCGAAGGCGGCGCGCGGCCCTTCGAGCCGCGCGCTACCAGCAGAGCCTGCGGCGCTACCATCAGCGCCACGTCCGGGCCCGATCACTCTGCGTCGACGACCTCGTCCTACGCCGCGTCCAAACGCGTGCTGGACTGAGCAAGCTCTCACCAATGTGGGAGGGTCCGTATCGAGTGATCGGCGTCCCCCGGCCGGGCTCGGTTCGGTTGGCCACGGGCGACGGCACAGAGCTGCCTAACCCGTGGAACATCGAGCATCTTCGTCGCTTCTACCCCTAATGGGGGTCGGGTGTCATGTCTCGGGCTCGGGCCAACCCCGCACCCCCCCCGGGCGTGCAGGGTTGGCCGGGGGCTACCACATGCACATACTTATCTTTTTTCTCTTCCGTATTTCAATAAAAGCACTTTCGATTTCCAGAGGACCGTGTCTGTGCCGTCGCTTCCTTTTGAAGAATCTCGGCTTGAGTTAGTACGCTCGTGCTCGGCCCTGCCCTCGGTGGCCCGGGCCGGCTAAAACCGCCAAACGGGGCCCAGAACCGAGCCGTGCCCCGGGGCGTGGTGAACTCCGGGGGGGAATCGGCAAAGGCCCACAATCGGGTCCTCCTAACCCTCGGTCACCGCGCTCCCGGCCTGGCCAGTCTCGACACGCGGATCTCCCCAGGCACTAGCCCCGACCCGCGCCGTTTGAGGCTGGGACCTGGGCACGAGCCCTTGCTCAAGCCAAGACTCAGAAGGACCGCGGCACAGACCATCCTCGTCTTATACGCACAACAAACATAACTGACATAGAAATTTCCTCTTTATTTGATTGCAGATTAAACCAGTCTATACAAGCAGGGGGCTTGAAGGCCTCGGAAGAAGAAGGTAAAATTTAAGATCGGCGGGGGCTTGGGGGCTCACTCCGACGCACCCGGGCCGCCGGCCTCGCCGTCGCTGTCGTCCGCACCGTCGTCGCCGTCCTCCTCCTCGGAGTCGAGGGCGAACGCGAGCCGAGGGGCCGTACCCTCGAAGCTGTGGACGATGTGGTCGGCGGCGTCCCGGACCTGCGCGCGCGCGCCGTCCTCGGTTCCGGGAGGGAACTCTTCCAGCGCTGCCCACGGGGAGAAGTCAGGGTCCCTGGCCTGGTAGCTCGCCAGTACGAGCTCCACCGCCCCCCGGGCGAGGTCCCTCGAGGATGACTTGATCGTCTCCTCGAGCTCCTCGGGGAGCCGTTCGAGGACCCCGGCCATCTCCGAGAGGCGCTGGGCGAGGCCCCCCTGGTTGGCGGCGTACTTCGCGTACCGCCCGCCCCAGAGGCCCGCCTGCCGCCCGGCGCGGTCTAGACGCGAGACGGCGTCCCGAAGCATGCCGGGCCCCACCTCGCACGCCAGGCGGAGGGCCTCGACCTCCCCGGCGGACGAGTCCAGCGCGCCCTGCAGCTCGGCGACGGTGTGTTCGGCGGCTGCGAGGCGGGCGGCTAGGTCGTCGTGGCCCGCGGCCGCCCCGCCGCTGTGCGCTCTCGCGTCCAGCTCCTTCGCCCGCGCCTCGAGCTCAGCGGCCCGCTGGTCCAGCGCGGCCCTCTCGGCGCGGGCGCCTTCCAGATTGCGGCGCGCCTGCTCCTCCCGCGCCGCCTCGCGGAGGAACAGGCTGTCCGCCAGCCGCTGCGCCGCGGCCTCGGCCTCCTCGAGAGCTCGCCCCCGCTCGGCGAGCGCATCCTCGCGGAGGCGGAGTGCGGACTCCTCCTCGGCGGAGGCGGCCTCGTGCGCCGCCAGCGTTGCCTCCCGGGTGGCGACGGCGGCCTCGCGGTCCGCTAGGGCGCCCTCCTTCGCGTCCAGGGCGCGGGCGCGCTCCTCCAGCGCCGCGACGCGAGCCTCAAGGGCCTCTTCCCGCTGACGGGACGCCGCCTCGTTCTCCGCCGCCCGCCGCTCCCGGGCAGCGGCGGCGTCGAGGACTCCCCGGGCGGCGTCGAGCTTCTCCTCTAGCTCCGCCGCCCGGGTCCCGTATTGGAGGCGGAGGTCGTCCCGCGCCTCGTCGAGCACGGCGGTGGCGATGAGGGCGGTCTCCCGCTCCTCCTCTACCTCCCTGGCGATCTCCGCCAGGTCCCTACGACGGGCCTCGAGCTGTTTGGCGTGCTGGCGGTATGCCTTGCGGCCCGTCTCCACCATGGCCTCCACCGAGCGCCGCCCCTCCTCGACGCGCGCCCACGCCGCGTCGAGCTCCGCCCGCTCCGCCTGCAGGGCCTCCATCTGGGCACTTAGCCCGTCCAGCACCGTGCTGTTCGCGGTGGCCAGGGCCTGCAGGAGGGGCTCCGCGCTCAGCGGGGTAGCGGAAGGCAAAGGGGAGAGCCGCCTCGGTGTGGGTGCCGCGCGGCTCGGCCCGCCGATCGGCGTGCTGGCCTCGGGGGCGCCCCCCGAAGCTGGCTCGTCCCGCGCGTCGCCCGGGGCGTCAGGCCCGGGCGGCGCGCCCGCGGCCTCGTTGTGGGTGGCCTCGGGGGTCGTCATGGTCTCGGGCGGAGTCGGGTCGGGGGCTTGGCAGGCTGCCCGGCGTGCACCCGCCGCCTCTGCCTCCCGGGCGGACTCCTCGGCCCGGCGGAGTCTGGCCTCCTCCCGAGCGGCCTCCTCGGCCTGGCGAACCCGGGCGGCCTCCCGGGCAGCCTCCTCGGCTTCCCGGAGGCGGTCCGCGGCTTCCCGTCGGTCAGCCTCTCGCCTCCGGGCCTCCGCGGTCACCGTCTCCTCGGCCTCGGACCGGCCGGACTTGGAATGGCGTGGGGGGCGTGACGGGATCTCGCTGAGGCAGAAGAAAAACCAAAGACAAAAAGAAGCGGGTGAGTAAAAACTCGCCTTGGGGAGTAGATACGGCCGCAGTGGGCGTGGGAACGAACCTGCGGGGAGGTCGGCTGAACGACCACCTCGGGGGCGAGATGAGGCTCCCCCGGCATGGCTCGCTCTCCCCCATCTTGCGGAGCCGTTTCTTCCTTCGCTCCCCCTCGGGCTGCGGCGCCGGCACGGCACCCTCTGGGCGCCTGCTGCTGGCACGCACCGCCCCGCCCCCTCGGGGAGGAGATGGGGGAGGAGTACCTCCCTGCTTCCTCTTCCCCCTGGCGTCGGCGGGGCGGCTGCCCCCCGGGCCCCCGTCGCGGGGCCCAGAAGCACGACCCCCTCCCGGGGTAGATTGTTCCCCCCTGCGGCTCCCGCCCGCGCCATCGTGGCCTCGGGGGGCCCGTTCCCCCGACGCCCCGACCACCTGCATGATGGCCAGGATGTTGGCGCGCTCTGGGTCGCAGCAGAGGGGGAGGACCCCTTGGGGGATGAGGGATGCCTCCACGGAGCTGAGATTCAGCACCCGTTGGACCACCATCCTGAAGTCCTCGGGGTCCCAGTCCCATTTTCGCCCCAGGTGGGTCCTCACGTGGTCCTCGGGCCCGGTGTACTCCCAGGCGCCTCGGGCGCGCCGCTGGAGCGGCGCGATCCGGCGACGAAGGTAGTCGCCGAACACCATGGCCCCCGTGAGCCCTTGGGATCGCAGACCCGCCAGGCGGTCAAGAACGGCGTCGTAGCCGTCCCCCAGATCCACCGCCGCCCGCCAGCTGGAGGCCTGCGCCGGGGGCTGGCTCGGGAGTCGGAGGCGCGCTTCGTCGGCGAGGGGGGTGTAGAACCAGTCGCTCTTCCAGTCGTCCCACTTCTTGCGGAGGACGCAGGGAATGTAGCGGTTCAGCACCTGCCCCCGCGGCTGGAAGTAGCAGCCACCGACTGCCGTCGGCGGCGACACCGGCTGCACGGTGAAGAACCACCGGAACAGCCGGAGAGATGGGCGCACCCCGATAAACATCTCGCACAGGTGTGCGAAGATGGCCAACGTCATTATCGCGTTGGGGGTGAGGTGCGCCATCTGGAGATCATAAAACTCCAGAATATCCATGAAGAAAATAGAGAATGGCGGGACCAGCCCCGCCATTGCGAAAGAAAGGAAGAAGACGGACCGCCCCGGGTAGTCTGGCGCCGGGCGTCCCTCGCCCAGCGTGACCACCTCCCGGCCGGTGGCAGATTCCGGCATGAATCGGCGCGGCAGCCCGGCCTGCCTCTCGCTTGTAATGCGGGAAGGCGGCAGCACGCTACCGTCGAGCGGTGCGGAGCCCCGTGCCATGGCGCCGGCGGAGGAGGAGCTTGAGAGCGAGCGCGTGTGGCAAGAGTAGGGCACAGGAAACGAAGAGCTAGGGCACGAGTGGCGAAGGCAAAGGGAAAAATGGAGAGAGGAAGGAAACAAATCCCTTCCTCGGCGTCTTTATACCCTTGCCAACGCTATGCCCGGCTCCTCGCTTCCCGCGCCCACTACCTTGCCCCCTCGTTTCTCGCTCCCACGCCTCCACTAACCCCACTCGCCCGTTTGCGGCGCACGCGGCAGACGTACGGACGTGGCGGTTGAAATGGGGCAGATAATGCGCGCATTAACTGCGCTCGCCGACCGTGAAAAACGCCATCATCATATCCCCAGGCGAAACGAACCGGCACGTCCCGATTCCCGCGCTGCTCGAGTAATGCAGCGGTCTTGAAGAGGCCGCTCATTATCGTCGGTCGGTTTTCTCTTGCCGATGCGCGCGATTCGCGACCGTTGGGTTCCTGTCCGCCTGTAGGGACCGGCCCCATCCGTCACCGGGCCTAAGGAGTGGCGTCACGCCCGAGCGCTTCCCTCGAGGGGGGCGGTCGCCCTGGCATAACGCCGGGGGCTACTGTCGGTGACATGGGACCGGGGGTGTCATGACTAGAGGCTTGGGTAGCCGCGGTCCTCCACGTGTCCCGACCCCCTCGGGGGGGTCGGGCCCGAGGGTGACGTGGCCACCCCTTCCTCTGTCTCCCCGAGGGGTCGGGCCGCTCCCGTTTCGGCCCCGAGGGCTGGGGCGCCCCGACCCCCTGTGATTTTGGCGCCACGTGTGCGGGTTAGGTGAGCACAGCAGGGCTCACCTAACCGCATTTATAGCGGATCAGGCGAGCGCACCACGCCGCATTTAATGCGGCGCAGCGCACGCTTATCCGGTCCGTGACCGGTCGCGGTGTGTGACCGGTCACAGACCGGTCAGATCGCGGGTTAGGTGGCGACAGGCGGCCGATGGCACGCCTCGCCCCGTCCCGTCGGAATGATGAGAGCCTCCTGGCTCTCGTCCCTAGCCGGAGCCGGCGTGCTAACTCCTGGAGTTGGTATGTCAGTAGGAAGGGGTGGCCACGTCACCCCCGGGCCCGACCCCCCCGAGGGGGTCGGGACACGTGGAGGACCGCGGCTACCCAAGCCTCTAGTCATGACACCCCCGGTCCCATGTCACCGACAACGCTGATAGCCATGTCGTCCCCATTGCCTTCGCTTTTGTTGAAAGCGAGAACACATCGAGCTGGCTATGGTTCCTGCGTCACATTAAAAGGTGTGTTGTTCAAAACAGACCAAATGTATGTGTTCTGCATGACCGACATGCCGGCCTTCCATCAGCGGTGCAGCAGCTAAAGGAAGATGTAACTGAGGATGTTTCCAGGCCAGATTTGCATAGCAGATGGTGTATGCGACATCTCAATGCAAATTTTTACAGACAATTCAGGAGTAAGAGGTTAATGGACCTGTTCAAAAAGTTGTGCAAGCAGAATCAGCAAAGAAAGTTCGACGCCATATGGGAACAGCTGGATCGGCTGACCACTACTTACATGCAAGAGGTTCGGAAAAAACCAGTTGTTGCTCGACAAGAGGAGCCGGAAGGCCTGGAACCCGTTCCAAACGAATCAACATCTATTACTCGATGTAGGAAGCGGGGGAGGGCTACGAAGTGCTTCACTGACTGGATAGAGCATGAGCCAAGGGAAAAGTGGTCCTTGTTGTACGATACCAGTGGTTCACGGTATGGTGTGATGACAACAAATCTTGATGAAGTGTACAACTGGGTGATGAAAAATACATGTCCTTTACCACTTGTTGCTATCTTGGAGGGCATCACAAGGGGTACACAGAAGTATCTTTGTAAAAGATACGCCATGGCTAGTCTTAACCTTGCCAATCCTAATGTAAGGTATAGCCTCGCTATCACACTGTACATGGAGGAGAAAAGCAAGAAGGGCGAAATACACAGGGTCTGACCTGCTGGGAATAGGGAGTTGCTGTTTGAGGTACGTTTGTGTGACAAGAGTGGTGTCGGTATTGGGACAACGGACATCACATTGGAGTGCACGTTGTGGCCAGACTATCATGCTTGCAAATGCAACTGCAACAAGCCTTACCTTCGACATCTACCATGCTCTCATGTTCTTGCCGCTTCCGCAAAAGGTGGTGTCGATGCGAACATATTCGTCTCGCCTTACTTTACTAAGGAAGCATGGGAGGCAACCTGGCGCGATGAATTGCGTGGTTGGCGTGCGGTATGTGATTTCACTCGCCCACCCCCAGGGGAAGCCAACTGGGTGCCTGACTCAAATTTGCTTATTGGCACGAAGGGGCGTCGCAAGACCCGTCGAATCAAGAACCACATGGATGAAGCTGAAACGAACACCCGTTCGCGGCGTCCAAAGGCTTGCATTGTATACGGCAGAGACCATAGCCGTAAAGATTGCAACATGTACAATGTAGGCAGAGATGCAGAAGGTGGCGATATTCGGCGTGTTCCAGGGAGGAGGTCGACTTCGAGAAATAATCCTTAGTTATTCGTCTTGTAATATTTATATTTACCAGTCCTAGAGTGTGTTCACTTCAACTTGTTAGTATTTAACCTGTACGATGATACTATCATGTTGCATAACTTTTTCACGCTCATTTTTTCATGTTTCTGGCTTGTAATATTTATATGTACCAGCACCGCAGTGTGTTCACTTCATTTTATCAGTATTTGACTTCTGCTATGAAAATTTTGCTTTGCATAAATTTTCACGCTCAATTTGTCATTTTTTAATTCATTTCTGATGCTCACGACACTGATAATCATGCATTTTGTAGATATGGCCGCCAGGGATGACGTATCGCTAATCGACGAGGTGCTCGATAAACATCACCGATCGAGACGACTTAGTCAGGGGACGTTCTGCAACGTGCTGAAAATGCGAGGACCAGATCAGTATTGGCATATCGATCCTCGTTGGGTTCCAAGGTATGTGAAAAACCATTTGTCACCTCATGCTGTCATTTAAATTTTCTCGCATTGCTAATTATTTTTTTTTGACATGTAACAGGTTGAGAGCCGCTGGGTTGTTGACCTTCGCACGCTTGGTTGAGCCTTCATGTGGAAGGTCACCCCGTATCAACATCGATGCGGCCTTGCTGAGTGCTTTGGTGGATAGATGGAGGCCCGAGACACACACCTTTCACCTGACAGTTGGAGAGATGGTACCCACTCTGGACAATGTGTCTTTTTTGTTGGGTCTACCGATAGCGGGTGCAGCAGTTGGCCCGACACAGGTCCATGCTGGATAGGCAGATGATCTGTTGGCCAGTTTTGGTGGAGTGGTGGCTGCTCCACTGGAGGATCTCACAGATGGACATGAGTCCACGAGGAGTTGGTTGCACCAGTTCCACAAGGAGGTGTTCCCAGAGGACCAGGAGGACTGGGTTGTGCGCCGACACTTAGTCGCGTATCTACTGTGGTTGTTTGGGTGGGTGATGTTCACGGGGACTCACGCTGACTCCGTGGACAAGCACTTCATCCACTACGCGGAGCAGATCGCCGAGCTACCTGTTGAGGAGATTCTGCAGTACAGTTGGGGGTCAGCTGTTCTTGCGGCGACGTACGCCGATCTCTGCGATGCTTGCAACAGGAACAGCAAGGGAAGTTCTCTGACAGGATGCCCTCTGCTTCTAATGTTATGGGCGTGTCGGTGACATGGGACCGGGGGTGTCGAGACCAAAGGGAAGGGCGACCACAGTGATCCACGTGGCCCGTTCCCCCGGAGGGGTCGGGCCCGAGGGAGGCGTGGCGGCTGCCCTCCCGGTCTCCCCCCGGGGTCGGGCCGCTCCCGATTCTGCCCCGAGGGCTGGGGCGCCCCGACCCCCTGTGGTTTTGGTGCCACGTGTGCAGGTTAGGTGAGCGTGGCAGGGCTCTCCTAACCGCATTTATGACGGTTCAGACGAGCGCACTACGCCGCATTTAATGCGGCGTGGCGCATGCCTATCCGGTCCGTGACCGGTCACAGCGAGTGATCGATCATAGACTGGTCAGATCGCGGGTTAGGTGGCGCCAGACGGCCTACAGCACGCCTCGCCCCGTCCCGTCAGAATGATGAGAGCCCTCTGTCTCTCGTCTCTCAGCCGGAGCTGGCGTGCCAACTCCTGGAGTTGGTACGCCAGCCCCGGTCAGATGCATTTCAGATTCCGGTGCAGGCGAGACGAGAAAGTCGCCCGCCATTTAATGATGGTTGAAACGGACGTCCCCCGGATGGGTCGGCTGGCTGAGCAGAGGCGTGCTGCGGCGCCTGTCAGAGGTTGCTTCCGGCAGTAGGATAGCCCTTTTTGTAAAAGAATGTTTTCTTCTTAGGCAGCTTGTGGCCCATGTGGTAGCCCCTTGCCATATAAAAGGAGGCCCAGGCCTAGGAAAGGGGGGGATGGATCGGACTCTGGCTGATTTGGTCTAGAGGCTGAACTCTCTCCGGATTCTTTTACATTCATAGATCCACCAGAACACAGGAGTAGGGTATTACGCTTCTCAGCGGCCCGAACCTGTCTAAACCGCCTGTGTCCACGCATTCTTTCTCGCTAAGAGCCCTCAGACCAGGGGCTAAGAACCTCACCTTGCGCCCCCGGCCGAACCGGCAAAGGGGGGCCTACACGGTCTCCCGGTGAGGAGTTTCATGCTCCGTCAGGGCGCATGAGCGCTTTGACATTGGAAGGCCACATCTAGAGTCGTACGCAAGCTACGGCGTCGATGAGATGTACAAGTCTGGACTTGAAGACATCGACGATCGTCTCACCATGGGATCGCTGTGGACACACCGCGAGGTAAATTGTACATTGCAAGGCATTTTTCATAGCACTTTCTTATTCTGCGCTTTATTTCGATTTACGGGCACTAATCATATATTTCATGCTTTTGCAGCCGAGGTGGGTGAGCGGAACGACACGTCGCGTGTACACACAGTTCGTGGCGGACTTCGATCAGCTTACGCCCGACCGGGTTCGCTGGACCCCGTACACGCATCACGATGTCGTCGAGCGGGCACCGCACGGTCTTGCAGAGCTCTGCACGCGTGACGCAGAGCTCTGGAGGACCACTTGTCACCTCGTGCTGGACTTGCACGTCGAGCCGTACCACGTGTCGAGGGTACTTAAACAGCTCGGCATGTACCAAGACTACCTTCCGAGAGGTGGACGCCCTCTAGCTGTTAGCCTCCACAAGTAAGTACTTGTCCGACAATGTTATAGGCAAGTAGTGTGTTTTACCCCATTGTATACATTTCTTACGTACTCATTACATCCTACGCAGGTACACAAGGAAGGGACTCGGTCTGTCCCACGAGGAGACCATTGTTCGGACGATCGCGCCAACGGTTGCGGAGTGGGAACATGCGGCGGAGCACTTGGTTCTCCAAACACCTCCAGACGACGGAGCTTCGTACGGACAGTACCTTCGTTGGTACCACAGTGTTACGCGCTGAAGGTGTTTCCCGCCACAAGGGGAAACGTCTCTCCCTCACGAGGCGTCGATCACGGATACGTTTGCCCCACAACCTCGAGCTGCGTACAACTCAATGGTATGTCGTTGCTTTCGTTGATTATCATTAAATGTGACTCACATCTCAATTGTTCTAACGCCCTTCCCTATTCGTTCAATAAACCGAGTTTGTGGAACAGGTTCACGCTGAGTCCAACACGTTGCTACAGAGACTGGAGACGAGGCCTCAGCACGTCAGGCAGGACGACGTGGCGTCTGTCCTTCGCAGTTTCCGTTCACGGGCTGTGGCGCTACTTCGTCGTGTCTCCTGTCGGAGCGCGGCTGATGTGGTGCAGCCTTCCAGGTGGGCAGGATCGCCACTACTACCATGACGTTCTAGTGTGGACCAGTTCCGCTCCTCTACTTCACGTCGCCACTACGACAATGCCGGTCCATCGCACGCTCGGCCTTCGCTTCAGGAGACGCCTCCCCTTGTCCGCCCAGGGAGATCGTTTGACTTTGGGGTTTCGGCATCGAGTATGCCACCACCGCGGCCTCAGGTACGACACGTTTGCCTTGCTTAACATGCAGTTCATATCGTACTCAACCTCCATTTTATACCATATCGTAACCTACGCAACGTGAACAGCCACAGCAGGTGTACGATACCCAGGGAGCCTATGCGGAGCCAGACTTTCCCTACCAGCCGACAGGGGACAACCTGGTGCCCACACCGGGTTGGGGACTCTACGTTACTCCGCGCGCACCAGAGTCAGGGTACACACAGCACAAAAGTAAGTATTGTTTACAACGTAGTTACCATCATCGTTCGCTTAATTTTTATGCATGGTTACTAACTATTAAAATGTGGCATCGCCTCTATTTTGCAACAGGTGACGACTACGGGTTTTCCCAGGGGCATTCTGCAGTTCCTGCTGTCTCTCCTCGAACACAGTTCGTGGACAATTTCTTTGCGACGGATGCACCCGATGAGCAAGCTGTCCAAGACTACTGGTACGGTGCTCCTCCAGTCACGCAGCCTACGCAGCAGGGGGAGTCCGTGCAGCCAGAGGATGCCACTCCACAGCAGCCGGCACGACATAGGCACCCACTTGATAATTTGACCTATCCTACAGAGCAAATCAGATAACGTAAGAAGGGAGGGCCTAGCAAGCGTGCGAGAGGGGGGCATTCTTGACTTGTAGTGTTATTTATGTGCTGGATTATTTTTTTGTGCATTTACTACTCATGTCATATTATATGTATGAACTACTTCATGACATACACTTATTTGATAAACTGCCTTTCTATGTCTTTTCTACTTGTGCAAAAGTATCACTTCTTTTATATTTTTTTTACAAGATTTAGAAAAAATTCACTATCGACATCATTGTGCTCACGCGTGGTTACAAACTACTTTCGGCGCCTATGTCATTTCGTTGTCGGAAAATCGGACACACCAAGAATACAATGCGAGATCGACTCCGCATGCGCCTATGCCCTTACATGTCATAACTACTTATGCATACGACAACAAACTTTCGGCGCTTGGGTGTCGGGTTCATTACATCGCACAGTATACCACAGTGCACGGGCACACTGTCAGTTCGACTTGTCACGATCAACTTTCGGCGCTTGGGTGTCGGGTCCATTACATAGCACAGTATACCACAGTGCACGGACACACTATCAGTTCGACTTGTCACGATCAACTTTCGGTGCATACGTCCACTCTTACTTTCGGCGGTAATCAGGCCAGCCCATCGTGCCCCATGATGTAGACATGTAAAGGTTATCACTGCGATTTTGGTGCCTACATAAGTCCCCATAACGAGCGATGCAGCACATAATTTCTTCATCTGTGTAGGCAACAAGCGCTACCACAACCCTTCATTGCACCAGCTCACGGCAATGTCTAGATGCCGGGGCCTTGAGGATCCCAACTGGCGTAGCGATCCACTTGTACGGCTATTCCCACCTTGGTGCGAGCGGCCTCTCTACTTTTGCGGTGACCGATGCCAACTAATGGGTTCGAGGAATCAAGACACTCGAGGAAGGCGTTTCTTTAGGTGCCCTAACTATGACTGTGAGATATTTCAAGCCCTAACTATGACTGTGAGATATTTCATTCTCTGCATATGCTTACTCAGTTTGCATGAGCGATTGTTTATTTTTCTTCCAAATCTATTTGTCAGGCCCGCGCTACGGCTTGTGGATACATCGAGTGGGTCGATACAGAAAATCCTGTTCTCGACCTAACCACTTATTTACAAGAAGGACGCTGGTATTTCGCATCAGAAAGTACTGAGAAATACTTAGCGTTCAAATTTGCTTACGAACAACAATGTCGTGAAGAACAGTGCGACTGGTGGGTGCGGGTGCTAACGATGGCACTCCCTCCATGGGAAGCCCGTCCAAAATGCAGATGCGGTGATCGTTGTCAGGTTCTCCGTTCCACCAAGCCAAGAACTTTGGGTCAGAGGTTCTTTGTTTGCCCAAATATTCTAGACGACGATTTCATGGTGAAAATATTTTCATTATCATGAATCCTTATTTTGTCACAACATTCAGTAACTTTGTTCGCTTCACGTCTATTCGTTTCTCACAGGAACCGCCAAGAAGATGTCAATACAAAGAATGGATAGACACCGAAAAGGTTCTGAGTGATCCAACTTCCCGTGTGGTACAGCTTGAATTGCCAGAGCAATACAGGTTTACTAAAAAGCAGTTTGAGAGGGGAGAGGAATCCTCACATAAGGGTTAGCTACTATCGGACAACTTACGTTAGTCAAATATGTGATGTCATGTTTCGTTGTCCCATTACTATATCGTCGTCGTATTCAACTCTTGCACTACCTTCCTTCTAGTTCGAATCTAATCTTATCCATGTAACCGTAATGGAACTAGGTGTATCATGTTTAAATTGTACTACAACTTCTCCTTGTTTCGGTAAATTAATAAATTACAAATGGATATATCTAAAATTACTAAATTATAACTCCGATATGTTTCTCCAAATATTCAATTACAAATGTGTATTAATCAATTATAATAAATTATAATTATAATAACAACTTACAAATTATAATTAATCAATTATAAACAATTCTGTCATTAATTATTTACTAACAACTTAAAAACCATTCTTACCAAATTAAAAAAAAGTTCTGTACATTACTAAATTAAAAATGGATATATCTAAAATTAATAAATTATAAATCCGATGTGTTTCTCCAAACATTCAATTAAAAATGGGTATTAATCAATTATAACATAATTATATTTACAAAAACTACTTAAAAACTTAATTATGAAAACAACTTACAAATTATAATTAATCAATTATAAAATATATGTCATTATTTGATTATTAACAAGTTAAAAACAACTCTTAACAAATTAATTTGTATTAATAACTAAAACACTATACTTAACAAATTAAAAAAAAATAAGGTCGGTCGGCCCGGCCTATCGAACGACCGGTGTTCGACTGGACGCCGGCCTGTCGAATAGGCGGCGTTCGACTGGATGGCCTGTCGATCTGCCGCTGTTCGACTGGGCCCAGTCGAAACGCGGCCGTTCGATCGATCTGGCCCGTCGTCGCTCCGCCGTTCGATTGGGCCCTGTCAGACCGCCGTGGTTCAACAGGCCCATATTTTTGCGATTTTGTAGATGCGATTTTCTACAAAAACCCACTATTTTTACGATTTTTCATTAAAATAATATTATTTCTAAAAAAAATTCCCCAAAACCCCACACCCATCGATCCCCTTTCGTCCTGCCTCATCATCGAGCTCCGGCGATTGGCCTGCTTGCCTACCATGGCCTCGCCGTCGCCGTCGCCGCCGCCGTCGAGCGCCAGCCATCAGCGCCGCTCCCAACCGCCCTCACCGACGGCCTCCTCGGTGGGATCCTCGCCCGCATTCCCACCCCGCAAAAGGCGCCGGTCGGGGCGTTTGCCTCCCCTCCTCGGCCTGGCCTGCTACGACGGCTTCTACCCCGCCATGGAGCCCCACCCTTCCGCCAAGCGCGCCCTCGCCGTCGCTCGCAAGGCCGATTTCGAGTACGACTTCGTGCCATGGGTGCCGGAGGAGGAAGCCTGGGGCTGGTTCCCCCTCGACGCCCGCGACGGCCGCGTCCTCATCCAGTCCAAGTTCTTCCCCGATGACCCCGACGGCGGCGACTTCCCCCGTCCTCGCTTCATGAACTACGCCGTGTGCGATCCCCTGTTCAAGCGATACGTGATGCTCCCATCCATGCCCGAAAACTTAACCGTCAATGAGGGGACCCTTGTTGATTTTGGGCTCTGCCTTGCTCCCTCCCAAGAGGATGAGGAGGACACATCATTCAGGGTGATATGCGTTGCGCGGTATAACACCAAGCTGGTCGCGTTCGTCTTCTCTTCCGTCACTAGGCAATGGGGAATCGGTACGTCTTCCAGCTGGACTTCTTTGGGCATAGAAGAGCCCCCTAACCGCCATGGCCTGAGTTGCTTCGACTGTGTTGATGGCTGCTTCTACTGGACTGTGCCTTGGCCGAACAAGATTCTTGTGCTTGATGCCCTCAAGATGGAGTTCTCTGTTATCAACTATACTCACCGTGTGGAGGACGGGTTGCGGGCTTGCGTTGCAGTTGATAAAGAAGGAACCCCTGGGATGCTGACTGTTGGTGAATACTTGGGGAATGGAGAGTTTCGCTTCTCTCGCATCGCGAAACAAAGCGACCGTGAATCTCCCAATGAACGCCTGTCGGAGAACATTATACAACTGCCCAGCCACTATAATAAGTACTTCACCTTAGGTGCAGCTGAGGGATTTATTTTCCTTCGAGGCATTCCAGAAGAAGAGAAAGTAGAAGACTCTTCATCAGAGGATCTTTTCATGGATTCTGAAGAAATAGAATATTATTCGCTGAATATCAAGACTGCTGAATTTGAGATGGTCTGCGCGATGGACATGGACAAGTGCTACTTTGATGTTTGCCCGTACTTCCGCTTTTCATCACCATCGGCAAAACCATGTGTTTGAAGTGGTAAGCTTTCTGTCATAATGCTTATTAATCTGGGATTCTTTTATGTTGATTTTGTTTATGTTAGCAGTAGTTTTTTGTAGAAGTAAGCTACTTATTTTGGGGCACTCAATTTATCTCATCCTCAATGTTGCAATGTAGCTTGTATGCTGCTGCCTATCTGGCAATTTGTTAATGGTATATGTTATGCATTTTTAGATGGTCTTCTAGCTGTTAATTATCCTGTTGTATTTCGACGGTAGTGAATTTGGTTCTGTCTGGAACATTATCCAGTTGCCATGCATGATCATGCTCTGGCAACCAGGCAAATAGATGACATCAATTTCGTTATAGGAAAGGTGGTTTATCCATTTACTGCTGTGGGATCACATGCTCCCAACTTTAACAATTAACTGGAAAATGAATATTGTGTATCCAGAAGCTTGAAGATAAAAATAAGTTAGATCTGAACCTGGATCTTCAGCTGGGAAACTTTATTCTTGTAAAGTAGAACAAACAGAAAATTTCTGCAGTTCTCCTTGCTGTTCAGTACCTGCCTCTTTTATAAATAAACTACAATATAGGAAATTTATCATAGGTCGCAATGCCATTCCAGTCCCAAACCCCCAAATAATCTCTTCCTTTCAGATTATAACATGTACGTCGTTTTTCTACTTAACTCATTTCATTTTGGTGTATCTTTTGTTGTTGTTTCTTCTATAGACCTTTTACCTTCTTTCTTTTATGAGCTCCACATTTTGTCTAATTGATCCTGTCCTATGGTTATCTCGATAGAAAATAATTTTATTAGAAGTTAATGTTGCAAGAGATCTGTTGGTTTCTTTGTTTAAAAAGTTGGTGTCCATACTTGTATAGGTTTCTACCTTACCAATTTCAAGTTTGTTGTAACTCATGCTCATGTTCTGCTTATTACCAATTTCTATTTTTCTTACTATTGGTTAGCGGCAAGCAGAGAAACATGTCATTCCATGGCTCATATTGAGCTAATGTACCTTAAGTCAATCTTCATCTTACCTCGAGCTGAAGCTAGCAGGCTTGCTGAAGCTTAGGCTGATATCCTTGCTGATGATCCTACTAACCCCTAACATTTTTGTTCGACGGGTCATCATAAGTTTTTGGTTGGGACTGTTACGAGGTTTCCTGTAAAAGCTTGGCAACACATTGGAAAAATATATAGGACATGTATGGTATGGTTGTGTGGAATATCAGGCATAGTTGAAAATGTGAATATGGTAAAATTTTCTTATGCATTCATAGCTGCTGTCTGCAAATTCTAATTAAATTTATCTGCAGGGATGGATCCGTTGCTTTTGAGCCCATACTCGTGCCATGCATCCGTATTGCTGAGGGGAAGTTGCAGGAGGTTCAAAATGGTGCTGCAGTTCTGCTCACTGGATGTTCTCGAGCCTGGGGTTATATTTATCAGAAAGTAGTCACTAATGTAGTTTAATGTGACCGTATTAAGTTAATATAAGCCGACTTTCTCCAACAGTAATATATTACTAGTGGCTTAGTGCCGTACTGTTATTCTGTGCTGGACTTCAATGTGCAAGTGTGCAACGCTATGAGTGGGAATGTGCTGGAGAATTGGAATGCAGTGTGGGGGGTATATATATGCCATGGTGAGGTTAACAGCACGCTGGTTTTCATGGACAAGCCAGTGATGGTTGCTGCTACCGAGCTATCCTCAAGTCCTCATAATCTTTATAGCATGCAAAACTAGGCAATCTGCCCCTGCAAAACTTCGTCCGTTTGCTCTGTTGTTCATGCAGAAAAAAATTCCTAGAAACGCCGTTTGGCAACATGGGCCACCTAGTCCAAGCAAACGGCTCGATGGGCCCAAACTCAGAAAGGCCCCAAGTACGGCCCCCTAGTTCTACCATGATTACCTTTCTCTCCTTTTTAATTACCATCATCACTCAGGCCCATGTCTGTCTCCAACTGCAATACCGCAATTTTCGCCTGCATCGACCAAAATTTACCGGTTCGAACTCCAACTCGTTTCCAACTCCATCCAAGATACTAGTAGAATCAATAGAATCCTCTTCGTATCAAAACACCGTTAGAACACACAGAAACAGAAGAAGAGAACTCGGCTGACGCCGGCGAATCCTACTCGTACCGAACCGCGATCGCGGTCGCTGCCAGATATAAATAAACCCAAGTTACGCGACGCAAACCAACCGTTTTGCCGCAACCCAACGTTTCCACCACCAACCAGCCGAACCGACCGACCTGCTGCTTCCGCCGAGTCGAGTCGAGTCGAGTCGACTAGCCCCGTCCCGAGCGCGCGCACGCTCGCTACACGCCTCGCAACCAGGCGAGCGAAGCGGGCGGCCGCGCGAGCCAACGCCAGCCATCCAATCCCGCCTGATCTGGCCTCCTTGACCGCTCAAGGTTCGCTCCCCCCACCTTTTTTTTTTACTTTTTTAATCCCAAAATTATTAATACCAATAATACTATTATTATTTACTATTATTATCACACGGAGAAATTATATTGAATCGAATTTTTAAAGATAAATAAATAAAAACCTGTTACAGTAGTAGTACTAGGAGGAGGAGTCCCAGCCTATTTCTGTTTTTATTTTTTATCTTTTCTGTTTTGTTTTGTTTCGTATCGTATCGTATCGGCAATAGATTTCTTTCTTTCTTTCTTTCTTTCCTGCTTGTGCTACTACTACTAGAGCCCCGACCCCTCCGGCCCTCCCTCCCCCTTCTCTTTCGCTTCGCCCCCACTCTTCACCCCTCCCCACCTCACCCATCAATTTCTTCGTCCGTCTCGTGTTAAGCCGCCCCTCGACTGGCCACGACCAAACCCTAGGCCGCCGCCGCCCCGGAGGCCACCAGGTAACCCGCCCATCCGCTCCGGCGAGGGCGCGGGGAGGCGCTCCGCGCTCTTGGGATTAGGGTTTGGTGTTGTTTCTGTTTCGCGCGGTGGATTGGATTGCGCGGTGATTTGATTTATTTGTTTGGTGTTTTGGTTTTGGTTGGATCAGGGGAGGAAAAAGGAAGAGGAGGAGATCGGAAGTGGGAGGGATTTATGTCCCAGCGAGGGGACAGGGGCGAGGGGCACGCGAGGAGACCCGGCCGGTCCAGCAGCTTCGGCGGCGGCCACCGCGGAGGCGGAGGAGTCGGCGGCGCGGGCAAGGGCGGCGGGGGCTCCTCCGGCCAGCCACCCCTCTCATCTAACCGCAGGTAACGGTTGATTGATTGATTGATTGGATGCCCCCCATGATTTGATCTGGGGACGGGGCGGGTTCAAGGAAAAGCTAGGGTTTTTACTGGAC
The DNA here is from genome assembly GCA_008326285.1 of Oryza officinalis. NCBI lineage: Eukaryota > Viridiplantae > Streptophyta > Magnoliopsida > Poales > Poaceae > Oryza > Oryza officinalis. The sequence continues at coordinate 43,926,946 of BDMV01000007.1, forward strand.
TTTTGGATCCGATTGCAGCTTCAGGAAGTCTAGCAATGGCCACGGCGGGCACCAGAGGGTTGTGAGCCAACCCGATACACACGGCTTCCAGCCTGCACCTGCACCGACGGCTCTGCAGACGCCGCCGCCGCGCCCGCCGGCACCTCAGAATGTGCCGGCGCATGTTCCTGTCCCCGCACCACGGCCTCAGCACCAGGGTAATCTATCGACCTGTTCTCTTATGTTGGATTACAAATTAGAACAATGTGAAAGACGTCGTTTGATGTATTGGTTTGGGTGATTGCATGCATTTCTTGAATGAGCAGATCCATCTGGAGCGCGAGCACCAACCCTACCACCTTCTAGCGAGAACACGGCCAATGTGCCACCACTGAAAAATATTCCTCATGCCGTTCCAAGGGCACCATCAAGGATTTCAAGCACGTCCACTTCACAAGGAGCACCAAAAGGTTTGGTCCTTGTAGGGGGTTGTTTGCGCCTTATAATTGTTATCCATGGTATACTACTTTGTTAACTGCCTGCTGCTTTGTTTGTTCCCTTCTTTTCAGGTGAAACATTTAATTTTCAGTTTGGCAGTTTCCAACCGAATGGTGGATCTGGTGGTAGCACAATGGTATGCTCTTCCCCCCTGTTCTTGCGGCTTGCGGTTCTTATTTCAATTTGGTCTAGTTTCTGGTTCTTTTTTTACCTTGTTTCTAATTTCCAAATTCTTTTGCATAGCAATTCCCTGCCAGGACAAGCTCAGCTCCTCCTAATTTGGATGAGCAAAAACGTATGCAGGTATTTTCTCCTTCCCTTGGCCTTTACCAATATTGTTTCTTTGCTTTATATTAGTTTAATTTGGTGTTATTGGCTATGTTATTTTTAGTACACTTTTGTTAGGCGTATTTATAACAGTATGTTGTCAACAAATGTAACAAATAAAGTATGTTCCTATGGATAATTGCTTTCATGCCTTTTTTTTGCTTCTATTGTTGATATTGTATTGTAGGTGTTATTAATTTTCAATATTCTAATAGAATGTATTATTGTGTTACCTTTCTTTGGTGTTTAGGCACTCCCTGAAGGTAATAAGGTTGTACCTTCTGGGCTTGTTCCACAAGCTCCAAAACAGCAGCAGCAACAGCAGCCGTTGCAGCAGCAGAAGCAACAGCCGCAGCCACAGCCACCACCTCAGCAAACAAGAAAGGATGCTGTTAGTTCTAATCATTCATCCAAACCAGTCAACCCTCACATTCCTTCCCAAGTTAAGAGCTCTGTGCATGTCTCACCATCTGTGTCCAATGTTGCACCACCAAGACCCCCTGTTCAGCAGATACCTGGGATGCCCATGTCAATGCCATTTCACCACCAGGCACCCTTGCAGTTTGGTGTTCACAACCCACAAATTCCACCACAGGGAGCTGTGCCCAGCTCACTACAAATGTCTATGGGATTGCATGGCGCCAACGCACCCCAGGTTGCACAGCAAATGTACATCCCTACCATTCAGCACCATCATCAACTGCAACCGCCAACAATGATGCATCAAGCAGCAGGTATACCTTATGGTCCAGCACATCAACTCACACCTCAGATGAGCGGTATGATGAATGTGGGGGTGCCACCTCCGTTTACTCCGCAACAGCCAAGTAAGTATGTTACAGGACCTACTCGGAAGACCACCACAGTCAAAATTACTCATCCGGATACTCATGAAGAATTGAAGCTCGATAAGAGGATGGACTCTTCTGGGCAGAGGGGTTTACCTAGTGTACAACAACAATCCCAGCCAGTCAGTAGTTATGGATCTCCTATGGGCTTCTATCAGCAAAATTCGTACAACCAGTCAACTATGTTTTACCCCACCACCTCTGGTGTCGGCCAGGTTCCCACTGTATCACAGGGTCCTAGGTTTGTATCCACACAAACAGTTTCATATATCAGCCCATCGATAAACACAGGTCCTGGCAGTAACAAGGACAACCTAGCAGGGTCTACAGCATCTGGACACTCCCAAGTCACAGGCAAACCACACCCAGCTGGGTTGCACATGGAGAAATCCGGGGTACATACAGTCACGATAAGTGCACCGCCTGGTAAATCAGATGTGACCAAGTTAAAACCAACTGAAGATGCTGTATCACATCGACAAAAGGATAATGAAGCTGTTTCTGGGGTCACTAAATCAGGTGAAAATGAGAGCAAAGCTCCACCAATCATGGAGAAGCATTCCACACCAGTGATCCAACCCTTACAAGCTCTAGGTGCAAATCCAGAAACTACAGCACCTGCGTCTTCTGTTGTGAATTCTATGCCTGGAGCTGATGGAAAAACCAAAGAATCTATTCAAAGAACTGGGTCAGATAGCAATAAGAACACCACTAAGAAGGACAACAGGAATTTATCACAAGAACCACAGGTACATAGTCCTGTAAAATATTCTATTTTTGCACTTTTCTGTTGTTTCTTATGGTTTTCTCAATAGCTTCTATATTGTTTCGTTCAGTCAGCTTCATCTGCTGAAGATTTAAAGGTGCATACTTCTGTAAAGGATGTATGTGGTGGTGTTAGTCTCATGGAATCCAAGGGTGCCAATAAAGAGTCAGAACAGACCAACGCAGCTTCCGCTGCACCGACCGTAATGTTAAAAGGTATATGCATTATGCACTATGAAAATCAATGCCAAAACAGTTGCTTTGTGTTGCTTCTTTGTTTAACATGTTTGCTTTGGCAGCTGCTGACGCTTCTAGCATGGATAGGAGCTCTGCAAGATATACCTCTGAGAGCACTGTGAATGCTCAAGAAGTAGGAAAATCTGATGTTGCTATTGGTGATTCTGAGAAAAGTGGAATAACTCACAAAGTTTCAGCAGATGCAAAGAATGAAATTTCTTCTGGTTCAACTGGAAATGAATCACATGAAGTTTGCACGCTAGACTTGGCTGTGCAATCACCTGTGGGAGCTTCTAATCCTGATAATTTAGATACTGCGACTTCTGTAACTGACCAGGGGCAGCTTCTCAAAGAACCTAGCCCATCAGTATCTGATGAGAATGTTATAATGGACAGATTGCATCAGAGTGCTGAAAAAATGTCAGATTTGGTTGATGACACTGTTGCTTCTGTTGCCAGTTCTGAAACTTCGTCAGAGTCTATAATTCAAAATGTCAATGCTAAAGGTAACACAAGTGGTAATCAGGAAACAGGGTCTGCTACATCTAGCAATAATCCTAATGTGTTGTCGGTGACTCATTCAGTGGCATCAGAGGATCCACTGAAACCAGAAAGTATGTTAAATGATCAATCAAGTACTGCACCAGCAGCCTCTGCTCGACCAGTTTCAAGGGAAAAACCTAGCGTGGAAATTACCAGAACAAAGTTTACAGCTGGGAAAAAGAAGAATAGAAAAGAAATGCTTTCAAAAGCTGATGCTGCCGGGTGCTCAGATCTTTATAATGCATACAAGGGACCTGAGGAAAAAGTGGATTTCGTTGGCGCCACAGAGAGTCTTGATAGTTCTTCAATTGCTGATCATGAGCTACCAGATGAATCCTCCGAAAAGGATATGGGTGAGGACGAGGGAAAGAAAAAGGTTGAGCTTGATGATTGGGAAGACGCTGCAGAAATGTCTACTCCAAAGTTGGAGAGGTCTGATTCCAGCAATCAAACAACCGAAGCTAATGGGAGGAAGAGATATTCACGCGATTTTTTGCTAACTTTAGCACCAAGTTGTACTAATCTTCCTGTTGGTTTCCAGATGGTTGAGTTCACCAGCGTTCTGTTCCCTAATTTGGATGGAAAGTCTTATGTTGTTGATCACCCAAGTCCTGGAAGGGGAGCTGACAGGCCAACATCTCGTGGTGATCGCCGTGGTGCTGTCATGGAGGATGATAGGTGGGGAAAGTCAGGCCATCCTTTTGGTTCTGGTCGTGATATGTCCATGGACAATGGCCCTCCAATAATTCACCGTGGTGCTCCAGGAGGGAATCATATTGTTCTGAGGATTCAACGAGGTGTACTACCTCAAATGGCACGAAGTGGCTCTGATGCAGATAGATGGCATCAAAAGGGTCTATTCCCATCGCCTGTTACACCCATGCAAGTAATGCACAAAGCAGAGAAAAAATATGTCGTTGGCAAAGTTTCTGATGAGGAAGAAGCAAAGCAGAGGCAACTGAAGGCAATACTTAACAAATTGACACCACAGAATTTTGAAAAGCTTTTCGAAAAAGTTAAAGAGGTGAACATTGACAATGTGGCAACTCTTACTGGGGTCATTTCACAGATATTTGACAAAGCTTTGATGGAGCCAACATTCTGTGAAATGTATGCTAATTTTTGTTTCCATTTGGCTGGTGCACTGCCAGATTTTAGTGAGGATAATGAAAAAATTACATTCAAGAGATTGCTTTTGAACAAATGTCAGGAGGAATTTGAGAGGGGTGAAAGAGAAGAAGCTGAAGCAGACAAAACCGAGGAGGAAGGTGAGATTAAGCAAACTAAAGAGGAAAGGGAAGAGAAAAGAATTCGTGCTCGAAGGCGCATGCTTGGGAACATTAGGTTGATTGGGGAATTGTACAAAAAGAGGATGTTGACAGAACGCATCATGCATGAATGCATTAAAAAATTGCTGGGAAATTATCAGAACCCTGATGAAGAGAACATTGAAGCACTGTGCAAATTGATGAGCACAATAGGAGAGATGATAGACCATGCAAAGGCTAAGGAGCATATGGATGCGTACTTTGATATAATGCTGAAGCTGTCAACAAGTCAGCAATTATCTTCCCGTGTTAGGTTCATGCTGAGAGATTCAATTGATCTTAGGAAGAATAAATGGCAGCAAAGGCGTAAGGTGGAAGGCCCAAAGAAAATTGATGAGGTGCACAGGGATGCAGCTCAGGAACGACATGCTCAGTCGAGTAGGTTAGCTCGTGGCTCAGTTGTTGGTTCTGGTCCAAGGCGAGGAGCGGCACCTATGGATTATGGTCCTCGTGGTTCAGCAGCAGCATTGGCTTCTCCAAGTTCTCAGCAAGTTGGCCATCGAGGAATGCCTTCACATACCCGAGGGTTTGGTACCCAAGATATCCGGTTTGAAGAAAGGAGTCCTTTGGACCATAGAACAACTGTCCTTCCTCCGCGTAAGGATGAAACCATTACTCTTGGGCCACAAGGTGGCCTAGCAAGGGGTATGTCTATAAGAGGGCAGCCACTGATATCAAATGCCGAACTTTCTTCTGCTGATAGTCGCAGGATGGTATCTGGTCCCAACGGGTATAGTTCTGCTTCAACTGCAAGAGAGGAACCTGGCTCGAGAATTCCTGATCGCTCTGGAAGAATAGCACCAAATACACAGTTTGCTGGACCATCAAACAGGCCTGCCAGCCAAGAGGGTCGTTCAGGGAATAAATCATACTCTGAGGATGATTTAAGAGAGAAATCTATTTCTGCCATCCGGGAATATTACAGGTAATATTTTGTAGCCTCGGAATTTTCATACAAACTATTTCTTCATTTTTTGCCTGTCAAATATAACTTATGTGCCTATTTCACCCTTTAAATGTTTGATGCCTGTCTTCTTGATGTCAAGTTCCAATATGTTCGTGACGAATTTTGATTATAACAATGAGTTGCTGTCTTGTTTTGGCAACTGCTAGTGTTCTTAGGATGTGTTCTTTACCACCTCTTCCCAATTTCTACTCTCATTTTCTGCACGCACGCTTCCCAAACTGCTAAATGGTGTATTTTTTGCAAAAAAATTCTATAGGAAAGTTACTTTAAGAAAATCATATTCATCCATTTTTTGAGTTTATTTTAGCTAATGCTTAATTAGTTATGCGCTAATGGATCACTCCGTTTTGCGTACGGGAAGGTGAAGTTCCCAACCTCCACCTCCGAACACAGCCCTGTTCCGCAATTATTTTAGGCAACTACTTATGCTTTCTAGTTTCATTTGTCACTTCTCATTCTCTGGATTTCAAGTCTGCTGAGTTACCCTTGTTTCTGACATTGGAGTAGCGGGGGTTTATGAATGCTGGAATTCAAACTTAAGACTTCAAAGGGTTAGAATGTTACCTTCTTGTAACATTGAACCAGTTACAAGATTGGAGGGCAATTACCACTTCTTTTCCAATGAATTTTAATCTTGTAGATATCTGTTACTGTGTACTTTATTTAGGAAACCAGGGTGTGGTTCTTGGATTTCAGTTTTTATTGAGTATTACATTTCGTTACTATTTCTCAATGATCTGGTACTGTTCTTGTGGTCCTCTAAATTTTTTAGTAATATATGTAAGTCCTTTGCATTGTGTGCTAACATATATGCAATTATTTTGGCAGTGCAAAAGATGAGAAAGAGGTTGCTTTGTGTATCGAGGAGTTGAATGCTCCAAGTTTCTATCCCTCAGTCGTATCACTGTGGGTAAATGATTCCTTTGAGAGGAAAGATATGGAAAGAGAGTTGTTGACTAAGCTTTTTGTTAGTCTTTGCAACAGTCGAAATAATTTATTGAGCAAGTCTCACCTCACTGCAGGGTAATTGTTTCTCTTCTTTTTACTCCTATTGCCTCTGCCTTTTGTTTTATACATTTTTATACTGTATGTATACTGAACACATGGTTACTTCCAGACTTGCGACTGTCCTTGGTTCATTGGAAGATGCTCTAAGTGATGCTCCAAGAGCTGCTGAATATCTTGGACGGCTTCTTGCAATGTTTGTGGTGGAAAGCATATTGTCTTTGCAGGAGGTGGGTACATTGATTGAAAAAGGTGGAGAAGAACCTGGAGAGCTTGTACATCAGGGCATTGGAGCTGATGTCCTTGGTGCAGTTCTAGAGTCCATCAAAGTAGAAAAGGGGGATTCATTCTTGAATGAGGCCAAGGCAAGCTCCAACCTCAAGTTGGAGGATTTTAGACCACAGCATCTTAAGAGATCGAAGTTGGATGCCTTCATGAAAGTATAAAGAAGCTTTGTTACTAGGTAAGTCGGGTGTTCTATAATGGCCTATCCATAAGGAGATGTGCGATCTTTTCACAGTATATGATTTAGTAGATATATGTCAATCAGTGCTTTGTTGAGATTGTAAAAATCCTCAAGTTCTAATATACTGTTTTGGCTGGACAGCTTACCGATTCATGGGTGTTGGCACCATGGAGTTCATCTTTTTTTGGCATCAGACCAGCCTTTTTTTATTGACAACTGGAAATGCCCATCAGATGCTGCCCCTGCTTGGCATGCACCCATTTATTCTTCCAGGAGCTCCTGCTGCGAAATTTGTCCATCCTGTTCAGAGTTGGTTCTGATGGTAAATTATTGAAGGGATAGTTAGTCCCATTTCGAGTCGGCCGTAGCGAGTATCAGGGTTTTTTTTTTTTGATCACAGGGGGAGAAGTCTTTCTAACCAATGTTTGTTGGGAGTAGGGGGAATTCTAGGTTCACAGCTTGATGCCTCCCGTGGCTTCTGACCAATATTTCATTGTGATCAGACTTTGTAGTTGCTTATAACTTATCGGCATTTTCCTGATAGCCAGATGTTTCACATGACTCACCTACTACTGCCTTTTGTTTAAATCTTGCTGTACGTATTTCTGTCGCTCTTTTACTTGGTATATATGTTTGTGTGTATTTCTTGGACCTGACGTCCATCCGATCATCTTGTCTGATGTGTGAACGGGCCTCGAGTTGGTTTTATGTGGTGTATCATCTGTTGCTTCTCCTTGGCAAAATAGAGGTGGTGATCTCTCTGTGTCCTTTGCGTGGATCGCTGTATTTCTGATGCTCCAACGCGAAGGGAACGGATGCTTGGACAGTTTGAGGTATTGGTGGTGAATATAGTTTGCTGGATGCGGTATTCGTAGAGTATTTTTGAAGTTGGGTCATCTTCTCACTGTTGTGTACTCATTTCTAAATCCATTACCATGATGGTGGTTATGATAAGGTTTTCTGTTTTCTCCATTTCTTGTGATATCTGTTACTATATAAATACGACTATATAGGTGCATCTTGTAGGTATGGTTTGCTTAGGCTACTTCAAACGCTACTTCATCACGATTTTCTTTTTCTGCAAACGCTACTTCATCTGCGCCGCCTCGATCACTCGATAGTACAACATGTTGCATATTTTGGGCTTGTTTACTTTGTTGTCAAAATCAATCTTATTAAAATTTGATAATGTCAAATTTTTGCATGTTTTGATGTTGTCGAATTTTGATACTGTTGGTTGTATTTGGTTTAAAACCTTGTCAAATTTTGGTTGAGTTTTTGTGAGAGGAAACTTTCGAAGATAGCGATGATAAGATTATGTTATGTTTAGTTTGTTATTTATCAAAAATATAATAATAACGAAACTTGATAATGTTAAAAGTGGCGATGAAGTGAACATGTCCTTTATTTAATGGGCTCTATCCGGGCCGAGATTAACTATTCCGTACATTACCTCTCCATCCGCCTCACTCCTGCTCTCGCCTCTCCCACCACCGGCGGCGGCCGACACGATGTCCTCGCCGGAGCAGGAGCTGATCTACGACCTACCTCACCTCGCCGACGAGCTCCTGGAGGAGATCTTCCTCCTATCGCCTCGCCCGCCGACCTCGCACGGGCCTCCACCGCCTGCGTCACCTTCCTCCGCCTCGTCACCGACCGCTCCTTCCTCCGCCGCTACCGCTCCCTCCACAAGCCTCCCCTCCTGGGACTACTCAGCCACGACGGCTTCCACCCCGCCGAGCCGCCCCACCCCTCCGCCGCCGCCGCCAAAGCCCTCGCTCAGGCCGCCGACTTCAACTTCTCGTTCCTCCCGTCCCCCGGCCGCTGGATTCAACAGGATTGCCGGGATGGCCGCGTCCTCCTCGAACGCCTATCCGTGGGCACGGTCCTCTCCGACAACGACGCCGGCGAAGAGGAGCTCGTCCCGATCGACACCACGAACATGGCGGACCTCGCCGTCTGTGACCCCATATCCAGGCGTTACGTCATCCTCCCCCCAATCCCCGATGACCTGCTCACCCTGATCACCTCCGGTCAGCAGGAGCGCCTCCTCGTTTTCGAGACCTTCCTCGCTCCCGCCGCCGAGGAGGAGGATGAGATGGTGGACACGACGTCATTCAGAGTGGTGGCGAGGGCGAACTACGAAAGCAAGGTGGTCGTCTTCGTCTTCTCTTCACTTAACGAGCAATGGCACAGCTCCAAATCTATCAGTTGGTCTCTCTTGACCGCCGATTCCTGGTCGTCTGCGCAAGCTCAGGCGTATCTATGGTTTTTCCCGCGTTACCATGCGCACGGCTGCATCTACTGGGTGATGTATCTGGTGGATAAATTGCTCGTGCTTGACACATCCAAGGTGGTGTTCTCCACCATCAACTTCCAGTGGGATCAAGACTTAGCTCTCTTCCGGCTATTCTGGAGACAGATGATGACATGATTGGAGCTTTCCGTCTCGAGGGAGACTTATCCGGAATAACTCAACTCTGTTATGCGACTACCGAATCGATGCTGATTTTGCCGATGGGCCACCGTTGAACTTAGACAAGAGAATCCTCTTGTCCTTGGACTATTTTGGCATCATCGCCGCAACCCAGGGATACTTGCTCTTGCAAGGGCGGCGACTACACTCGTCCGGACGCACTATGGAGGAGGACGACACAGATATATTATATTTCACATTGGAGCCCAAAACAATGCTGCTCGAGAAGGTTTGCGGGATGAGTAGACCAAATATCACTGCAAAGATATATACCGGTTTCCCACCATCCTTGTCACTGCCAAGTCTGTGAATACTGAATATGGTAAGCTTATTACTATAGCATCAGTAACATGTTGCCAAGTCTGACCTTGGGGATCAGCTCTTGTGATGTGGATTCTATGTTGCTAAAGTGTTTACCTTCCTGGTTGTTCCTGGATTGTTCCTGGATTGCTTTTTTGTTTCTGTGCCAAATGACCTCATATGAACTTGTGCGCTGTTAAGCACATTGTCAGCATGTTGATTGTCTATTGTATGAAAATTTGCTAGAGTTGCAGGCTCACTGAAACTACTATTTGTTGTTTGGAAATGTTTTTAAATTAAGGAAATAGGAATGTGATCATTGAAACTTTAGAACGCACATTTAACACTTGTCTAAGGCTCTGAGCTACATGTGCTTTTTTTCTTTGTTTTATAGTCGTTCTGATATCAATGTCACCTATCTGTTCAGTGCAGTTACTCTAGGTATATCTAAATTAGGCATCTCTAGAGCTCCACAATTGCCACAATGCACATTGCAGTTGTGGTTTCATCCGAATTGTTTTGTGGTGGTACTTGAATGACTAGTCAGACTTGGGAGTAGGGAATGCAGCCATGATTATTTGCAGTGTTGCTCTACAAATTAGCTGTAAACTTAGTTTTTCACAAAATGGTTTCTGGTTTGGAACAGCACTGACACTATTAGATTGCAGACCATGCTACTTACACTATAAAAAGATCTGAATGTGATATATTTTATGAATATAATTTAGTGATTGCCCATAGCCTCACATATATAAACCAATAGTGGATTCAGTTATACTGGAACCAATATAACTGACTTTTACCATTTTGTTAGCTTCGATGCTTCTTGTCATGCACAAGCACAACCCTAGGTCAAGGAAAAAACAATCGACAAGATAGACCAGGAATGGGAACATTGTACTTACTTTTATATCTGTGATTTTGTTTACCAGATTTATTGTCTACTACGTATGCAACAGTTGTGTTTTCGCTGAGCATACATTCTCTGATTATTTTTCAAAATGATATGGCCATCATGTTGTTCGTATCTGGTTTTTGGTGTACGAATTTCTCTTGGCAACTGCGATACTACATTTTCTGTATGCAGGCTTGTTTGGCACAATGATAAGAACAACAAAAAGGGACAGGGTAGCAGCGGTTATCAACATTGTTCTGATTGCTCAGGAGTCAGGAATGTCGTGTAAGACATCAAGCTACAACTGACAGTGGTGGCATCTATGAGTAGTAGTTTGTTCAACCGTTGTCTAGTTTGTTTAGGTAGTCCTATTCCACTTTTAACCCTTATGATGTATTTTTGAACTATATGGTTGCAAGTCAAGTCACTGAGGCTCTTTCCGATGTAGGAGTATGCTTTTAAAGCAGATCGTGGCTTTTATAGCTTTGCAGATTTGTCCAATAGAATCCTGTGAAGCAGATTTGTCCAATAGAATCAGTTCTTCAATGAATTTGCCTTGTTCCGTTGGGATTTTGTTTGAGGCTTTGCACTAGAGGATGACGCCGGCTGTGGGTCTGAGGATCCTCACCCCACTCTCTCTCACTCTTCCATACCTCCATGATAGTTTTTTCTTCCTGACAAGTCAAAGGGCACTGATATTTTTCCAACAACCAACAGAAAATGCAGAAGCAGACAGGGGCAAAGAGAGCAAAAGAGAAGCCCCAATCTGAAAGACAAACGCTATCCATAGGCAGTAGAAGCTATAATAAAAACAAAGCAGTTTTATTAAAAATATGACATCGTTTTTTTTACTTAATTTCAGTCCTTTTTTAATATATAAGTATGTTTCTCTCTCTTGTATCTCCCCGTTTAAGTAGGTGAATCAATTGTTTTTATCGTAATCCTCCTATATAGTGTTACTACACAAACATTTCCGGTAAGTTCTGAATTTACAGTGCAAAATATAGAAATTTCAGGTGTAAGTTCTGAATTTACAACGTAATTACAACAAATAGTTATTTAATATACAGTGTAAAAAATAACTAGTTTTGGATGAAACATGCGACGCTATAGCTAGCCCCCAAAAAATTAGGAGCTGCACACAAAAAGCACTCCGCATGGGTGAATTTTTTTAGAGAAAAGTCCACTTTACGTCCCTCGACTATTAGTCGAGTTTGAATCACGTCCCTTAACCGCAAAATCGGATGTAGGTCATTCCTTAACTTCTAAAACCGGTCCAAATTATGTCTCTCAGTAATATTGTGAGCGGTTTTGACTGATGTGGCTCCTACGTGTCTCGTTTGACTTAGTCTTCATCTCACGTGACGCTTATGTCGCAATAGAAGAAAAATATAAATTAAAATCATAAGTGGGACCCATATGCCAATGGGACCGTTGGAAAAAATAAAAAAACATAAGTAGGGCCAAAATAGAGACGGTGCTCAACAAGGTCGGGCGTCACCGATCTCGTCCTCGTTGGCTGCCTCCACCATGGGCATGAACATCCCCAGGCTCCATCTTGATGGCCTGGAGCTCGAGTGGAGCATCATCTTGGAAGGAATGGAGTGGGCTCCGGTGTGGGGAGCGGAGGCGGAGGCACAAGGAGTAGATTCATCATCTTCACAATCGTGGAGAGTGGCTCATCGGTGCGGAGACGGACGCTTGACGCAAGGAGCGGCGCACCTCCACTAGCACGACTCTCTTCCTCGCCTCCTTCCCTTCCATGACGGTTGGCTTCTTCCTCGCCTCGTTCGAAGCCACGACGTCCACCACCGCACCCTGTGTCGGCTTCGCATGACTTCGCCGTCACCTTCGGTGAGCCCGCTTGCGCTGTCCTCGCGCACTTTCGCCCCGTGAGTGGCAGAAGCCTAGGGCGCACAATGTGGCTCTTCTTCCTTCTTCCCTCTCTCATCTCTTTCTCATCTCTTTGACAAGGACAACATGGCCACCCACCACCTTTCAGTTTGACAGCTGATCCAGCTCGATGACGTGTCGCTGCCCTTCTCCTCGACGTCCGTCGCACCTCTCTCCACTGGCCACCGCCTAGAAGGAGGCCTGGAGAGAGATGGGAAAGAGAGGGCAAGGAGGAGGAGGAAAGAGGGGGTAGAAAGACTGTCGGTTGACATGTGGGTTTCATGTTGACTTGACATCATGACAGTTAAAAACAGGTATAATATTGTCTTAGGACTTTGTTTACATTATTTTGAGAGTTGCGGAACGTATTACGGTTAAATGACGTGATTCAAACTCTACATCCTTCGACCTAACCGCTTCCCCCAGCGGCCGCCGGTCGTCGACGCGATGTCCTCCCCACCGGAGCCGCGAATCCACCGGGCCTCTCCCTCTCCGGGTAATACTCTCCCCGACGAGCTCCTGGAGGAGATCTTCCTCCGCCTCCCTTCGCCCGCCGACCTCGCACGGGCCTCCATCGCCTGCGTCGCCTTCCCCCGCGTCGTCACCGACCGCTCCTTCCTCCGCCGCTACCGCTCCCGGCACAAGCCCCCGCTCCTGGGATTCCTGAGCAAGGAGTTCCTCCCCGCCGAGCGGCCCCCGCCGCGCGAGCCCTCGCCGACGGCGCCGACTTCACGTTCTCCTTCCTCCCGCCCGGCGGCCGCTGGATGCCCCGGGATTGCCGGGACGGCCGTGTCCTCCTCGCCCGCCTCCCCGTGCGCAGGAGGCTTACCCTTCTCTTCGGCCGCCTCACCTTGCGCTTCAACTCTGACGGCGAAGGCGTCAGAGGTGATGTCATGACGGACCTTGCCGTCTGCGATCCCATCCGTATCTACGCGTGACGTCATCCTCCCCCCAATCCCGGACGACCTAATCACCTCCGGCGAGCAAGAGCAAGAGCGCCTCGTCATTTTCGAGACCTTCCACGCTCCCGCCGCCGCCGAGGAGGATATGGCGGGCACGTCGTTCAGGGTGGTGGCGAGGATCCACTACGCGAACAAGATGGTCGTCTTCGATCGTCTTCTCTTCACGCGCCGGAGAATGGAGATTGGCGGCGGATGCAAGTTCATCGCCGGCTCAGTCACACTTCTTCTTCTTGGCCCCGCGCTACTATGCGCATGGCTTCTTCTACTGGGTGCCGAGTAAGAATCAGATGCGCAAGCACTCTGGATCTCCCAGCGGGGCAAGATAGGTTTGCCATTCTGGAGGAAGAGCAAGACATGATTGGAATTCTCTCTCTCAGCAAAGACCTTACAGAACGAACTCAGCTCCGTTATACGACTTGGCGAGTCAAAGCTGATGGTGTCAATGTCTATGGGCCACAGTTGAACTTGGACAAGACAATCTCCTTGCGCTTGCCCTTGGGCCATGACTATGAGATCACCGATGCAGCTCAAGCTCAGGGATGCTTGCTATTGCAAGGGCGGCCTGCAGATCGGATCAGATGCCCTTCGGAGGACATGCAGATGTATATTTCTCACTGGAGCCCACAACGTTGCTGCTCAAGAAGGTTTGCAGGTTGAAAAGACCAATTGTCCCCGGAATGATATATACCGGTTTCCCGCCAACCTTGTCACCGACGAGTATGTGAATATGGTAAGATTATTACCGTAGCATTACTAATTTTGTTTTGCAGTCCTTGGTGATCAGCCCTTGTCATGTGGATTCTATGTTGATAAAGTGTTTCCCTTCCTGGTTGTTCCTGGATTGCAAATTACCCCATATCTACTTGTTCACCATTAACCATTGTCACCATGTTGATTGTCTATTGTTTGACAATTTGGTAGAGTTGCAGGCTCATCAAAATTGCTATATGCTGTTTTTAAAGGTATTCTAATTGAGGAAATAAGGAATATGATCATTGGAACTTTAAAGGCATGTTTAAACTTGTCTAAGGCTTTAAGCTACTTGTGCTTTTCTTCGTTTATTAGTTGGCCTGCTGTCAATCCCACTTATCCATGCAGCGCAGTTACTGTGGGCATATCCAAATTAGCTCATCTCCAGTTCTCCACAATTCCCACAATGTTTTTCTTCTGCTCCTTGGTGATTTATTATAATCGTGGGTGCATCCGAATTTTCAGACTAGGGAGTAGGGAATACAGATGTTGCCCTCTTCGCAAAATTATTTCTGGTTTGGAACAGCACTAGAATCATTAGATTTCCGGCCAAGCTACCTACATTGAAATATATATCATATGAATATATTTTAGTGATTGCCCATAGACTCACACACACACACACACATATAGGAGTTCGAATTTTTGCACTCGGGTTCACATGCACCCACAATCTACACCTTATATATATAGTTTGCACAAATCTTAGGACAGATACAGTGCTAACAAAATGTACCATGCACGATGTTTTCTTTATACGATATTATTTACAAGTGTAAAATACCTTGTTTATATAGTTTTTGTATTTTTTGTATGTAAAACACTGAGGTTGTCAATTTACCAGCTTAAATTTATCTTGTTTATATAAAATACCTTGTTTATGTAGTCTTTGATGGTAGGATATATATCATTTTTGTAATATATTAATTTGGTAATATAATAGATATATCATTTTCTCATTTTGACTAAATATCATGTTATAAAAAAAGTTAGAGAAATACCATACACTAAATGTCATATATGGTTATTATTGAAAAATTTTATTTGGTAAAAAATACAACATACATACTATACGTATTGTGTACCAACCTAATCTTTTCTCCTTATAGTAAGTATTCATTTAGTTAAGATGAGCTACATTTTATAGCATGAATTTTGAAACATATCAATGGTGTAATAGATTGTGGGTATATGTAAACCCGAATGCAAATTTGCATTTGCATATATATATATATATATATATATATATATATATATATATATATATATATATATATATATATATATACTNATATAAACCAATAGTGGGTTCAGTTATACACTTGTACTGGAACCGCTTCGATGCTTCTTGTCATACACAACCCTTAGGTCAAGGAACAAACAATCGACGAGATAGTCCAGGAATGTGAACATTGGACTTACTACTACATCTGTTGTTTTGTTTACCAGATTTATTATAGTATATGGAGCCCTATTATGCTTTTCATAAACGCACATTCCCGGTGATTTTTTATAAATGATTTGATCGTTATGTTTTTGTATTTGGTTTTTTATGTACTCTGTGGATATCATTTTTAGAGCATCATGATCTTATCCTCCGCCACAAGGGAAAACACTGGATTTCTTGTTTTGATAGAATTTCTCTTGACAATTGTAATACTACATTTTCTGCATGCAGCCTTGTTGTGGCACAATGATAAAGACATCGAAGGGGGCAGGGGGAGAGCAGCATTGGTTATCTACATTGGTCTGATACTCTGGTTGCTTAGGAATGTCGTGGAGGGCATCAAGCTACGACTGGCAGTGGATCGACAGTGGTGGCATCTATCACTATCAGTATCAGTAGTTTGTTCAACTGTTATCTATAGTTTGTTAGAGTAATCTTGTGCCCGCTTTTAGCCCTTATGATGCGTACTACTATCTCATTTATTAAAGCATACAGGAGCTTTTCGTTCTCGACGGCACGGAGGGCTCTGCTCGATCGTCGATCCATCGACCGTTTTCCGGCGAAGCCGACGCGCGCGCTGCACGAAAAAGCGCGAGTGGGTTGGTCGCCGACCGGAGCAGCGGATCCACCGCGATGGGTAGCATTTTCCTCGCCGACGAGCTGCTGGAGGAGATCTTCCTCCGCCTCGTCTCGCCCGCCGACCTCGCACGGGCCCCGTTCTCTTCGGCCCCTTCGACATCGTGCGGTTTTCAGCTTGGGTGCTATTGCACCTAGGTGAAGAAAAAAAAACATGTTCCGGTCTTCTCCATCACTGACCTCCCAGAGGACGCAGATAGGTTGGAAACTGCCATTCTGGAGGCAGAGGAAGGCATATGGTTGGCGTTTTTACGAACTCTCAGGGTGGACGACATAGCCAGCGGAAATCAGCTGAGGTATACGATTTGGCGGCTGATGGTGCCAATGGGCAACACTTGGATTTGAACAAGACAATCTCCTTTGGACATACACTATATCCACATTCATATCCAGAAATGGGTTTTTCTTGGATGAAAAGAGTACTTCCTCAGTAGAGCCCAAAAAGTTGCAGCTTGAGAGAGTTTGCAGGTTGGATACCTTACTTTGCAATGCTGGGATATATACTGGTTTTCCACCATCCTTGTCACCAGCAAGTATGTGAATGTGGTAAGCTTATTTCTATAATCTTGATAATTGTGTTTTGCTGGCCTGAGGGATTAGCTCTTTCCATGTGAACTTTTTTGGTGATGATGTGTTTACCTTCGGTGGTGTTCCTAGACGAATTTTTTTTTAGAAATAATATTATTTTAATGAAAAATTGTAAAAATAGAAACTGATCAGATAAAATCGCAAGTTTAATACCCTGTCGAACAATCGCAGTTCGGCAG
The DNA here is from genome assembly GCA_008326285.1 of Oryza officinalis. Lineage (NCBI taxonomy): Eukaryota > Viridiplantae > Streptophyta > Magnoliopsida > Poales > Poaceae > Oryza > Oryza officinalis. The sequence continues at coordinate 43,944,035 of BDMV01000007.1, forward strand.
GGTTGTTGGGCCACTTAAAAAATAAAAAAGTGCATGAACAGTGTCATGACATAGGCCTGTCGAACTCTCAATGTTCGACAAGTCCCACATAAACGGTGTCAAACAGGGATTTTTCTTTTTTTAAAATTTTTTTTATCCCCTGTTGAACTTTGGTTGTTCGATGGGTGCTAAACTTGCAATTTCAGTCAATCTATCTTTATTTTTGCAATTATCTATTAAAAAAATATTTTTTTAAAAAAAAATTCTTCCTAGACCACTTATTTTTCACCGTGCCCATATTATCTCATTCGCCGTTAACCATTTTCACCATGTTGATTATTTGTGGTTTGCCAACTTGTTAGAGTGTCTAAGGCTGTAAACTATGCACTATATGTTTTCTATCTTGGTTATGGTCGGTCTGCTTTCAGTCCAATTTCCGTGCACTGCAGTTACTGTTGGCATATCTGAATTATCTATTTCCAGTTGTGTTTTGTTGTTTGAAAAGATAGTCAGACCAGGGAGTTGGGAATGCAGTGACGGTTTGCAACGTTGTTCTTCAAGTAGTCGTTCTCGACATTAGTTTTTTACTAACTGATTTCCAGTTTGGAACAGCATTCACACTATTAGATCGCTGGCCATGCTACCTACGTGGCAATTATGTATGAAAATAAACTGAATGTGATAATTCTTGTGAATATAATTTAGTAATTGCCTATAGCTTCACATATATAAACCAAAGGTGGGTTCATTTATGCTGGATTCATTATCATTAACTTTTAGCATTTTGTTAGCTTTGACGCTTCTTGTCAGGCACAATACTAGGTCAAGGAACAATGATCGACAAGATAGGCCAGGAAAAGTTTTACAGTATATGTTGCCCTATTGTGTAGTGCATCTGTCGCTAGCATTTCTAGGCTGTGTTCGTTTGTGTTTGTTTGTTAGGTTTGAAAAAATATTTTCTTCGTATGAAAAACGGAACGACTCATTAGCACATAATTAATTAAGTATTTACTAATTTTTTTTTGAAAAATGGATTAATATGATTTTTTAAAACAACTTTCGTATAGAAACTTTTTAAAAAAACACACCGTTTAGCAGTTTGAAAAACGTGCGTGTAAAAAAAGAGACGTGAGTTGGAAAAGTTAGGTATAGAATTCAGCCAGATAAACTGACCTCATCCTCTGCCATAAGGAAGCACGTAACCTTTCTTGCCTTCAGCCTTGGTAGTATTTCATTGACCATTTTAACACTATGGCCCTGTTTAGTTTCAAACTTCAAATTTCAAAATCCATCACATCGAATGTTTGGACACATGCATGAAGTATTAAATGTGGACGAAAAAAAAAACTAATTACACAGTTTGCGTGTAAATTACTAGACGAATCTTTTGAGCCTAATTGCACCATGATTTAACAATGTGGTGCTACAGTAAACATTTGCTAATGACGGATTAATTAGGCTCAAAAGATTCGTCTCGCAGTTTACAGGCGGAATCTGTAATTTGTTTTGTTATTAGACTATATTTAATACTTCAAATGTGTGTCCGTATATCTGATATGACTTGATGTGACGTTTTTTTTCAAAATTTTTTTGAATCTAAACACGGGCTATATATTCTGTATACGGGCTTGTTTGACATAGGGGCAGAGCAGGATTGGTTATCAATATTGGTCTGACTAATTAGGAATGTCGTGGAAGACATCGAGCTACGACTGAAAGTGCTGGCATCTAAATTGTGTCTTAGTGTTGTTTCCATCAAAGTTTGAATAGTAAATTCTTTCTGGTTTTTGGAAACGGAAGGGATATTTAGAACAAAAAAAAAACAGCAACAGTGTGCTACTGTTCTTATTTGACCCTTGCATGCTCTTGCAGAAGGAATTCTGACTTCACCGTAATAAGAAGCTCCCTGTAAATTGTACCCATGGCCTGCCGTCTGACCGCTCAAAAGCTATAAATAACAAAGGCATTTTTCCGGACAGAAATATTCAGAAGAATGGCGTCAAGCCTGCAGTCTGCTAGGAAGCTGCTGCTGCTGCATGACACCGAAACAGCAGCACCCTCGTAGGAGTAATAAAAATTGTACACCTACTCCTACGTCGGGAACAGATAGCAAATTAGCAATCGAGTACATTTCTGCATAGCAATGCTGCAAATACAGACAAGGTCAGTTTAGTTTCCTGTTAAACCGATCAGTTCCCTGTTAAACACCACGATCAAATGCAATTCATGCACACAAATGATTTACGCTGCTTGATGCTGTACTTAAGATATGTCTACCAAAACAGAGATAACTGCTCTTTTATTAACATGAAAGGCAATCAAATTTCAGGGAACTTTCAATCCAACAAGGCAACAAACATTCAGGTGCATACAGGTTAGTAAGTATCCTTTTCCCATCTTCACATTTTTCCACTTTGCCAAGTGATTGATATTCTAAGGTCCTGTTCTTTTTTAAAAAAATAAAAAAGCTTATGGCCCCAGATTATTCGTGTCTAAAAGTATACAATTTCTCTAGAAAAATTCTTATGCAATGAAGTACCTTTATCCAAATTATTTGTTAATAATATAAACAAATAGATCATTTCAGCTCAAAACAATAGGATTAGAGTATCTCTAACAACCTCTCCAAATGGCTCTCTAAACCAAATTTGAACAATTCTAAAAAAAAAAAATTGCTCCAACAACCTCTCCAACTAAATGGCCAAGCCATTCGGCTGGTCAAATCCCTCCCCTCGCTGACCAAACTTGGCTAGCCAAAATCACTTGCCAACGGTAGGCCCCACATACTCCTTCCCACATGGCTACTCCGCTCTTCTCTCTTGCTCCTCTCTCGCATCGGCCACCATCGCCCCTGCCGTCGCGACGAGTAGCAGATCCGATGCTATCGTTGCCCCTACTGACAACGATGGCACGAAGCAGAGAGACATCAGAGCACGGGCACCACCACAGTTGCGTGGGCACCGGAGTTGCCTCCCTTCGTCCGCCACAAGCCAAGGTAGCTCCAGGCCCTCGCCTTCGTTGCCTTCCTTTCTTCAGCGCCTGTCATCGACCACCGTAGTGCCACGAGCTCGTGCACCGCCAGTGGGATGCCCTCATCGGACCTCGAGGCGCGGAGCACTAGCCTGTCCTCCCGCCCATGAGAGCTAGGCAGGCGTGGGACCTCAACGGACACCGCATGCCCTTGCCGTCGTCCTTATCCTCCCAGAGACAGCCACATTCACCTCGCCATCATCATTGGTCCGAAATTGGTAGCATGACCATGTGGCACGGGTGAGGCTCGCGTCACATTGACATGGTGTGCGGCTGTTATCATCAAAATTTGGTAAGCCCCGAGGTTATCATCGGCCTAGAGTCAGTATCGGTCTCATAGTCCTAGAATTGATCGATGAAAATTAGTAGTCACCAGCAGTCGGATTCTTAGTAGATTCGGTTGAGGAAATCAATCAATTAAAGAAAGCTTATCCAGAAGAAGCAGAGTTCAAAAAGGATGCCGACATGGCAATTTATCTACTAGTTAGATAGAGTCAGTTAGTGTCCTTTTTATTTTTAGGAAAGATTGTTTAGAGTCCGATCAGGATTTATATCTTTCACTTTATCTATAGGAAAGTATATATCGTGTCCAGTAAGGTCTAGTATCTACCCATAGGTATAAATATGTATATTTGGGGTCATTGTAAATTATCTCTCATATCAATACAACTTTCGGCGCATCGTCACCCTCTTTTTCAAGATTCCTTTTACTATCAGCGAAATTTGGCACCTGACGCAGGACTGCATCGGCTTCAATCTCCTGCGAAGGGTTAAGTCATAAGTTTCGCCGGGCCTGGCAATTGTATCGGCTATATTGGTGTTGTTCAAGGTTGCATTGCTTCGATCTCTTGAATTGCTCTAGTTCAGTCAATATCTTTGCCTATTTGATATCTCGATTCTATATTTAATTGCATTATGTTTAGAGACACATCGGTTTAGTTGGGACTGTCTCGGTTAGATTTGATCTTCCGACTTAGTCGATATATTTCTACAATCGCAATGCTGTTTTAGATAGATTTGTTATATCCATCACATTAGACAGATTTATCGGCTCATTAAGTATTAGATTATTATATACAATCTCGTGTTGCATCGATTAGGTTCGACCTACTAGATTGTTATTGATAATCTAAATCTTGTTTAGCCGATTTTATCTGATGTGTTAAATTTTTATTTGATGGTTCTACTGTCTTAGTTAAATTTAATGCATGACCACTTTGATCGGTGTCATAACGGCTTGCTTAAATCTATCAGGCAATTATCAACCTTATGTTGCATCGATTGGGTTTGACCTATGAGATTGTGGTTGTAAGTTAGACTTATTTAAGTCAGTAAGCATCAATCATTGTTTCATCAGGTTTTCAGCTGATGAGTTGTCTAAATGTTGCATCAGCTTATAAGGATTATATAATTTGGTTTTAACCGATTGTAGCAAAGGTTTCATTGATTACTTAATCATTTTGATTTAATAACATCGGACTTCTAGCCGACATATGTTTTAACCATCGAGTCTACATCTAATATTATATATCAATATCGGCTGATTGATTTGTTAGATATTTGCTTCATTATATCTATATCGGTTGACTGGTTCATTGGATATCTATTTTGTCACATTTATATCGATCGATTGGTTTGTCATCTTATTATATTATCATCAGCCGATTGCCTTTATATCATTATCTACATTTGATATTATAGCCGATTGTTTAAAACCCTATCGATATCAGCTAGTATTGCTACATCGGCTTATTGATCGATTAACTGCTTGATCGTCAATTTATATATCTTGTCAGTTGCAGGATCAAACTGACGTATGCCCGTATCTCATCAAATTTTAGGACCTGCATTGGAGCTAAATAGATCTCTCAGGCATTCGTGTGTCACACGCAGGATCTACGTTAACATATTTTTTGACACACCTGACAAGATATATTTTGCATCAACAACGGCAAGGCTACAGGACACCGCCATCGCGGGGGGCAAGAGCCGAGCGGCGTGGACAACGCGAGGAATGCCTCCTCCCTAGCTCTAGAGTGGTTGTTGGCATCAGTGGGTGGATGGAGAAAGAAAAGAGAAGAGTGCTAACACACTAACATGCCGGGACGGGGCCTACAAAACTTGGAGAGCAGGAGGTGGAAAGACTATTGGAGCACACTGAGAATTCAAAGAGGAATTCTTTTAGTATAGGCCTTGTTTAGTTTTTTTGTTTTTGGAAGTTTGGTTGTAAAATTGAAATGATGTGATTGAAAGGTTATGTGTGTATGATAGGTTGATGTGATGAAAAAAATTGGAAGTTTAAAAAAAAACTTGGGAACTAAACACACCGTAAGTTGATCAAATAGACAAATAAAGAGTAAAAGTAGTCATGCCGTTGGAGACTCTTTATGTTCCATCTCCACAAACGATGAGGCTTGACATGACACCCCATCTTTTTCACCCCTATCGAAATTTGTAAAACTGAAACGAGACCTGCCTGTGTCAAAATCTGCTGACCCCTCTCTCTCTCTCTCTCTCTCTCTCTCTCTCTCTCTCTCTCTCTCTCTCTCTCTCTAAAAAAAAAAAGAGAAGCGATTGGGGCTGCAGTAGCCCAAGAGTGGCAGCCGACGTGCAGTGCCAGAAAACATCCGACCGAGAAATTCAATAACCCTGCCTCGTTGTTCATCATCAGATTACTAGTACACGTACATGCAGCGTGACTACATTTGACTCCTTTCAGAGTCCCCTTTCATCAGCAGCAGTTACGCTGATGCCAAGCACGCCAGGACGCTCCTACCTACAAGGCCGCTCGTCTCTGTCTAGATGGTGGTGGTAAGTAGTAACAGTGCATCATATCCATCACTTGCTCTTGGTTCTTTTTATTACTGTGTTTGCTAACCTCTATGCTTGCAAAAAGTTACTACAAACTCTGAAGAAGTTGAGGTTGAAGTTCGCGATGGCGCGCACATACAGACGCTGCGCTGTTGTAATAAGTAGTAGAAAAGTTTCAGAGATTGAGGAAGGAATCCAAAGAGAAGCTCTGCAAAGTTTAAGATTGCCAACTTGGCACTGGCAGTTGGCACACACCGCACACCGGATGTACAGACCAAGGCGCATGCAGGAGCTGTACCTTTATCTATCTATCATGGTTGAGGTAACATGTACTATTGTATTATTGTAGGCAAAGACATTCAACGTAAGACACTGACTTTGGAAAAAATAATTACACCTCAAGAAATCCGTTAATGATGAAAAAGCTTGATTGTTTTAGTAATAATGGAATTTATTGCGTCGTTTCTTTATGTACAGAAAATTATTATAGTGGTTGCAAGACAAGTGACTGCAAATTATAAAATCGCAGTTTCATTAACAACAAGAAAACTACTTAGGATACCCATCTTAAAAATAGTGATTACTTTTATTTATGATTGATGAGAATCTGTATTATCATCTTTTTCTTCTCAACGGCCTATAGTTTGTATGTAATCCTTGTATTACTCAACTCGAAAACAAAATTTCAGAAATCAGCAGCTGACCATTGTGTTGATTGTAATTTGCATACATCACTGTTGGCGACTGACGTCAAGCAAAAACAGAAAATAACATCAGAGAGTAAGTGAGCTCGGCCAGATCTTGTCACCAAGCCACCGAGCGACCTAACAGGGATACATCCACCAACAAAGACATCACACCAATAGGAAATCTCCACTGCGATGTCTTCAAGAAGATCACGACATCTAAAGTATCGTCATCACTATTTAGAACATCCAGAACTAGGTTTTTACCTAAAGAGTCCACCCAAGACACGAAGGTCGGGAAGGGGGAGTTAGCGACATCATCTCTAGAAAGGTATGTGACACCTGTGGGCATCCCCGATGTCGGTGTTCCTAGCGTTGACGTCCTAGAACCTACAGTGATATGATCTCGACTTTCTTCTCGGCGTCAAGTGGCAGTGACGGCTTTCTCAAGCACAACTATGAAGGTGGCGGGCGGACCCAGGTCGGTAGGTGGTGGCTAGCAACGGGGTGTCTGAACCTCCATTTTTCATATCCAAAATGGCGCTGGCAATGGAGGAGACGGGAAGCGGTGGAGACGGATGTTATCGGCGGCCCAATGGGAAATTCCGGTGCAGTGGATCCACCGCCTCCAATGTGCCAGGCCAACTGCCTCACCTCACCTGATTGTTATAGCGATATGCCATGCAAACAAAAACGCCGCCAGTCAACCCTGCCATCACCTTTCTTTTGCTCGACGCATGACTTGCTCGAATGACGATAAGACAGAGGGTAGGAGATGGAGGGGGGCGGCTAGGGTTCGGTTCACCCTTAAGATCGCCCATTCGGAGGCCCACCCTATAAAGCCCTCTTGTTTGGATTAGAGAGCAAATTGCTAAATCCATGAGAAATCAACAATGCAACTCAGTACATGAAGAGGCATTGATATTTATGCACACTAATTACTCGTTTCGTCGACGATAGACACAACTATATAGTATATAGCACGTAAATATGCAAGAGGTCGAGAGGCACCATATCTTTGGCAACACAAAACAGGCACACGACGACACGGCAGTGTAGTTCTAGGATTCTGCTGACGCAGGGGTTAAAAACAAGGCTAACGTGGGGAGCTTTGTCCGTATTCTGAAACTTAGCAGACCTGGTGGCAACTATGTTTTTACTATGATGATACATACATACTTTGTGACACCGAATACTTTGTTCATACGTGCAGCACGAATCTCAAGCCTCTGAACTTTGGTGAAACCCTCAAAAATCCCTAAACCAGAAACCGTACCTAGAACCAACGGGCAAAATCTTGTCTTGTTATTTTTCACATCTCGCATCGACGAGCTAGGGGCCCATCTGCCTGCATGCACGCATTGACGCATGGACTCTTCTGCCTCCTCTTCGCTGACATCCATGGCTCCATGCCATGGCCGAGCTGCAAATCGTCAGATCACGCCAGGACTAACCATCAGATCATCATACGACCCTCCATTACTTTCATCTTGTGATGTCTTCACGTACTGCGGTTTCTCAGTAATTACTCTCTAATCATTTGTTTGGTTTCGTGGGATGGGTTGGTCTTATTTTTAAGGTTGTTTGGTTGGAGGGATGAATAAAGCGGGATCAACCCAGATGGGAATATAACTCTTAGATTCAGGTCCAACTAGCCCACCAACATCAGCCAAACCAATCGAATCCACTTCGACGGAGTGAACGATGTCATGTTTCAGCGACGCTCCACCGCTCCTTCCGTCTCCTGCTCGGCTCCGCCGCCACGGGCCGACCGTCCCCTGGCGCCGCTCCCTCCCTTGCAGCCCCTTCCACCTGCTCACTCGCCCACTCGCCAAGTCGTCGGTCGCGTCGCTCCTCCTCCGCCCGCTCGGGAAGCTCCTCCTTCCGCCTGCTCGCTCGTAGAGTCATCGGCCACGCTGCTGCTCGCGAAGCTCCTCCTTCCCTCCGCGTGCTCACTTGCCCACTCCGCTCCTCCTTCCATCTGTGTCGCTCCTCCTTTGCGAGCTGCGAGCCCCTCTTCTCGTCGGCCACCGCCGGTCCTCCACTGACTGGTCGCCGCCAGTCCCATCCCATTTAGTCCCCAAACCAAACACATGCAACTGATCACAATGAAATTTTGGGAGTAAATGGATGGTGACCAACTTCGGCTTGCCGACAGGCTGCGCATGCGTACATTACTCCCTCCATTTAAAAATGTAAGGTCAACTATTTTTGTCAGATGTTTTATAATATAAGATGTGCATGCATGCATGTAATTAATTAGCACCTTCTTTTCACTAAATTTTTATTTTTTAAAATCCTGTATCCTCAAGATCTTTAATTGTATTATATGCATGCATTGTATTTATTAGAATGATCTAAACAAAAAGATGATAATAAATGTTTATCGGTTTTTGGGCTAAAAGTGGTTGTGCCTTAGAGCAGGTACAATAAGTACATCAGCAGATGATAGTGGCCTCCACATCAGATTACTGCTTAGGTGGAAGAAAGAGAACGCAAGGTGAAAGAAAAGCTAGCGACTAATTTATCGCCGGGTTGTATACTTGTTCCGAGCAAGATGTGCGTGCTGTGGACCCAACCTTCATTCTTTCATCAAGCTTCATCCCCCTTGCGTAGATTATATTTTTCGTCACTCTCACATTACATGATCGACCGGTTATATATACATTCAAACAATTATTATATAGCAATAACCTAGCTATGCTTGTTAAAATGCATCTCAATATACATATTGTCGGTGACAAGGGACCGGGGGTATCATGACTAGAGGCTTGAGTAGCCGCGGTCACCCACGTGGCCCGACCCCCCCGAGGGAGTCGGGCCCGAGGGTGACGTGGCCACCCCTCCCTCTGTCTCCCCGAGGGGTCGGGCCGCTCCCGTTTCGGCCCCGAGGGCTGGGGCGCCCCGACCCCCTGTGATTTTGGCGCCACGTGTGCGGGTTAGGTGAGCACAGCAGGGCTCACCTAACCGCATTTATAGCGGATCAGACGAGCGCGCCACGCCGCATTTAATGCGGCGCAGCGCACGCTTATCCGGTCCGTGACCGGTCGCGGTGTGTGACCGGTCACAGACCGGTCAGATCGCGGGTTAGGTGGCGACAGGCGGCCTGTGGCACGCCTCGCCCCGTCCCGTCAGAATGATGAGAGCCTCCTGGCTCTCGTCCCTAGCCGGAGCCGGCGTGCTAACTCCTGGAGTTGGTATGTCAGTCCCGGTCAGATCCATTCCAGACTTCAGCGCAGGCATGGCAAGGAAGTCGCTTGCCGTTTAATGAAGGTTGAAACGGGCGTCCACCGGGAGAGCTGGCGAGCGGGGCAGGAGGCGTGTACCGTGCCTGTCAGAGGTCACTTCCGGCTGTAGACTAGCCCTCATTGTAAAAAGAATGTTTCTTTTCTTAGGCAGCTTGAGGCCCATGTGGTGACCCCTGGCCAGATAAAAGGAGGCCCAGGCCTAGGAAAAGAGGGGGGGACTCCGACGAGTACGCTCTGGAGACCGAACTCTCTTTGTATTGTTGGAGACCCTCAGATCCACCAGAACACAGGAGTAGGGTGTTACGCTTCTCAGCGGCCCGAACCTGTCTACGTCGCCCGCGTCTTATGCGTTTCCTCTCTCGCTGACGTTCCTCAGATCGAGGGCGAAGAACCTCACTTAGCGCCCCCGGCCGAACCGGCAAAGGGGGGCCCGCGCGGTCTCCCGGTGAGGAGCCCCTTGCTCCGTCTTCTGGCGCGCCAGGTAGGGGGCGCGCGCGTCTTTCTAAGCCCTCATCCTCTTTCGTGTGTGCCAAGCTTCTCCCGGTCAGCCCTATGGCCGAACGGGCAGTGGCGCACAGCCTCTCTCCGAGCGCTAGCGGTGATGACAGGGAGCAGAACCCGCGCCGTCGGGCTCGCAACCCGCCGTCCCCCCCTCGCCGAAGTCTTGGACGGGGGAAGGCGCTCGAGGAGGTCGAAGGATCCGCGACCTCGCCGCTCGCGGGCGACGGGGGAGGACAGCGAGACGGGGCGCGTCGCCGCCTCGTCTACGGCGATGGCAGCACGCCCCAGGGCGCGCTCCAGGCTGCGGGCGCGCTCCTGCGTCACCCGCCCGTCGTCCCCGATCCAGAGACTCCAGCCCGACGTTGGCTGGATGACGTGGCCAACTTGGTCATGACGGCGCAGCAGCGCCTAGGCGCCGGCGGGCGGTCCTCCGCCGCCGGGGCCTCTGGCGCTGCCGCCGCCGGCTCCATGTCGTCGAGGCGGAGGGCGCGGCGAACGACGGCCGTTACACGCCGTTCGTCCGCCGTTCCCTCGTCAACACCTCCGACCCAAGAAGATGTGCGTGGGGAGCCGGATGCCCGGCTCGATATCGAGCGCCGGCGCGACGCTCGTCGCGCCGCCCACGCAACGGAGGGCGCTTCCTCGTCCGGAGCGCCACTTCGGTCCGGTCACGGGGGCCGGCCCCTCGTGTCCCCGGTTGGCGGTGCCGGCTGTCGAGCCTTCGTGGCGAGCCTTCGGAACGTCCGTTGGCCCCCAAGGTTCCGGCCCACCATCACCAAAAAATACGACGGAAGCGTCAACCCCGCCGAGTTTCTCCAGGTCTACACGACCGGGATCGAGGCCGCGGGGGGTGACGACAGGGTCATGGCGAATTTCTTCCCCATGGCCCTGATGGGTCAGGCGCGGGGTTGGCTAATGAACTTGCCACCCGCGTCGGTCCACTCTTGGGAGGATTTGTGCCAGCAGTTCACCACGAACTTTCAGGGCACATATCCGCGCCCAGGCGAAGAAGCGGACTTGCATGCGGTACAGCGAAGGGACGATGAGTCTCTTCGCTCGTACATTCAGCGGTTCTGTCAAGTCCGCAACACCATACCATGCATCCCCGCACATGCGGTGATCTACGCGTTCAGGGGGGGCGTGCGGCACAACCGTATGCTCGAGAAGATCGCCTCCAAGGAGCCCCAGACCACCGCGCAGCTTTTTGAGCTCGCGGACCGTGTGGCTCGCAAGGAGGAGGCCTGGACCTGGAACTCCTCCGGTTCTGGCGTGGCAGCTCCGGCCGCCCCCGGGTCCGCCGCTCGGTCAGGGCGGCGGGACGGGAGGAGGAAGAAGAGGTCGGCCCGTTCCGACGACGAGGGTCATGTCCTCGCCGTCGAGGGCGCTTCGCGGGCCCCCCGAAAGGGGAGGCCTGCGAGCGACAAAAAGAAGGAGGCCGGCGTTCCCAGCAGGGAGCGCCCGACCGGCAAGTGGTGCACCGTGTACAACACCTCCCTCCATGACCTCGCGGACTGCCGCGCGGTCAAAGGTTTAGCTGAGCGGACGAGGAAGTGGGAGGAGGAGAAGAGGCAGGAGCGCCGTGAGGGCAAGGCCCCGGCGGCTCCCGCCGGCAACCGGCGAGGTGAGGCCAAGCAGAAGGCCCCCGCCGAGGACATCAACGATGGCGACGATGACCTGGGGTTTCAGGAGCCTGAGGCCACCGTCGCCACCGTCGATGGGGGAGCGTGCACTCATGCTTCTCGCCGGAGCCTCAAGGCCATGAAGCGCGAGCTTCTGGGCGCGGCCCCTACCCATGAGGCGACGAGGCGGGCGCGGTGGTCGGAGGTTGCCCTCACCTTCGACCAGACCGACCAGAAGGTGATGGTGGTTTCCCCCACCGTTTGCAATGTGAAGTTGGGGTGTGTCCTCGTAGACGGGGGTGCAGCCCTCAACATCCTTTCCCCCGCAGCTTTTGATGCCATCAAGGCCCCGGGGATGGTGCTCCGACCATCCCAGCCGATCATTGGCGTGACGCCAGGGCACACCTGGCCGCTGGGTCATATCGACCTCCCAGTCACCTTCGGTGGTTCCGCCAACTTCCGCACGGAGCGGGTGGACTTCGATGTGGCGGACCTCAGTCTGCCCTACAACGCGGTCCTGGGGAGGCCCGCGTTGGTGAAGTTCATGGCGGCGGTCCACTACGCCTATCTCCAGATGAAGATGCCGGGCCCCAGTGGCCCTATCACCGTCCATGGCGACCTCAAAGTCGCGCTTGCTTGTATGGAGCAGCGCGCGGACCACCTCGCCGCGGCGTCCAAGCCCGCGGGTGGCGACGAGAGGCTCAGCAACTCCGTCCCGCCCGCCCCAAGGCAGCGGATGGTCACGTGCGACGAGGTCCCGGTCAAGGAGGTTGCCCTGGACGACGGCCCGTCCAAGACCACACGGATCGGTGGTCTTCTGGACGACAAATAAGAAGACGCGCTCGTCTCCTTCCTGCGGGCAAACGCCGACGTCTTCGCCTGGAGACCGGCGGACATGCCCGGGGTCCCCAGGGAGGTGATCGAGCACCGTCTCGCCGTGCGGCCAGGCGCAAGGCCGGTCCGGCAGAAAGTGCGGCGGCAGGCCCCGGAACGTCAAGCCTTCATCCGCGAGGAGGTGGCGCGACTTCTGGAGGCCGGATTCATCCGTGAGGTCATCCATCCGGAGTGGCTGGCGAACCCGGTCGTCGTTCCCAAGGCGAACGGCAAGCTTCGGATGTGCATCGACTACACCGACCTCAACAAGGCATGTCCTAAGGACCCTTACCCCCTGCCACGCATAGATCAGATTGTCGACTCCACCGCGGGGTGCGACCTTTTGTGTTTTCTAGATGCATACTCTGGTTATCATCAGATTCGCATGGCTAGGGAGGATGAGGAGAAAACTGCATTCATTACCCCCATAGGAACTTATTGTTATACGACAATGCCTTTTGGGTTAAAGAATGCAGGTCCTACTTTTCAACGTACTACTCGAATTTCTTTGGGTAGCCAGATAGGACGCAATGTTGAGGCCTATGTTGATGACTTGGTTGTGAAGACGCGCAACCAAGAGACCTTGCTCTCGGATTTAGCGGAAACTTTCGAAAGTCTCCGCTCCGCCCGCATAAAGCTGAACCCCGATAAGTGCGTGTTCGGCGTGCCTGCGGGCAAGCTTCTCGGGTTCTTGATCTCTGCCCGAGGCATCGAGGCCAAACCCGAGATGATACGAGCTATAGAGCCGATGCGCCCCCCCAGCAAGCTTAGGGATGTGCAGTGCGTCACCGGCTGCATGGCCGCCTTAAGTCGGTTCATATCGAGGCTGGGAGAGAAGGCGCTACCCCTATTTAAGCTCCTCAAACGCTCCGGGCCGTTTACCTGGACGGAGGAGGCTGAGCGGGCCTTCACTCAGTTGAAGGCGTACCTCAGTTCTCCCCTAGTCCTGGTCGCCCCGGAGCCAGATGAGCCGTTGCTACTCTACCTGGCGGCAACCCCGCAGGTGGTCAGCGCGGCGTTGGTCGTGGAGCGCGACGAGGACAACCCTCACTCCGCGTGCCCCCACCCTGCGTCGACTCGACCCGGGAGAGAGCGGGGGGGAGAGGCCCCCGAGCCGAACGGCGGCCTAAGGCCCCCGACGGCCGGAGCTGGCCCTCCGCCTGCTTGTCCGACGGTGCCAGGCGCCCCCGACCCCCAGGATGGCCCCGGGGCCACTGCGGGAAGGCTGCGCCTGTCGCCCTCTGACCCCGAGGTCATCGGCACAGAAGCCGAGTGCGCCCCGCATGGCCTGGAGACGCAGCCCCTGGCAAAGAGGATAGGCCCCGCCGAAAGGTGCAGCGGCCCGTCTACTTCGTTAGCGAGGCCCTCCGGGACGCCAAGACCCGATACCCTCAGGCCCAGAAGATGCTCTACGCTATTCTGATGGCTTCGAGGAGGTTGCGCCATTATTTCCAAGCGCATCGGGTCACGGTGGTTACGTCTTACCCCCTCGGCCAAATCTTGCATAACTGAGAGGGTACTGGACGGGTGGTGAGATGGGCAATCGAACTCTCTGAATTCGATTTGCGCTTTGAACCACGCCACGCGATCAAGAGCCAGGCCCTCGCCGACTTTGTAGCGGAGTGGACCCCAGCTCCCGAGCCCGTCTCCGCCCCCGAGGCCAGCCCGGGCCCCTCGCAGCTGCCTCACACCGCCTATTGGGTGATGCAGTTCGACGGCTCCCTGTCTCTTCAGGGGGCCGGTGCGGGGGTCACTTTGACCTCGCCGAGCGGAGACGTCCTCAGATACCTGGTCCGCCTCGACTTTCGGGCGACCAACAACATGGCGAAGTACGAGGGACTCCTTGCGGGACTCAGAGTGGCGGCTGGACTGGGGATCCACCGCCTCCTGGTGTTAGGCGACTCCCAGTTGGTCGTTAACCAGGTCTGTAAGGAGTACCAGTGCTCTGACCCGCAGGTGGGCGCCTACGTCCGCCAGGTGCGGCGTATGGAGCGCCATTTCGACGGGATAGAGCTTCGGCACGTGCCCAGGCGGGATAACGCGGTCGCCGACGAACTCTCAAGGCTCGCTTCCTCACGAGCCCAGACCCCACCGGGCGCCTTTAAAGAAAGGCTTGCCCGGCCGTCGGCGCGACCCGACCCCCTAGGGGAGACGGACGCGCCTGAACGGCCCCCGAGGCCCGTCGGAGTCCAGGCCTCGGGACCCGAGGGGAGCGCTCCCAGCTCCCCTAGATTGATTGCTTGGATCACTGAGATCCAGGCGTATCTCGCAGATAAGACTCTACCCGAGGACCGCGAAGGGAGTGAACGCGTCCGTCGCATCTCCAAGCGCTACGTGCTGGTGGAAGGGACCCTCTATCGGCGCGGGGCTAACGGAGTCCTCCTGAAGTGCATTCCTCGGGAACAAGGCGTCGAGCTTCTCGCCGATGTCCATGAAGGCGAGTGCGGAGCCCACTCCGCCTCGCGCACCTTGGTTGGCAAGGCCTTTCGCCAGGGTTTCTATTGGCCGACGGCTCTCACCGATGCGGTCGACCTGGTCCGGCGGTGCAGGGCGTGCCAGTTCCACGCCAAGCAAACGCATCAGCCGGCCCAGGCCCTGCAGACCATACCTCTTTCGTGGCCATTTGCTGTCTGGGGGCTCGATATCCTGGGACCGTTCAGGCGGGCCCCGGGCGGGTTCGAGTATCTGTATGTCGCTGTCGACAAGTTCACTAAGTGGCCCGAGGCTTATCCGGTCATCAAGATCGATAAGCACTCCGCCCTTAAGTTCATCAGGGGCATCACTGCTCGGTTCGGGGTACCTAACCGTATCATTACGGATAACGGCACCCAGTTCACTAGTGAGCTCTTCGGCGACTACTGCGAGGACATGGGTATCAAACTCTGCTTCGCCTCACCCGCCCACCCCAGAAGCAACGGCCAGGTGGAGCGCGCCAACGCGGAAATCCTCAAGGGCCTCAAAACCAAGACCTTCAACGTCCTCAAGAAGCACGGCGATTCGTGGATCGAGGAGCTGCCAGCGGTGCTCTGGGCGAACCGAACCACGCCAAGCCGAGCAACCGGGGAAACGCCTTTCTTCCTCGTCTACGGCGCGGAAGCGGTCCTCCCATCTGAGCTCACACTGAGGTCCCCTCGGGCCACCATGTATTGCGAGGCTGATCAAGATCAGCTTCGCCGAGACGACCTCGACTACCTGGAAGAGCGAAGGCGGCGCGCGGCCCTTCGAGCCGCGCGCTACCAGCAGAGCCTGCGGCGCTACCATCAGCGCCACGTCCGGGCCCGATCACTCTGCGTCGACGACCTCGTCCTACGCCGCGTCCAAACGCGTGCTGGACTGAGCAAGCTCTCACCAATGTGGGAGGGTCCGTATCGAGTGATCGGCGTCCCCCGGCCGGGCTCGGTTCGGTTGGCCACGGGCGACGGCACAGAGCTGCCTAACCCGTGGAACATCGAGCATCTTCGTCGCTTCTACCCCTGATGGGGGTCGGGTGTCATGTCTCGGGCTCGGGCCAACCCCGCACCCCCCCCGGGCGTGCAGGGTTGGCCGGGGGCTACCACATGCACATACTTATCTTTTTTCTCTTCCGTATTTCAATAAAAGCACTTTCGATTTCCAGAGGACCGTGTCTGTGCCGTCGCTTCCTTTTGAAGAATCTCGGCTTGAGTTAGTACGCTCGTGCTCGGCCCTGCCCTCGGTGGCCCGGGCCGGCTAAAACCGCCAAACGGGGCCCAGAACCGAGCCGTGCCCCGGGGCGTGGTGAACTCCGGGGGGGAATCGGCAAAGGCCCACAATCGGGTCCTCCTAACCCTCGGTCACCGCGCTCCCGGCCTGGCCAGTCTCGACACGCGGATCTCCCCAGGCACTAGCCCCGACCCGCGCCGTTTGAGGCTGGGACCTGGGCACGAGCCCTTGCTCAAGCCAAGACTCAGAAGGACCGCGGCACAGACCATCCTCGTCTTATACGCACAACAAACATAACTGACATAGAAATTTCCTCTTTATTTGATTGCAGATTAAACCAGTCTATACAAGCAGGGGGCTTGAAGGCCTCGGAAGAAGAAGGTAAAATTTAAGATCGGCGGGGGCTTGGGGGCTCACTCCGACGCACCCGGGCCGCCGGCCTCGCCGTCGCTGTCGTCCGCACCGTCGTCGCCGTCCTCCTCCTCGGAGTCGAGGGCGAACGCGAGCCGAGGGGCCGTACCCTCGAAGCTGTGGACGATGTGGTCGGCGGCGTCCCGGACCTGCGCGCGCGCGCCGTCCTCGGTTCCGGGAGGGAACTCTTCCAGCGCTGCCCACGGGGAGAAGTCAGGGTCCCTGGCCTGGTAGCTCGCCAGTACGAGCTCCACCGCCCCCCGGGCGAGGTCCCTCGAGGATGACTTGATCGTCTCCTCGAGCTCCTCGGGGAGCCGTTCGAGGACCCCGGCCATCTCCGAGAGGCGCTGGGCGAGGCCCCCCTGGTTGGCGGCGTACTTCGCGTACCGCCCGCCCCAGAGGCCCGCCTGCCGCCCGGCGCGGTCTAGACGCGAGACGGCGTCCCGAAGCATGCCGGGCCCCACCTCGCACGCCAGGCGGAGGGCCTCGACCTCCCCGGCGGACGAGTCCAGCGCGCCCTGCAGCTCGGCGACGGTGTGTTCGGCGGCTGCGAGGCGGGCGGCTAGGTCGTCGTGGCCCGCGGCCGCCCCGCCGCGGTGCGCTCTCGCGTCCAGCTCCTTCGCCCGCGCCTCGAGCTCAGCGGCCCGCTGGTCCAGCGCGGCCCTCTCGGCGCGGGCGCCTTCCAGATTGCGGCGCGCCTGCTCCTCCCGCGCCGCCTCGCGGAGGAACAGGCTGTCCGCCAGCCGCTGCGCCGCGGCCTCGGCCTCCTCGAGAGCTCGCCCCCGCTCGGCGAGCGCATCCTCGCGGAGGCGGAGTGCGGACTCCTCCTCGGCGGAGGCGGCCTCGTGCGCCGCCAGTGTTGCCTCCCGGGTGGCGACGGCGGCCTCGCGGTCCGCTAGGGCGCCCTCCTTCGCGTCCAGGGCGCGGGCGCGCTCCTCCAGCGCCGCGACGCGAGCCTCAAGGGCCTCTTCCCGCTGACGGGACGCCGCCTCGTTCTCCGCCGCCCACCGCTCCCGGGCAGCGGCGGCGTCGAGGACTCCCCGGGCGGCGTCGAGCTTCTCCTCTAGCTCCGCCGCCCGGGTCCCGTATTGGAGGCGGAGGTCGTCCCGCGCCTCGTCGAGCACGGCGGTGGCGATGAGGGCGGTCTCCCGCTCCTCCTCTACCTCCCTGGCGATCTCCGCCAGGTCCCTACGACGGGCCTCGAGCTGTTTGGCGTGCTGGCGGTAGGCCTTGCGGCCCGTCTCCACCATGGCCTCCACCGAGCGCCGCCCCTCCTCGACGCGCGCCCACGCCGCGTCGAGCTCCGCCCGCTCCGCCTGCAGGGCCTCCATCTGGGCACTTAGCCCGTCCAGCACCGTGCTGTTCGCGGTGGCCAGGGCCTGCAGGAGGGGCTCCGCGCTCAGCGGGGTAGCGGAAGGCAAAGGGGAGAGCCGCCTCGGTGTGGGTGCCGCGCGGCTCGGCCCGCCGATCGGCGTGCTGGCCTCGGGGGCGCCCCCCGAAGCTGGCTCGTCCCGCGCGTCGCCCGGGGCGTCAGGCCCGGGCGGCGCGCCCGCGGCCTCGTTGTGGGTGGCCTCGGGGGTCGTCATGGTCTCGGGCGGAGTCGGGTCGGGGGCTTGGCAGGCTGCCCGGCGTGCACCCGCCGCCTCTGCCTCCCGGGCGGACTCCTCGGCCCGGCGGAGTCTGGCCTCCTCCCGAGCGGCCTCCTCGGCCTGGCGAACCCGGGCGGCCTCCCGGGCAGCCTCCTCGGCTTCCCGGAGGCGGTCCGCGGCTTCCCGTCGGTCAGCCTCTCGCCTCCGGGCCTCCGCGGTCACCGTCTCCTCGGCCTCGGACCGGCCGGACTTGGAATGGCGTGGGGGGCGTGACGGGATCTCGCTGAGGCAGAAGAAAAACCAAAGACAAAAAGAAGCGGGTGAGTAAAAACTCGCCTTGGGGAGTAGATACGGCCGCAGTGGGCGTGGGAACGAACCTGCGGGGAGGTCGGCTGAACGACCACCTCGGGGGCGAGATGAGGCTCCCCCGGCATGGCTCGCTCTCCCCCATCTTGCGGAGCCGTTTCTTCCTTCGCTCCCCCTCGGGCTGCGGCGCCGGCACGGCACCCTCTGGGCGCCTGCTGCTGGCACGCACCGCCCCGCCCCCTCGGGGAGGAGATGGGGGAGGAGTACCTCCCTGCTTCCTCTTCCCCCTGGCGTCGGCGGGGCGGCTGCCCCCCGGGCCCCCGTCGCGGGGCCCAGAAGCACGACCCCCTCCCGGGGTAGATTGTTCCCCCCTGCGGCTCCCGCCCGCGCCATCGTGGCCTCGGGGGGCCCGTTCCCCCGACGCCCCGACCACCTGCATGATGGCCAGGATGTTGGCGCGCTCTGGGTCGCAGCAGAGGGGGAGGACCCCTTGGGGGATGAGGGATGCCTCCACGGAGCTGAGATTCAGCACCCGTTGGACCACCATCCTGAAGTCCTCGGGGTCCCAGTCCCATTTTCGCCCCAGGTGGGTCCTCACGTGGTCCTCGGGCCCGGTGTACTCCCAGGCGCCTCGGGCGCGCCGCTGGAGCGGCGCGATCCGGCGACGAAGGTAGTCGCCGAACACCATGGCCCCCGTGAGCCCTTGGGATCGCAGACCCGCCAGGCGGTCAAGAACGGCGTCGTAGCCGTCCCCCAGATCCACCGCCGCCCGCCAGCTGGAGGCCTGCGCCGGGGGCTGGCTCGGGAGTCGGAGGCGCGCTTCGTCGGCGAGGGGGGTGTAGAACCAGTCGCTCTTCCAGTCGTCCCACTTCTTGCGGAGGACGCAGGGAATGTAGCGGTTCAGCACCTGCCCCCGCGGCTGGAAGTAGCAGCCACCGACTGCCGTCGGCGGCGACACCGGCTGCACGGTGAAGAACCACCGGAACAGCCGGAGAGATGGGCGCACCCCGATAAACATCTCGCACAGGTGTGCGAAGATGGCCAACGTCATTATCGCGTTGGGGGTGAGGTGCGCCATCTGGAGATCATAAAACTCCAGAATATCCATGAAGAAAATAGAGAATGGCGGGACCAGCCCCGCCATTGCGAAAGAGAGGAAGAAGACGGACCGCCCCGGGTAGTCTGGCGCCGGGCGTCCCTCGCCCAGCGTGACCACCTCCCGGCCGGTGGCAGATTCCGGCATGAATCGGCGCGGCAGCCCGGCCTGCCTCTCGCTTGTAATGCGGGAAGGCGGCAGCACGCTACCGTCGAGCGGTGCGGAGCCCCGTGCCATGACGCCGGCGGAGGAGGAGCTTGAGAGCGAGCGCGTGTGGCGAGAGTAGGGCACAGGAAACGAAGAGCTAGGGCACGAGTGGCGAAGGCAAAGGGGAAAATGGAGAGAGGAAGGAAACAAATCCCTTCCTCGGCGTCTTTATACCCTTGCCAACGCTATGCCCGGCTCCTCGCTTCCCGCGCCCACTACCTTGCCCCCTCGTTTCTCGCTCCCACGCCTCCACTAACCCCACTCGCCCGTTTGCGGCGCACGCGGCAGACGTGCGGACGTGGCGGTTGAAATGGGGCAGATAATGCGCGCATTAACTGCGCTCGCCGACCGTGAAAAACGCCATCATCATATCCCCAGGCGAAACGAACCGGCACGTCCCGATTCCCGCGCTGCTCGAGTAATGCAGCGGTCTTGAAGAGGCCGCTCATTATCGTCGGTCGGTTTTCTCTTACCGGTACGCGCGATTCGCGACTGTTGGGTTCCTGTCCGCCTGTAGGGACCGGCCCCACCCGTCACCGGGCCTAAGGAGTGGCGTCACGCCCGAGCGCTTCCCTCGAGGGGGGCGGTCGCCCTGGCATAACGCCGGGGGCTACTGTCGGTGACATGGGACCGGGGGTGTCATGACTAGAGGCTTGGGTAGCCGCGGTCCTCCACGTGTCCCGACCCCCTCGGGGGGGTCGGGCCCGGGGGTGACGTGGCCACCCCTTCCTCTGTCTCCCCGAGGGGTCGGGCCGCTCCCGTTTCGGCCCCGAGGGCTGGGGCGCCCCGACCCCCCGTGATCTTGGCGCCACGTGTGCGGGTTAGGTGAGCACAACAGGGCTCACCTAACCGCATTTATAGCGGATCAGGCGAGCGCACCACGCCGCATTTAATGCGGCGCAGCGCACGCTTATCCGGTCCGTGACCGGTCGCGGTGTGTGACCGGTCACAGACCGGTCAGATCGCGGGTTAGGTGGCGACAGGCGGCCGATGGCACGCCTCGCCCCGTCCCGTCGGAATGATGAGAGCCTCCTGGCTCTCGTCCCTAGCCGGAGCCGGCGTGCTAACTCCTGGAGTTGGTATGTCAGTCCCGGTCAGATCCAATCCAGATTTCAGCGCAGGCGTGGCAAGGAAGTCGCCGGCCATTGAATGAAGGTTGAAACGGGCGTCCACCGGGAGAGCTGGCGAGCGGGGCAGAAGGCGTGCACCATGCTTGTCAGAAGTCACTTCCGGCTGTAGACTAGCCCTGATTGTAAAAAGAATGTTTCTTTTCTTAGGCAACTTGAGGCCCATGTGGTGACCCCTGATCAGATAAAAGGAGGCCCAGGCCTAGGAAAGAGGGGAGGACTCCGGCGGATACGTTGGAGAGATAGAATTCCCTTTGTATTGTTGGAGACCCTCAGATCCACCAGAACACAGGAGTAGGGTGTTACGCTTCTCAGCGGCCCGAACCTGTCTACGTCGCCCGCGTCTTATGCGTTTCCTCTCTCGCTGACGTTCCTCAGATCGAGGGCGAAGAACCTCACTTAGCGCCCCCGGCCGAACCGGCAAAGGGGGCCCGCGCGGTCTCCCGGTGAGGAGCCCCTTGCTCCGTCACATATATACTCAAAATATCTCATACTATTTATTATTATTACTATGTATAAATATATTGGCTATATAAGTTTAAACATGGGGTTTGACAAAACATTTTTTTCTCAAAATTATGGTTCTTTAAAACAAATCGTAATATATATGTGATTTTGCACTACAGATGCTGCAAAACCTAGGGTTTTATGAAATTTACTTTAGGTTTTTAAACTAGTTTGTGTTGAAATATGTCTATGAAGTCAGTTACTATAAATCGGTTTCTAAGTAGAACTCAAAATCGTATATGTCGAGCGAGATTGAGTTAGACATGTATTTCCTAGTTCTTTAAACACAACGCCATCTGATGTAAATTGCATGATGTTGACGGTAGCATAAGCAAAGGGTGGTCGGCTAGTCTAATTTCTAGATGTCTGTCAATATCCTAATACTTTGTAATTATAAAAGTTTAGGAGAAGCGTTCATAGTCATATGCAGGAGATATAGTTTTCGGCCGAACCTCATAACTAATAAATATTGTGCTTATGTATCACTCATCTGAATCTAATCTCCTAAAGTGACTGCATTGTCTGATATCTATGTTGATTTTGGTGCCGATTTTGATAAGAAACATCCAAAGTTTCTTAGTAACTAAGAATATTATTAGTATGATGATGTACTTTAAGGGAACAAAATCTCCAAACTTTGGAGTATGATGAAATAGTAACTACAAGCTATCTTTTCAGCTTGTCTATATTCTTAATGGTTATACTTCTCAAAATCTCCAAAGTTTTATTAAACATGGCAAATGTTCCGTTTGAAACCCGTCCTAATTCCTGTAACGATCAAGCTGATTTCTATACAACTATAGATCTCATCTGATCTAATTCACAGAAGAGTTTATCTAGGGACCGAAATTATACAAGCTAGGTGGAAGAGTCGATCATACTCATAAGCTTACATCTAGCTAGCTAGGTACTCCCAATCTCTGATCATGGATTTTTTACAATTTGATCTTTTACAAAAATTTATTTTACAAATAAATCTCTGAAAAAACTTATTTCAAAAATGATCCCGCCAGAGTGGCTAACGCCGTCACCCTGTCACCGTGGCAAACCCGGCGGCTCGATGCTGACATGGCAGTAGGAAGACGCCGGCAGCGCCAGCACTGCTGGCGCCGCCCTCACCACCACGGCGCCATTATCGCTGGTGCATCATCATATTTTTTGTTGTTTTTGTTTTTCTTATAGTCCAAAAAAAAGCAAAAAAAAATAATAGATTAGTTTTCCGTAATACTGCTTGTTGAGTTTTTTGTTACATCGTTATGTCGAGTTGCTAGTCTTAGCGTTCCGTCGTTTAGAGTTTTGAGTTCTGGCTGCCATCATCACTATTGCTGCCCTTACCACCATCACTGTCATCTATCAAATCTCTTTCCGTTTGTGTAAGA
Source organism: Oryza officinalis (assembly GCA_008326285.1). NCBI lineage: Eukaryota > Viridiplantae > Streptophyta > Magnoliopsida > Poales > Poaceae > Oryza > Oryza officinalis. Next base: position 43,967,085 of record BDMV01000007.1, read on the forward strand.
TCTGTTTCTTTCGATTACCTTTGAGTCTATCGCCAAAACAGCCATAACTTGAGTATCCTTCCATAAAACAATCATATCTTTTTCATACGGATTCAAAATCAGACATATAATATATCCACGGACATCTACAAAAAAAGTTACATCCGTTGCTCCCCGCTTTGTCGGGTTCAGCGAAATCAAAATCTTGAAACTCCGCTTGCAAGATTGTGTTTTCGAGGTGAGAAGCTTCGGGACCTATTTCGATAGAACTTTAAAAAATTCTATATGCCACATATTTCGTCCGTTCGAGCATTTTCTGTGGTTGGTTTCCTGCATGCTCCTATGTGTGAAAAAAATATTTAAAAAATAAAATAAAAATAAAAAAGTTACACCTCTCTCCTCTACACTAGAGAGAGAAAAAAGAGGAAGATTGAGGGGGGGAGGGGACGGCGCTAGCATTACTGGCGTCCTCCTTCGGCCACGTCAGCGTCGGGTGTGGCACGTTGACAGGGAAACGACGCCAGCATTCTTGGCGTCGTCCCATTGAATCACGACGCCAGTTATTCTGGCGTCCCAAAAAGACTATTCTTGAAATAAGGTTTTTAGGGATCTATTTATAAAATAAGTTTTCGTAAAAAATCAAATTGTAAAAAATCCACGTCCTCTGATGTGTCAAACTGTAGGTAAGGCAAGTACTTCATTCATATCATAACCACCGTTACCCATCCTGTATCCCTAATTAAGTTGAAACAGTCCTTTCATGGTTGTATGATCTGACAACCTGCCTCACGACGACGACCTCCCATGTGCCTCATACGCTATCCGTGCTTAATTGGGCGCTGTTTGCAGAGCAGAACCAGTACTCTGTCATGTCCCCGGCCGTGCTCCTCGGCTTGTGCCGCTACTATACAATCTTGGGCTCTTGGCCAGGCCAGAGAGAAACTTTTGCAAGACCTACCTGAATACCTGATCATTTGCACCGGTAAAAATTCATGGATATATACCATGCCTTCATGGGATTATTTGTGTTGTTTTCGTCTTGTCCGGCCTTGTGATCCAATCATCATGCTCATGCAGAACTAACGTCAGGTCGATTTCAGGTTTGTGGTAGGCATATGGTTCGTGTACCGTGCGAGTCCCGTGATAGAGCATGGTCCTGTATATATGTACAGATGTGTAAACAAAAGTTAGTGGTGCCTAGTATCTGGATAAGATTTGTGTCCGTTTGTTGGCTCGCGTACATGACACAACAGATAGATTCAGACAAAACAATGCACGAATACAATGTTGGTCGATCAATGAAAGGACGGCGCGTGTCGTGGAAAACAACTGTGCATAACGCCAAATAATCCAAGTTAATCCATGTGTTGTGTGTGTGATCGAACATGTGTGCATCTAGCTAGGCTCGTCCCTTTTTCCACTAGCTTGATCTCTCACCAAGTCCACAACTCTAGCCTAACGAAGCTAGCTGTTGCATATCCTACGATGCATCCAATTAAACTGTTCGACTGCTTCTTTGGAACGTAGAAATTTTATATATAGGATTTTCATGTGAATTAGTTCGATTTCTCAAAAACCTCTAAAGTTCCATTGTTGCAAAAAAAAAATGCCCCAAGGGTTATTCTTTTACGGTTATTCCTAAAAAAATATCCCAAGGTACCATGTTTTCCGATGCAATTCAACAATATACGCAGTGAATCACTTTTTTCCCTTATGCAACAAAAACAAGGCGGAATTTATTTGTTCCTCGTAGGGTTAGCCATTCGGTCAGACTGAGCAATATGATCTCGGTCTTCACTCTCTTTGAGAAAATTTCGGTCATCTAAAACTTAAGACTGAAATGTGTTGCAAAATACAAAAATCAGTCTTCGTTATGACCAAAATCATCAACAATGTTAGAGATGCAAAAAGAATTACAGAAACCACCAACAATTTCAAAGATGCAAAAGAAATCACAAAAATAATCAAAATAACAAAAATTGGCAGCATCCGCTCTAGATCTCCACCTCGCAACCTTCCACATGCCGCTAGCGCTGGCACCCTCCTCCACCATCGTTGCTTGCCGCCTTCTACCCAGTCGGCAGTGAAAGGACCTCTTGGTGTAGGAGGTTGATGGAGAGCATGATGGAAGGGTGCAACTCCCCCCTCCCCTCCCACCACTGCCCATCTCGCGAAGGGGGGGGGGGAGCGCCGGTATAGAACTTAAGATGAAGCATGTTGAAGAGAAAGTGTGCCCGATGTGCGGCCTACACCAAAGGAGGAGAGGGATGTGTCGAGCCAGAAAGGGTATTCTCTTCACCGAGCCGGTGGTCGACGAATTTTTCTATCTTGATTTTTTCGCTCCTGTTTCGTGTACTTTTGGTTTCAATCCGTTTCACACACCCTTATTTGTCGATGCAATATATGCATGAATGCTTAATTTGTATATTGATTATTTGAGTCACTGGTACTACTAGCTAGCTATACTAGGGAAGTTTGGTGTATCTAATTGTCTGCTCTTGCAAGTGATGCGAAAAACAAACGGGAATGTGACGATGGGTTTGGTTGGCTTTGTGTTTCCCGAAGCCATTGGAAGGCAGCCAAGGTCTTTTCCCTAAACTGTGTGTGTGTTGTTGTATACTGTACTATAGTGTTCTGCATCGTTTGCCTGCCTGTCTTGGACTTTGGTTTTTCCCTGCTTTCTTTTCTTGTCCTTCACTTCCCTGTAGAGTATCTTCGAAGTCAGAGAAGGAGAGTAACTAAACAAAAAGTTTTGTACTTTTGACTGCACTTACGATAGGCACGTTGTACTATAGCATGCAGGCCCTAAACAAAACAGATCAGTAGTTGGATACATTGTTAACATTGCTTTGCTTGTACGTTAGTTGTTTACTGTATTAAGACTTGGGGCTATTCTAGGATCACAAATTTCAGAGAAGATGGAACCAAGTCTGTCGTGCATAGCAGGACACCGGTAAATGTACTGCAAATAGCAACTCATCAGCCATTCCAACTATCTCCGTACTTAGATAGCAACCAAATTATCAAATTAGTAGTACATAGTAATGGTAACAAGTATTTGGAAACAGAGACAGTAACTTTTAGTAACAATCATGGTGATCACCTAACCCATGACAATGAGAACATCCCTGCATGCTAAAGAATGCAGAAGCCCTAGTTTACATAGGCATTGATCAAATTTTGGGAGTACATGGTTTCATGACTGTACACTAGATTCATAGTCCATCATGTCCACACCACGCAGCAATGTCAAGAAAAGCATAGCGTCAACTCGACACAAGTGCCTTTTGCTTGTAGTAGTAGCATACTATACACCTTGCTTTTGGGGCTCAGCACTCATGATGTAGCATCCTATGGTGAGGGTGGATTTAAAGAAGAAGGGTTGGGGAAAGCAAAGGTCTTCATGCTACTAAGCCATAAAAGCGTGCAAGACCCATGCCATGGCGGCAAAGGGGGTTAAACGGAAATAGTTTTTGGCAGGGACCAAAGTGCATTTATAAGGGTGCCAAGACATTCATATTGACCTTGGGGGAATTTGGCATGGACATATTAATTTGACCATAGTTTACAATGCTGACAGCTCAGATCTCTAGTAGGCTTTCTTTTACATGTATGTTGCTCTAGGGGTTCTTGCTCTGTTGTTATTCTAAGGATGCAAACCCCACTGTATGGTGAGATTGAGGCGTGAATGAAATCCAGACAAAAATGTTTCACTTTCAAATTGTGGTCCAAAAAGGATAAGGTCCATAGTGTGCCAATTCTTTTGATTTCCTATTGTTAGATTTGTCGCAATGGCGCGCATGGATGGTCGGTTTAATATAGTACTATCAAACCACAATGCAGGGACAAAACCACTCCAAAAGCTAGGTGGAAATCGTGGAATCCAACCCAGATTCATACTAGAAATACATATGCACCTTCATCTCGCAAATTCATGCCGTTTTAGGCATAAATAGTACGTCGAATATCCAAATCATTTTTCAAACATTTTGGACTATGATGATTAATTAGTGCCCTTTTGAAATGTTTAGATCAAACATAAAAATATTTTTATTCATAGATTTGTATCGACATATAATTCATAATATCGTAACTTTATTGGATATAAATACATTGTTGTGAAATTAATCTATTTCAGTCTTCAGAGAGAATGTGTTGATATCCACAAAACAAGATGTATCGCTGAGAGAGTACCAACCTAGTAGCTACATTGAGTGTTATATTTTAACTATGAGATTTCTACAATCATATCCAACATTTCATTTTGCTAGAGAACAATTGATCAAAAGTAAAAAAGTGAAGTATAGCATATTTGGTAACTCTTTTCTACAGTCCATTGGCCCAAACGATTCAACATATAGGAAACGTTTAATTGAGATAGTTTTGATCTCACGTATATAGCCTTTATTAGGTGATTCCCCGTATTTTGCTGTGAAAACTCTAATTTTCAATATATTTTTTTCTACAATCGAGCTAGGAGCAAAAAAAAAAAGAAACGTCAGGGTTTATCGGTACTTATCATGAAACAAACAAATGATACATGCGCTTTAATATGAAACATATTGATAAGTATATGTTAAATATTATAAAAATGATAAATAGATTTGTTAAAATATTATGAAAATGATGTGAAGGGTGATGATTGAATATGCTTGCATGTTGATTTGTAAAATTAAATAGATTGTAGATAATGTTGCATGCTTGTATGAGGTTAAATATGTAATTATTGCTAGTGGATATGATGTGGCATGGTTGCATGTTGAGTTTTAGAGTTAGTGGGTTGTAACTTTATAGAAAGTATAGATATGTTTCTAGACAGGAAAGTTTTAGTTTGGAAAACTAGAAGCGATATGGGACACGGTTTCACGACATGATTTCTCAACTACTATCACATTTGCCCTAAAACATGGTTAAAAAAGTCGATAGTTCGTTATTTATGCCTAGAAATTAGTATGACATTATAGGTGTACCGTATCTTTCGATTGATCGGATAAATACAACGGTGCTATACAAATGCATGAGAATCATGGCATGAAAATTTTGTTAACATCAAAATTTAGCAGTTTAGATAAAAAAAACTTGACCAGATTTGGAAAGGACACGCGCTTGTTGTGCAGGGCCAGTCTGACTAGCGACAGAGAGCCGATCAGACCGCCAAAGACAGAGTCCAAGTCCGATTAAGACAATTCTCATGTTTCCTTGCTTGGACCCGAGGTTTGTTGAGTTTTAATTGATCTCTAAACCTAATAAGACATGCAGAACGCTCTGTGGAGATAAGACCAACCCCTTTATAAGGGCTATGGCCCATTCGTTTCAAACCCCTGACACAAAACCTCAACAATCAATTGAATCATTATTTTACCTTTACTTTTCAGCCATGTTTTCTACTTTACGGTTGTTTCTTTCATCTTTGTCGATTTGAGTCATAAATCGGCCGTCTTCGTTACGAGAGCGTGATATCATTTGTAGATTTGTCCTGCAAACCTTTTGATTTGCCCATGAGACGGATGGTTATCTTCGTATTGATCTAAATCGGACTAGATGCTGATTTTGATCTCTAAATTAGCTCCACTAGCCGATTTAATGTCTTAAACCCATCTTGCTTTAGAGTTTTCTAGATCAAAGTGGTTGGCGATTCCGTTAACACTATACATATGAATTTTAGGTAAGTCTAGTGTTGACCAGAAAAGACATCAACAATTCTTAGTTTATAGTTGTATAGTTAGATAATTAGTAGGTGATTGAGTGCAAGATTCTATTCATTGGGGTCCAAATCATGATGTCCACAAAATACTAGGGATATGCTGTCATTTTTTACGGTGTATTCGTGTGGTGTAATAATCGCCCAAAGAAAAATACGAACTAACCCCTCTCAAATGTTTTTTTCTGCTTTCTCGATCAGTCACGCTAATCTCCAATGGAACAGTACTGCTTTCCACCTTTCGTGCTGCAAGTCACATGACACGATCCGGACCAGATACGTGCGTACGAGAGCGCATCGATCGCCTTTGCTAGATAGATCCGCCGTTGAAAATGCCCGAACCCCCGCGTACCAGTTGATGCATGCGCGGCACTACGTTCGTACGCGCGTGGCTTAGCACGTCGCGACGCGCGGGAGGCCGGCCGGCTAGCGGACCCGCCCGCTGTGCGCATACATGAGACGTACGGTGAGATCGCGACGGCGACGCGTACTAACGTCTCGATCTCTCGTGCGCGCGCAGCAGCAGCAGGAATGCAGGATCGAGTGGCACAGAGAGGGAGAGGGAGAGATCTTGATTCTTGCCGTGACCCGTGGTCCTCGCGTCGCGTGAGGTCGTTTCAATTCCCGCGGTTGCGCGCGTGCCGGTCCGGTTGATCCGGTGCCGTCGCGTCTGCACGTCCCACCACCGGATTCGGTCGCACGCGCCTCGTGACAGGGCCACTGCTGCATTGCCAGCCAAGCCATGCCTCTACGTAGTACGTGTACGTCCGTCTCGTCGACGATTCAATACATATCCAGCCATCTATGTGTGCGTATCAGTGTATGTGCCTCTTAACTTTACTGTAGTATATAGTACGTACGTTGGAGGTAATTATGAGACGGTTGGGTTGGGCATCGTGTCGTCCGCGAGCGGAGAAAAGCCAGGAAACACGGGATGGAGAGAAAGGCGCACGTTACGAGCAGCGGTTCTAGCTTCGCGCTCCCGTCGCATGCATGCTGCTACGCTATACCACACTGCCCCTGCCCTGTGCTAGCTAACCTCGCAGAACTAGCAGCCACTGCAATACTGCATACGCCTCAGCCTCCCGCGCGAGTGTGGCCATGCGCGCCGTGTCAGCGCCCCGGTCCAGCCAACACATGCGCCGCTCGCGAGATCGTGCGTGCGCGCGCGCCTGTGCCGCTGTGGCCAACACGGTAACCCGAGCGAGCAGCGAGCGAACGAGCGCGCCGTGGCATCCATCTGCTGCGGCAACTAACTACCACCAGTCCAATCCCGCGGCCTGCGCGACGTCGTCTCGGCTGCCCTGCAGTACGCAGTGCGCGGCATGCAGCCGGTGTGCGAGCTGATCTACCCTGTACTTGGGTGTCCGGGCCGCGCGGAGTCCATTGGCCACTGCCGATTCGCCAATCGTCGCTGCCGCGCGCCTGCAACTGAACTGCAACGCATGGACGACGGACGCCATCCCCGACATGGCCGGTATCGGTTCGTTACTCTTCACATTTTTAATTGATCATCATATATTTTTTTTTAAAATATTTTTAAATAATTATCATATTTGTGTTTATACACTGAGTCTATTTGTTATTTGTGTATTGGAATAAATAGATATTGATGCATGCATCCATGCATACAAGTATTTAAAATCAACATGCAATAGTAAATATAGGTTATGCATTGTGTTTATTGCCATAGTAAATGTAGTATGAGAGAGTTATTAATTTTTTTAGTCTTGATGCACCTATTTAATATGATGATTAATTAGAAACGATGGGAGTACTTCCCTTTTACTACTCGCATCCGCCTCTCACCTGATGGAGGTTTTGATTGGACCAATTTCCCTTTCAGCTTTGGATTGATCGAAGACTACTGCACCTGGTTTTCCTTGGACTGGCAGTAAAATGAACCGAAATGCTTGGCAATTAACTAGAGGGAAGTTACATTTTTACTTATGTGATCATATATAGCCGAGGGCCCGGTTATGTTTGTAAGGATCATGTGAGCTTTAATGCAACTAGTTAATAAGATATGGGATATCAGAATCGTTAACCATCTTACGACAGAAAATCCATCTCCAAATCTTACAGATTTTGGGCCACTAGATATGCTTCACGATTCGTGCTTCAGGTGCTTCTTCTTCAACTTTGGCAACCTCCTCTTCTTTTTCGACGCCTGCAACAACCCAAACTCCGGTGGAGGGTCAACGAATTAGGATCCTGGGTTGGGGTGGGGATGGAAGGGGTAGGAGGGGGAGGGAGAGTTCGCCAGCTTTAGAGGGATGACCGTGGGAGGCAGCAGCCCAGCAGTGGGCGGCGAGGTAGCGACAGCGCCGCCATAGCCGTGGGGTTGGATGCGGCCGGTGCGCTGGTGTTGGCAACGGGGGCAAAGTGAAAGGACTGTTAGGAGGAAGCGACTGATGGTGACGGATCCAGCGGCGGGGAGCCGCTAGAGACAGGGAAGACGGCAGCACGGGGGCAGCTCGCCACCACCGGCTTGAGGAAAAGGAGAGGAGAGGGAGGGGAAGGGGGAGGGGGAGGGGAAAGGCGAGGAGGCCAACCGGAGGGGCCTTGCCGGCGCCTTTGACGCCTTCAGGCCAGCTTGCGAGGCCGGGCGACGGCGGCGGCGGCATGAAGGAGCCGAGAGAAAGGGGATGAGGAGGAGGTTTTTATGGTTTGGTTGCCCTACACGAATCTTAAAGCAATCGGGTGATCCAAAATTTGCAAGATTTCTAGGAGTTTTCTATAAAATGATGTATACATAGTTTTATAAGATATACCCAGTACTGCTCTTTAAGGACTCAAGGTTGAGTTGCTAAGAGGGTGGAGCTACATATGTCTAGGGGTACCCAGGAACCTGATTTAGAAATATTTTTTAGCTAGTTCATCTATTTTTATTATATGTGTACCTCTCAGTTAAAACTTAGACACACATATCGTAGCGATTGGAACCTCTCTATTTGGTTGGTTCTAGCTTCGCTCCTGGTTGCTAATGAAGGGAGCATGTGTTTGCGCTGCTGAGCAGAGAACACAGAATACAGAGACACACGCGAGGCATGCTCAGGCACAGGCACAGCCTTAAGTGATAATGACCTTACATTCATGGCATTACACAAAGATGTACGGTAACAACGGTGGCTCTAAAGGCTCCAGGGTGCTTTTAGGTAAGTTCAGCCCTTTGGCAGGTTTTCTCGTGTATTCTTCTAGGCGACAAGCCTGGCTCCGAACTGCTCATCAGTCATCACAACGGAAGCTTTGCTTCCCATTTCTCCTGCTTACTGTCATTCTAGATTTGGTAGTTTGTACTACATGAATTTCTTGTAACATAGACTAAGACCAACTGTCTGTCCATAGATCACTCAATTATTGTGATGGTCTGGCTGTCATGGTGTCAAAGAAATTAAAGAGTAATTTTAATACTCGTCGTTGAATGTAGTCTTTTTTTATCAAGAAAAACATCTCCCATCTTTGCTCTACAGCTTATAAACTGCTGTCAAAATTTTGAATTTTAAAACTTAATTAATTTTGGAGATTTATTATTGTAGTTTTTTACATTAACTTTTATATGGCTAAAGACATATATATAGATATAAAAGTTTTATTCATAAATTAAGTGCTGACACGGCTTATTAGCTTTAGGCCAAACGATTGATTAGCAATCATCACACTTTTGTGTAGAGCTGTAAACCGAACACGGTAATAATGGTAATTCAAGATACATACTTTGCGACACAATTTTAAAGAGACCTCCAGCACAATCATTCATACATGGCGCCACTCAAAACATATAGGCATGCATGTCCATTTCTTACGTACAGTATCTACAGCAGAACGTGCCGGCCAGCACGAGCAATAGATTGCACTCCAGCAAAAAGCCTCCTCTCTGTCTAACGATGTTAGAAAAGGGAAGAAAAAAAAACATGAAAAATAAGCCTCCTCCGCACCGCACGTCAACGATTACGATTGCTACGAAATCTCGCCATCTCGAGTGTTCACAGAGCAGGCAAGAGGAGGGAGGCAAGACCGCACGTACAGCGGCACATGCGACACAGGCACACAGCACTCGTTGTCACTCATAGGAGTCAAATGTCATGTCGTAACATATGTTCAGCAAGGGCCTTTCCTATCATTTTGGATGCGCTATTGTGAGACAAAAATGGTGACACTTCAGAGAAAAATAAGATACAATATTTTTTTTCATTTCAATTTCAAGCAATATAGAAACAAAGGGTTCATACACAAGACCCATGAATACGCTCTAACATACACTAAAAAAAATAACTTGTTAGGTTCCTTGTGGTGGAATCTGTCCATCCGGATTCTAAGTCCTATACTTAATACGGTTGCTTATATTTGTAACTAATTATTTTTTCAGTGGTAGACGATGTATTCATCGACAACGAGACACTCATAATAACTTCATCAATCTCAAAAAGTGCTAGATCAGGATTTCGAAGGTGCTAATAAAGGTAGATTATGTGTGCATGCGTGTATTGAAGGGGTATTGCACGTGTGTTCGATTTGTGTTTCTAAAAAAAGACAAAAATCAATGAATATCTAACTTCACTAAATTCCTACTAAAATCCTACCTGTGTGTGCGTATCCATGGCACCAAAATTTAAAATCAAGTAGACGAAAGTCATTCACTCGCAACTCTCCCTAAGTCCCATGATATATGTAACACGTACATATGTCACTTGATCATATTAGACGATACCCTTAATCTAGGGAGAAAGAATGTTGGGTGGTAGAGAGGGTCGTGATGAGAAAATATGTTTTTATGGTGATGAAACAAGACAATATCGAATGGGTTAGGAGATGTACAAATAACACGTTATAGAGTTTTGTATGTTTGAACTTGTATCAAGGTGACGTCAGCGTTTAGAAACAACGGGTGCTACTGCTACTACACATTTCTTCACTGCTGTCGCTCGATCTTGCCAATTGGCACTTTGTACAGAAAATGTGCAGCGCCACGTCAACCTACTCTGGCTTTCCTCTTGCCTCCACCACGCTAGCCGCTATAGGCATACGTGAAAATAAATCAACCCACCGTGCACCAACCCAACAACCCCGCTAGCGAAGCCAAACACATGGGGCCCACATGTCAGCGTGTCTGTGCTTTATGTGCGACGTCAGGTGGGTTCGTGTGCACATTAATGCGTACACAGTACACTGGATGGCTACGTGTATACTGGAGTATATACCAGTGTACGTACGTAGTATTATCAGAGAGGGGCAGTGTACAGCACCATGCAGGGCGCATGCACGAGGCGGGAGCCCACGTGGGGACAGCGGGGGAAGGGCAGGATGCGGCCATACGTCCACGTGGCGCGCATCCAGCGGCTGATCACGCGGGAAAGGTAAAGTACAAGGCTGCCTCCCTCGTCCCTGACACGTACCTCCGTTGACTACGCCTCGTTTGATTTTTCTGGTTTTCTCTTTATTTTTCCACTGTAAATAAACCAAGATAAAATGGTGAGGCCCTGATGCTCGCAGGTGGAGCTAATTTGTCTCTTCTACCTCCGACGTTATTAGGCCAAACCCTGGATTACAAATCGTACAGATTTACTAACTTCGAAATATTTATGAAGGGTGTAAAAGGATTTGATATGTACTACAATCACAAAGGGCAAAAGGTTTTACTTTTTTTTTCTCGCAACAGAACGCTTCAAACATATGACATTTACAATTTTATTTTTTTCTAAGAAAAAAGGGATGGTACTATGTTCTCATGAGGAACTATCCAACCAATACAAAGAACACAAAATAATGTTCCGCAGCATTTCTGACGGCATGAAAAATTGCACTTAACCACAGAAAAAATAAAATGCACCAGTAATAAGCAACAACATTTTTTTTATTTTCCGCAATATCACATTATCCCCCTCTGCCTCTCACCACAATATATTCATCACCCTTAACATCCAGTACTGCTGAACAAAAACTAAACTAGCCTAAAAAAAGACGAGCAAAAAAGCAATTAAAATGACAGCTACCACCACCAATTATCTCCATTCCTGCTTTACCTCGAAAAGATTGAAATAGAGGGAAAAAAGAATCGAAAAGAAAAGGAAAGGTGAATGAAAGAAAGAGCAGGGCAAGAGTAATTTTCCAACTCCGAGTCGTCACCCTATCTCTCGCTCACGCTGCCTCATCACTCATCAGGCCGCCTACCCCCACTGCCGAGGTGGGCCCATGCAGCGCCTCTTCGCATCGGCGCTGTTGGCCGCCGACCCGACGTTGGTGGTGCGCTCGCTCTCGGAGCTCGCGCTTCGGTGGTGGCCGAGCACCGTCACCGGCGTCTCGGCGCTCGCCGCCGCCGCCGCCACCCAGCCGGCCCCGACGCCGCAGGCCGCCGCCATTACCTCGCCGCACTCCCGCAACTTCTCCTGCAGCAGAAAAGTCCAAGCAAAATGATTATAGCCAGCTTCCAGGTGGGGCCTTATGAATGGTTTTAATTATGTGACAATTAAGGTATGATTAATTAACCCCACAAATGAGAAAACAACAATTAAGGTCAATTGGCTGAGTTTGCTCCATTTCACGAGGTAAATCATTTTTGAAACGTAAACAGTATTTATTTTTACTCCAAAAGTCGCCTCTCACAGAGAGGGGCTGTGTGTGTGACTGTGTCAGACGTGACCGGGGTTGTTTCGTATAGGTACTAGTGATTAAGGGGGGTAAGTTTAGGTGAAACGAAATTTATATAAAAAAAATCATGCTCACGCTATTTACAAAGGGGCAAGCGGCGACGCCAGCTTCGAAGCCGTGGAGGTGCGCGCCGGTGACCTCTCCGGCGGCGGCGAGCAGGGCCGCGGCGGCCGCCACGGAGGGGGAGAACTCCGCCATCTTCACCTCTGCGAAATGCATCGGAGGAAAAAGGTGAGCGCTCGCTGAATCTAACGGCAGGACCGTGGCATTGGGCGTGGCGGCGGCGGGGACGAACCAGGCTGGACTCGGAGGAGGAGGTCGACGGCGCGGGCCTTGATGGCGTCGAGCAGCGACGGGTGCCGCGGCTGCGGGAAGCACGCGGAGAGGAAGAAGCTGAGGAAGGCGAGCGGCGTGACGGAGCGCGTCCGCCACTCCAGCGCGTTGAGCACCATCCGCTCCATGCGCTGGATTTTCGCCTCGTCGAACACGAACTCCTCGCCCCTCTGCAACAGACGCACACCAACGACACGACACGCGCACGCCGTTCAGCAAATCGATGGACGAATCCCCCAAAGAAATCGCAACCGTGCAACGGAAAATGGTATTCGTCCTGTACCTGGATGTCGGCGACGGAGATGGCGGCGGCGCGCTGCATCTTGGCGGCGAGGGTGAGGCAGCTGATGGCGAGCAGCCGCGGCGCCCATGGCTTGTGCTCGCACTGCACGGAACCATTGGGGATCAGATCAGAAGCGAATCCCTGCACAAAATCCAGCCAGAAAAGAGCCCCGTATCACGCGTTCTTACGGCCAATTGGCGCTTGGAGAGGTAGCGATCTACGTAGTTGAGCGCAAGGTAGGCGACCCGGGGGTGCACGTCCAGCTCGCCGTCGTACCGCACCTGGGCGCGCCGATCAAGAACACGCCCGATCAGATCAAGAAACAGGGGAGGAAGCGAAGAACCCCCAACTCAACAAGGAAATAAACCCAAGAGCACGCGTCCCGGATACCTTGGAGATGAACCCCGCGGCCTCGCGGCGGGCGGCAGAGGCGGCGGCGGAGACGGACGGCGAGTGGTGGCCCTCGGCGTCGAGGAGGCTGGCGATCGGCTCGTCGGCGGGGCTGGTGAATGGGTTCTCGAGGTCGAACTCGTACTCGTACGCCTCCATCTCCTCCTCCCCCGTCGCCATGTCCATGGCCGCCGCGCCGCGCCGCGCCGCACCGCACCGCAGCCGCCGCCGCGTAGTACGAGGAAGGGCCAGGAACACGCCAAGAAGCCGCAAGTGGTGCGTTGGCTTTATGGGGGAGAGGAGGAGGAGGAAGCCACCATTGCTGCTACGCAGTGCTACTACTAGTACTAGCCCCTGTCTGGTTGGGAGATGGCTTTTAATAGGAAGGGGTCGGGGCAGTGGTACAAAAGGTGTGGATTTGGGGTTCTTTTTGTAAAGATCGGGAGGAAGAGGAAGAGAGGAGAGACGAGAGGAGGGAGACGAGGAGAAAAAGTTCCCTCGGGAGGGCCCACCTGTCAGCGGGACGCAATGATGCCCTGTGAGAGACCTGTACTGTACTGCGTCAATACCCCATGGCTTCATCCGGCTTTGACAACTCAGAACCAACATGGAACAGGGAAATTGGTAATTTCCTGCTGAAAATGTTTCTCCTCTGGTTATCATTGTTTTCTTTTTTTTCTTGTTTGTCTCATGAGACTTGTGGTTGATGGGAAATGAAATTAATCACCGAGACGGATGAACTGTTCGGCTAGGAAGATAATAAGATCGACAATCCTTTATTTTTTTTCATTACGCTAAAATTGTATACACACAAATACAAAGCACACACATTACACTCACACACCTATAAATACAACAGGTACCTTCAGGCCAACTAGACTCTACTTCCTTTAAATTTACTGGCAATAATTTTAGTAGAAAACGTTATGTCTTATTTTCGTATCCAGCTAATTTACAGCTGCAATACTCGACAAAATTTATTTAACTGGTGTGACATGAAACGCAAAAGTGCAAAACCGCCTAGAAGATTTATATAAAGGGAAATGATAAAAAAATGTTACATTAACCAACAAATAAAGTGGTTTTCACTACTCAAATTTCCAAAGACTGAAGTGGCAGCTCGTATAAAATTTCTAAACCACTCGTCAGATTGTTACCAAAGACAAATATATATATATATATATATATATATATATATATATATATATATATATATATATATATATATATATATATATATATATATATAACCAATTCCCACTTCGATGTGCAGAACGTCCAATTTCCAAAAGTCCTTATTGCCACGGAAAATACCAAGATTTATCTCACTAGCGCAGCAAACAAATCTTTTGAGTTTTTCCTCGCAAAAAAAATAAAAATTCTTCTGAATTTTGTTGGATCTTTGACTGTAGTGGCGACAGGTAGAGCAGGAGTAACATGTAAATTCCTGGCTGTGTGGAAGGAACGCGAGTACGCGACATCGACGGCATCTGGCGAGAGAAAAACGGACAGCGCTGCATTCCCCGTTTTGACCTGCGGCCGTCGCTGTTGCAAAGAGGACAGTGGTCAACAGTACCACCCCGGGCCCACGACGAGGGTCCTCGCGCGTGTTGTACCGAAATGCCCCTCGCCGTCCTCATGCTGATTGCTGTGCCCCGGCCCCACCGTGCAAAATGACAGATTCACCCCCTGACACAGCAGAGCCATCCTCTCGTGAACCGGTTCATTATTCGGAGACGAGATTTGTGTTGAGAATTTGTATGAATTTCAGAAATGGTAAAAAAAAGGTGATTAGCTCGGTAAAAATCGCAACATGCAGACCTTCAGCTGGCTGGACACGATCCGAGTGTGTTGTTTTGCTTGCACGCGTCGCTACCTGGTGGAGTTTTATTTCTGAACCTATGGCTACACATACTTCCTCCTACACTAATAATCTATAGGTTTCCAGATCGTTAAGTTGATTATCTTGACAAAACTGAACCGTGGCTCTGCTAATTATGAACACTTACCACGCAATACGGGTGAAGATCACCTTCTTTTGGAAGACAATATTTCACATGATTTCAAAGAAATTAAGGTTGCGTTCGGGACGGTGAGTTCCCAACGTGCTACAGTATTTTTCCCACGCGCACGCTTTTCAAACTAATAAACGGTGTATTTTTTTTGCAAAAAGTTTTTATACAAAAGTTGTTTAAAAAAAATCAAATTAATCTATTTTTAAAAAAAATTAGCTAATACTTAATTAATCACGCGCTAATGAACCGTTCCGTTTTCTGTGCACTGTTTTGGGAAAGCAGTGCCGAACTCAGCCTAAAGTTCTTCAGTTCTTGCCGGAACCAGTTGAATGGCGCAATTTTGGGCAGGATTGCCCGTTCGGAAGGAACAGCTCGTGCAGCTGGTATGAAATGGATAGTACTAGCCTGCGTTGAAGGGCTCAAGATTGATGTGATAATTGAGGGGACGGATCATACCACTCGGTCACTCCAATGTCTCTCAACTCGTTAATTTGTTCCATGTATACATATATATGGCCACGGTAACCATGGTTGGGAACCATGTTCAACGTAGAACATACTTCTCTTGTTCATCACATCTCAACCTGTCTTGACATTAGGCCAAATCTAACGTATGTACACACGCAGATATACATATATATACATATATACATATATATATATATATATACATGTATGTATACTATACATATACATGTATGTATGTACATATACATGTATATATATGTATACATACATATATACATATAGTATATGTGCATATACACACACATACATATATACATATACATATATCGAGATGCACGTAGAGTTCAATGCTATAGCCGTGGGTGTATAAGTATAACTCTACATTGAGGTTTAAGCATGTGTTACTACACTCATGGACGTGTAAATGTGGTATTCATACCGAAAATCGACTGTTATAAAATTTCTATAAAACTACTTTGATCACTGTTTTTGGCTACAAATGTGTAGTGTGCTCCCAGAAAACTGCGTGGCATTTTCATAAGCGTTGCTGCAGACTTACAGTGCACCACAAAATTCTCTGTTTTCAAAACCAAAGTCTCAAATTAATCTTTCATGTATCTGCAGAGTCTGCATGCACCTGTAAATCTACACGCAACAAACAGCTAGTTTAACGATTACAATGCGATGTCCCGGTCTCCCATGCAAGTGTAACAGCTACGGCTGCGCAATCCCGTTTCTTTTCTCCCATGAGGCAACCGGCTCAGTACGGCGCTACATATCGTGAGCATATATGTATCCGTGCTTGCTCTTGGACCAGAGCGCTTGTTCTTGTACCTCAAAAGGCTTTGTTTTTCTAAGATGTACCGCCTCAAAGATCTATGCTCGTGCATGAAAGCTTGTGTATTGTAATCCTCCTTTGCAGTGTTGGTTTTCCTTGTGCAGGTTTGCAGTGGCAGGGGCATCTCTGGATCTTGCAGGGTATCTCTGGAGCAATTTCTGGCAGCTTGGACGTTACTAACTGGTAGATTGGCCTAGGTAGGGAGATAGCCATCATGTTTTTGTCTCGTGTTAGCATCATGATTGCAGAAAAAACACATAGTATTTATCTCTGCCCATAAATACAAGCATTAGATACATATAGCCAAAAAATACTTATAATTATTGACGGAAGTAGTGTTAAATCAATTGATTAAATTTCTTGTGATGAAACCTACCCACATGAGTTTAATTCCTAGACTTGATATAGATTCTTGTATTAATAGCTAGTATTTTTCTTCAATAGTAAACGATGTTCTCGTTGATAGCGAGGTGATTGTGTAAGATATATTGTTAGCCTAATCTTTCAGAGATACTTGTATTGGTAAGGGTAAGATATGGGCGTGTAAATAGCGATGAGTGTAAGCACGTGTGACTATCTGCGTTTGTTTGTGTTTCTCAAAAGAAAAATCATGTATAACTCCACATAGGAACTAGATTAGGGCTCTATGTATTGAAATTGAGCATATTTTGCAGAAAATTAAACAAATCTGCTCCCATGAATGAGTCCTATACAAATCTTGTGTTCTAAAGGATGCCCGCAAAATGTATAGGAAGTTCGTGAACCTTTTGAAGCGCTTCAAGGGCAGGGTTGGGATTAAGGAACGGTGCAGCCGCGCAGGCATAATGTATGAGTTTGAGGCACCCTTGCATGATATTTGGCAATGCAACGCCACCCTGGTGCAAGTGATAAGGACATCTCAAAGCATGGTTTCTAGTTGGGGGCATGACCCTTGGCATGCATTGATGCAACTGCATTCTCTCCAATCAAACCAGAGCAAAATGAGGGGGTTATCACTTTTATCAGGAGAGAGGATGAATCCATGCTTCAAGTTTGGATGCAAAAGATGTGTAGAAGCTTGAGAAGGACTCATTCACTCCCCCCATGTACAAGATGGCAGAGAATGGGGATTAGTGATGCACCATTTGACCATAGTGGAAACTGGAAAGAGTGAAGGAGCCCATGTGGAGAGCAATGGCTTGGAAGGAAGCCAAAAGGATGGAAAAGGGGAGTTCAATGTGGGAATAAAGGTCTCGCCAGATTGCTCCACATAGAGATCAGATGTCAGGTGTGTGGGCAAGGACATGCAACAAAAAAGACTGGAGCCAATTACTACCTCCCATGCGTCACAATATTTATGTTGCCAAGATATGTTTGTTTGTAGGACACTTGAATGAGCAGCTACTACTACAACAATTTTCACTTCCCCCCTAATTTAATCAATGTAGTACTGATCAATACATCGATTAATTGTAGTAGAGTACATCATTAATGGGAAAAAAAATGTGCTGTGATTGAAGCCAATCTAGCCATCAGATAACTAGCTAGCTTAGACATGCCGTGCACATGGTATCCATACGGCTGGTTGTTCTATCAAAAGATGCAAAACCATATGCCTGCCTGACCCAGCCAGGATCTCCTGTCTAGGTTGGTGCTGTAGTGCCAAAGTGACAGCAAGATGAGGCCCAGAGAACATTCCAAATCCGCTTTAGTTTCCTCCCCTTTTGTTAGTCCGTTGGCCTCCACAGACCACAGGGCCACAGCAACTCAATTAGACTAGATTAATTATGAAAGCTTACGTATCATTTGCACGCCATCACCACCGGTTTCAACCTGGCAAATGGCAGCGACAGAAAGGCTGCCTCATCATTTGCATTGTCCTGCATTGCTTTTGGCCGGGTCACTTGCACAACTTGGTAGACATACGCTAGTAGCCAGCCAACCGGAGGGTAGTCCAACCGAGGCTCTTGACTAGCACCTGCATGCTGTTCTGTATAAAAATAGTAGAGGGTGATTTTACGGTCATTGGAGGTAGAAGAAGTACCATACATTTTAGGTTTAGTTTGTGGGTTTTTTCTATATAACCGTAACATCATGAAGATTAGAAGATACCATGAGATGAAGGTAAAATACATTGAGAAGTGTGGTAGCTCGCCAATACCTTGACATGTTAAACATAAACTTTCAGGGAATCTAATTGCTTGACATTACAAGGGCAATATATAAGCATATTCTCTACTCTACTCAACTGGAAGGCCCAAATGATGCCCATCTCGATCGATCTCCATCGCTTTGGAGACGCAGGCCTTGCTGCACTTGCCTGCCTGCCTGCTTTTGTGGATGGATGGATGGATGCCCTCTACAACCACTTTGCATAGGTGCAAGAGAAAGGCTCATGCAAAGCAGCAAAAAGAAGGCCCCAAATGTGGCGCGGCACAGTGTGTGCTGCTACCCCTGCAACTGCAAGCCAACACCCCATGCAGCCATGCATGGCAGGGACAACACCAAAAACGGCAGCGGAGAGAGTGGAGATCTCTCCATCACTCCATGTTTCCTCCATTCATTGGCCTACCTAATCTAAGCTTACAAGGTTTTTTTTCCCTTGCTTTTGCAATGCTTTTCCCAGCCTCCTTGTCCCTAGCTACGCTACCCCGGCCCCTTGCCGGCGTCTCGCGTGTTGACGACTGACGAGCCGTACGTACGTGCAGCAACATGGTGTACATACGTAGTCCAGCTTCAACTTGGGGAGGAGTAAGTACAGCATTCATGTTACACTAGATCGGGATCTGATCTGAACTGAACTTCTCAAGTGTTGGGTCCATGCATGCAGGGGTTAATTAGTTAGAGCACTGTCGATCGATCCGTGTACGTTATAATCCGTCAGACTGCGTGAGCATTTGTGGCTCGGCTGCTGGTCCAGCAGCAGCACGCGTAGGTGACAACGTGCTTGGACCGTACGTATGTGGATGCATGAAGATAAGTCATAGGGTCATGCTCCCCTGTCCTAAAATATACTAGCAACATACTCCTTGATTAGACACTACATAAAACTAGAGCGCTCTAAGTCTATGAATTTGGATCGAATATTATGTTACTATATTTTATAGGACGATTAGGATATGTATGTAAGTGAACGACGTGAACTGTCCGCAGTGGAGTCAATTGTGTACTGACAGAGACTGCGTGTACGTGCTGCATATATGCAAGCAGCGGTTAGCTAGCTAGCGGCAAAGCGGTTGCACATGGTGTGTGCAGTGTCGACCGTGATCCAGGAGAGATCAAGTGGGGGAGAGTACTACGTACTGTACATGCACGAGCTAGTAGACTGCTAGGTGCTAGCGTGCGTGGCCCTAGGGCCGGTAGGAAGAGATCGTGTCGAGTAGAGGTGGCGCTGCAGGGGATGATGATACGGTGTGTGTAGGGGCTGGACGGCTGGACCGATGGATGGCCTGAAATCCGCCGAGGACGCAGGCACGCATGGTGGCGCACAGCCGCACTGGCGAAGAAAAAACTTGACGAAATCGCGGTCGCGTCTGCGTCGTCGCACGCGTGCATGCCCCGCGCGCGCAGGCTGCAGGCAGGGCGCGAATGATCGATCGATCGATCGATCGGGGTAGGTAATTTGGAGAGCCCGGATGATCAGATCAGATGGATGCTTCATGCTTGTGATGCCGGGTGATCGCGATTGTGCATGGCATGCAGCGGCAGTATGATGGTGCTGGGCTGGTGGATCCTGTATGTACGATGCGTCGATGTGAGATTTGTGAGGAGGCGGCCCCCATCGATGGAGCGACGACCGGTGCGGGTGCGGTGCCGCGGCCGCTTTGCGTGACGGGGCGCGGGACGCTTTTTCGCCCCATGCAGGCGGCACAATTATTACAGCTGCGGGCATACGTACGCCTTTCACACCCCGCGCACCGTGAACGCAAATATGCAGGGCAACGAAAATAGTGGGCCGAAACCGAGGCGCTCGACGATCCATTGGACCGGTGATCCCATCCACAATTGTTTTGCTGGGCCTTTCCACCGATCCAAGAATTGATATGGGCTGGACACAGCCACCCACCCAACCCGACCAACCAAGGCAAAAAGATCTTGCGCATTGAGCCGATAAGGCCGTAAGCGGCGTGGGGGCGTGGGCGTGTGGCGGCCAAGCCACGACCCCGCGCAACATGTGGCTGTCGCGGCCGGGTCGCTGCGCATCAACCAATCACCGGCCGCGAGCCCTTCTCCGGAAAATATAACCCCCGGGGCCTCATCTGCAAGCCTGTGGACACCCTGCGCTGCAGCTGAGCTACCGAGCTAATCCAGCCATGGCCTCCACCGCGCTCTCCACCGCCTCCAACCCTACTCAGGTCGGCTCTTCTCCAATTCTTCTTCTCCACCTCTGCCTGTTTATGTGCATTTCTGAATGTCTGCGTGCTAGCTCTTGAGTGTATACAAGCTTACATCTGACTGTCATTGGCTTTTTTTTAAGACATCTGGGTGAGATAGAATACACTACAGAAAGAGCTGCTAAAGTGTTAGTGACTTATTACAGTACTAATTAATCAGGATGGAAACTAAGTAAGTTAGCATGATCATGGTTTTTATGTTGTCCGATCCTTGAGTACAGGTAGTAGCTTTTTATCTTGTTTGATCTTTGGATTTACCACTACATATGCATGGAGAACTCAAGGGATAGAGCGAAATGCGTTAACCAACAAAGGGTGATGAAGTATCACTTGGCTGTACCTGGAACCCTTATTTTTCAGTATCTGTTTGTTCTCGCAATATATGCCAAGATAGATTGCAGCCTGCGGAAACGATTCAGACAACGAAACAGAGGCCACATGTAGACATGGACTGAAAAATTCACAATTCAGTTAGACAATTATGTTTTGTAAACTGTAGTTAAGGTGTTGTTTCCATTTGATCCGTGTCGCGTAAAATTGCTTTGACTCCAGTTAAGTTAACTCTAGGAGGATAACAAAAGATCGTTCTTCAGCGAAGCATTACAAATGAACCTTAGAGTACAAGTAATTTGAGACAAAAACCAGTTGAACATCAAAGTATAAACACCCATTTTAATGTTCAGTCTTAAAAAATGACAGTACCCTAGGCACCAACTGTCCAACTGTACAACCTGATCAACAACAAATCAAAGTGTGATTAACGGTCTAACCTATGCTAGCAATGCCTTCTAGTGACCCCAGCATTCAGTGCTAGCTACTGCCATTGTAAGTTTGTAACACACACAGGTGAACTGAAAGTCTGGAACACGTTGTTGCATGCGCAGCTTTGCAGGTCTCGCGCCTCGCTGGGCAAGCCCGTCAAGGGCCTGGGCTTCGGCCGGGAGCGCGTGCCGAGGACGACGACGACCATCACATGCCAGGCCGCGAGCAGCATTCCGGCCGACCGCGTCCCTGACATGGGCAAGCGCCAGCTGATGAACCTCCTCCTCCTCGGCGCCATCTCGCTCCCCACCGTCGGCATGCTCGTCCCCTACGGCGCCTTCTTCATCCCCGCCGGGTCAGACACCGTGGCACTACAACCTTGCAAACTTGCAAGTTCGCCGAGCTAATATTTTGCCGGGATCGTGTGCTCTTTCTTCCGCAGGTCCGGGAACGCCGGCGGCGGGCAGGTCGCCAAGGACAAGCTCGGCAACGACGTGCTCGCCGACGAGTGGCTCAAGACGCACGGCCCCAACGACCGCACCCTCACCCAGGGGCTCAAGGTAAGAGTGACTACTACTGACTTTGCTAGTGAGTGAGAGCTCATGATCAATGGCGAGACGACGACGCTGATGGCCGGTGACTCTGTGTGTGTGCAGGGTGACCCGACGTACCTCGTCGTGGAGGCCGACAAGACGCTGGCCACCTACGGGATCAACGCCGTGTGCACGCACCTTGGGTGTGTCGTGCCGTGGAACGCCGCCGAGAACAAGTTCATCTGCCCCTGCCACGGCTCGCAGTACAACAACCAGGGCAGGGTCGTCCGTGGACCTGCTCCCCTGGTAACATTCTCAACTCTGTCTGATCACGCATTCTTGCTGAACGAAGAGATCCTCCGAATCGCAAGCTTCAATATGAAATGGCTTGCCGAGCTTTGATCTTGGTGATGAAAAGATCCTCCAATTGCAAAATTCGATCTGAAACGGCTTGCTGAACTTTATTCTCTTGCTGAACTGACGTTTACTGACTTTTGCTTACTGAATTGAGATTAACTGCTGCATACTGAACTTAGCTGAATTGTTGCTTACTGAACTGAGCCGAGCTGCATTTCTGTGTCTGAAACAGTCGCTAGCATTGGTGCACGCCGACGTCGACGATGGCAAGGTCCTCTTCGTGCCGTGGGTGGAGACCGACTTCAGGACCGGCGAGAACCCGTGGTGGGCGTAAGCTATAACAACATATGATCCATATCATCAGCAGCAAAATTCACTTCTGTGATCAGCTTGTAGCTATAAGTCCGCTGTACCCTCTGAGAAACGCTGCTGTAAATCCACTTGCACCTTGTTTTTCCAAATTATATGTACACACACTGTCACGCTGTATGAAAGAGCATAAAACCCTTTTCACTGCATAAGTAACCCTTTTTGAGGATTATGAATCTGTGAGATGATACTCTTTTATAGCAGATCAAACCTTAGATGTCTTCCTGAATATGGGCATCTCTGCATCTGCACTACACTCTGAAACTGAAAGACTGAAGAATTCAGGGCATAAGATAGCATATAGAACATTGTTTCAGAGCAATTGCATGAGTTTGATTTGTTTTGACCTTGAGAAAAAAAGTTGGCCTGGTTCTCTTTCTATGGAAAAAATGATTTTTGAAACCTATTTATATGGAAAAAATGGAACAGAGGCCACTGCTGGCTTGTGGATTTCTGAAGGATGGACGTAGCATTTCTCTTCAGAAATGGAACTTCCCTTTTCTTCTAAGTCATAACCGAACATTCCTTTCTCTCTTCATTTCATTCTGAAGAAAAGTTAATACTTTACATGCCATTCAAAGTCCACAGACAATGCTTCGAAAAGATGAGCAGTTGAGAATCTAACATCAGCAACTGCCATCAAATAATCAAAACCAACAGATCAGAATTGACAAACAGAATGGACAAATTACCAATATGAACAAACCAAAATTGATCTCTGGATCAAAGTCAGTGGTCTCTCTCCAGTGCACCACTCATCTGGAAAATGGATATAATCACAGGAATTGCTTACATTTTAAATCCATCAAGCATCCAGCAGCACACAAAATTTTGACTTCCTCAGGTAGAAACCACCTAGGACATATGAATCCCATATTACATAAACTTGCTACTACTTAATCACACCAGATGTACTTACTCTTATATAATATTATTATAATATAATAACTATAGCAATCTATTTTCACTTGACGAAAATTGCAATATCAATCCATCCTCCACCTCCCTCATCTATACAGCAACCCACAAGAACCATCCAAGAAGAATAAAATAAAGATTCACCACACGGCAATGGCAATGGCAATGCAAAAATCCTTAGTAGAATCACGAGAATCAAAGAGCTCAGGACCAGCTCCAGGGAACAGCTCATGCGCGCCGTGCTCTGCCTCCCTCCACTTGCGGCCTACGAGGCGTGGGCCCCACCTTCCATCGGCGGCTTACCCTCCGACGAGTAGACCACCGCGCCGGGCTGCGGCGCGTGCCCGTACATCATCGGCGGGAACGGCTGCATGGGGTGCGGGACGCCGTAGACGCCGCCGCCGCCGCCGCCGCCGGCGACACTGCCCCCGGTGGAGTAGAGATCTCCCCGCGCCTCGCTTCCTCCGCCACCGACAATGTGGTAGACTGGACCCGGCATGTATCCGCCCTGCGAAGACGGATCGAGGTAGTGGACCGGGCGCACGGGGACGTAGTACACCTGCTGCGTCATGTACGGCGGCGGCGGGGCCGGCCATGGCGCGCTCTCGGTGACGTACGGGGCAGGCGGCGTCCCCCGCGAGAGAAC
Organism: Oryza officinalis; assembly: GCA_008326285.1. NCBI lineage: Eukaryota > Viridiplantae > Streptophyta > Magnoliopsida > Poales > Poaceae > Oryza > Oryza officinalis. Next base: position 43,991,698 of record BDMV01000007.1, read on the forward strand.
TGGCGCGTCGTCCTCGACGTGGGCCATCTCCGTGTCGACCTTGGGGCGGGCTCCTCCGGGACCAGGGCTGGGCTCGTCGGAGGTGGTGTCGAGGCCGAAGAGGTAGTCGGGGACCTCCGAGATGATCGACGAGGCCTCGGATCGGCCGCGCTCGATGGGGGCCGGCGCGGGGGCGTTGAGCGCGTCGACGAACCACTGGTCGGAGGAGGCGTCCCCGCCGGCGCCGGAGAGGACGGAGCCGAAGGCGGCCGCGGAGGCGTGGTCCGGCGGCGAGGAGGCGAAGAGGAAGAGGCGGAGGCGTGGCGGCTTGATGGAGGCCGCGGCGAGGCCCTGGAAACGGTCGATCTCCTCGATGAGGTTGTCCACGTCGTCGTCGGAGGTGATGGAGATGAGCGCGTCGAGGTCGTCCTGGGGGAGCTGGTACCTGAGCGCCGGGCCGGGCCCGCCCGCCGGGAAGAGCGCGGGGGCGACCTTGGCCAGCGCCGCGACGAGGGCATCGAACGTCGCCGCCCGCGGGACGGACACGATGCGGGTCTCCCCGCCGACGTAGCGGAGCTGGTGGTCGCCCGGCCGCGGCAGGATGCGCCCCCCGAAGCTGCACATGAGCCGCACGTGCGCGCCTCCTCCGCCACCACCATGCCCGTTCCCATGCGGCGCCGGGGGCAGTGGCGGCGTGTGCTGGCTCCCGCCGCTGCCGCCGCCGCCGGCGGCGCGAGGTGTGGAGGAGGCCGACGACGACATGGCGGGGATGCGGAGGCGGGTGGAGAGGGGATTGGCAGTCGTGGGCGGAGGAGGAGGGCTAGTTGCCAAGAGGAGGCATCGGGATTTGGGAATAGCAAGCAAATGCGAGAGAGAGAGAGAGAGAGGGGTGAAGAGGTTGCGGCCTTGCGGGGTCGGGTGGCCAGGTGAGGTGTGGACGCAGGGGGATTTTCTATTTGGTTCGGGTGGGACCCATTTCCCCTTGTGGTGCCTCAGCTACAGCCCACAGGATCCGATAGCCTCCCCCTACTCTTGCACTCCTACTGGTATTGTTCCGATTTTTGAAATTTGAAATTTGAAAATCTCGTTCACATTGTGTAATTTTAATGCAGGCTGCAGGCATAGGAAAGGAAACTTGAGGTGCACAGAAAACAAACGGTCAAGAATATATAGTACTACTCCGTAATTCTTTTTCTGCGGCAAATGCGGGTATGGGTTTGGATGATCCGGAACCCGATAAGGGGGCAAAATAATTGATCCCAAGGACATTCGATCTTTATATCTTACAGTTCCCTCGGGAAACGACAGTCCTATTGTATTTGCTGCCTGCTTTTGACGTGGACGCAGCAGCAATTTGCTCCCAAACGTTTTGTGTTTTCTTTTCTCTTTTTCTTTTATGCGTTCGAAAATTCCAACAGCAAAAAAACGAATTTGGTTCTGTAGGTTTGAAAAAAAAAAGGAGAGACAAATGCCAGACGAGATGCACGCACAATGGTTTGATCTCTTGTAAATGCGAGGTCGCGTGCGGGGTGAGAATCGGAGGAAAAGGCTAGCTGGGTGTGTGAGCACGACAAGCCATGATATGCAAGTACTGCACCAAACGTTGGATTATTATGTGTTCACGTACGTCGATCTGGTCCATCTGTCTGTCTTTGCCCTTTTTTGCGGTTCGTTTGCTTTGCTCGGGATTATTTTTTACTTTTCAACTATTGTATTATTTGCAAGTGATTAAGGGCTCCTTTGGATTGGATTATTTTTATATGAATTTTAAAGGATTCAAATCATTGGAAAAAAAATCATAACTATGTTGTTTGGAATATAAATGATTAATTCCTTGAGATTGTGTTCCTATACCTCAATTTCATAGAAATTTAGTACAATTCCTAATTATAATTTTTCTCTGAGAAATACAATGCATTTTTTCTCTTTGTATCTCTTCTCACACTAGAATACATCTAGATTTCTTTGTTATTTTCATGTAACTATCCAAACACATTATATTTCAAATTCATATGTTTTACATTTATGTGAGATTTGATCATACATGACATCTCAATCCTATGTTTATCATACTCTTGTATTTTTCTAAATTCATGTGTCTGAGGGAACCCTAAATTCCTGATCATAGTGTACACATGGAGATTTATATATATTTCAACCATGCATGCTCACCTCATTACCGTCTTCGTTAGCTTCGGTGAGCTCACTCTATTACATTATAGAGATGTGGGTGGGTGGGAGAGGGGATTAGCTCAAAGGGATAGATGGGATAGCGGCTACCTTGATAGTATGTTTTATGTGGGCGGTGCATGGATAACAATCACAAAGGACGAATGATAGCATATTGGAGGAGAGTCATCATCGATAGTAGTAGCTTTTGGGTGAAAGCAGTGTCGCCAGATTTGATGAAGAAGGGAATCAAGCAACGAAGAGTGAAGACAAGATATGTGTTAAAAAGCCAATAGTAACATTGATGAGGTAAAGGAGGTCGGGTGATGGTGAGGCGAAAGGAGATGGCGGCACCTGCGTGGTGTGTTAAGGATAGGTGATTTGAAAATAGACCAAATTTTTTTCACATTACATTTCAGCAAAGTAAGCATTGCAATCATCATGTATAGGGAATAATTATCCTCAGCGATAAAAGGGGTTTAATATGGAACCAAATTCAGAAAGCATAGATAGTATTTGATGTTCTTATGCTTTTTACTAGCTTGCATATCGTGTAGCTTACAACGAATCTAGCTCAAAAGTGCTTCTTATCTTCTTAAGTATTAACCTCTTTTTCATATGATATCATCGAGTTGGCAGTGTTCTTTGTGTCCACTCAAGAATGTAGTAATCCATGGCAATTTGCTCCAAATTAGGAAAAGGTAGCTACGTCCCATCAGTGCTTGAAGGTTAGGTTGTGTGATAACATTTTGTAGTGAACTTTAAAATATATATCCATTCCTCTTGCTGTTGCAAATTAATGATAAATTGCAGCAGATGCTCTTCTTATGTCATCCACATATTCTGCAGTGATCTCCACCATACGAGGCACATTTATAGAAAGAAATTAAATGCATTATAGCTAGCTGTAGACAAATGGTTAAGGAGAATATTGAAAACCTTGTCTTTGAGTCTCTATGACCATTGCCCTTTTTTTTGACTAATTTAATTAGAGAACGTGGTGCTGCCTAGACCAAATGAAAATATACGGCTGAATCCAGCAGGTAATTATATATATATAAAACAGCTGCATAAAAGAGAAAGAAATGTAAAGAGAGAACAATCATTCTTCCTGTTGGCAATTGTACTCTCCGGTGCTTGAAATTATTTGGTTGCTGACCTGGACGCTGTGTCCCATCCGGGTCGTGGTGGGCCCAGGAAAGTAAAATACGAGCCATGCTGACTTGGCAACAGCTGGTTTGCTAATCCTATGGGCAGCACGTAGGGCCCACAGTCCAAACCCATGAGCAGTAAAGCAGCAAAAGTTAATAGGCTCAGCAGGCCGGCCTATCACACGTTAACGGGCCCTCCATAATGATTCACGGAATTTTTAGCATTTTTAATTTTTATTTTTTAAATATTTACAAAAATAATTTTATGTTTGAAAAATTTACAAAACTAATCTCCAATCGCCCTCTCAGAGAGCGATTTTTAAAAATCGCCCTCCCAGAGGACGACAAATGGCCTAATTGCAAATTTTCAAACCCTTTGCATCGGTTTTAATTGATTAAAAACTAATAATGCTTATTCGACACTCTAAATGATCTTAAATAAAAAAGTTGTTAATAACAAAGTTGTAGATCTTTGTGAGATCTATAACTTTCATATAAAGTTTATCTCCATCCGATGTCATTTAAAATGTAGATCTGAGATTCTTTTAAATAGGTTTTAGATTTTGTAACGAATATTTGGATATCTAAACGATCTTAAATGAAAAGGTTGTTAACTATAAAGTTGTAGATCTCTGTGAGATCTACAACTTTATAGTTAACAACTTTTTCATTTAAAATCGTTTTGAGTGTCGAATAAGTATTATTAGTTTTTAAGCAATTAAATCGATGCAAAGGGTTTGAAAATTTGCAGTTAGGCCCCTTGTCGCTATCTGAGAGGACGATTTTTAAAAATCGTCCTCTGGGAGAGCGATTTTTAAAAATCGTCCTCTCGGAGGGCGATTGGGGATTAGTTTTGCAAATTTTTCAAACCTAAAATTATTTTTACAAATCTTTAAAAAATAAAAATTAAAAATGCTAAAAATTCATGATTCACGTGGTCACGAATATACTCCATTTGACTTCTTTTTTCATCAAACTTTCAAAACTTAGATTATCAATAATTTTTTAAAAGTTTGGTTAAAAATATAAAGATTTTATTGAAAATATTTTCATAATCTCGTAAATTTTTTAGATTTTATAAAATTAGTCAAATAGAAAAACTATGTTCAAAGTTACCCCAGAGATAAAAACAAATGGATAAGTTTTGGACAGCTCAATTTTAGTCTGAGAGCACTCCTCTTTTGTTTCACTGAATTCTCTCGAGCATAAATTTTACAATTCTACATCCATAGTTGGCTCAACACTGAAAGTTAGTTTAAGTATTTTAAAAATCAGAAATTTTGAAAAAAAAACAAAAACAGTCGGATCGGAGAAAAACTCATGGGCTGCAATGCCAAGCAGGGCCAGAGCTGTGTTATTCTTGCAACAGCTGCAACAACTCGTAAAAAAAGAAAGAATAAGTTCACTTTCTGTCTTGAGAGCGAGTTTAAAAAACATCCCTAAATCACAATACCAAATATAACATATCCATAATATTACAAAAAAGAAAGCTTTCCCCGTGTCGCTCCAGGGGCAGGGGCGACACGGGTGGCAACCACCGCTGCCGCACCACCACCCCCGCCTTCCTCCCTCCTCTGCCTCGCTGTCGCTCGACCGGGCCGCCGAAAACCGCGCGGCTGCAAGGACGGCGGCGGCGGGGCCTTCCTTTTCCCTGGAGGTCATGAGGTCGGAGCCTGCGACCCCGACAAGCTACGGGGCGGCGAAAGCGGCGACGGTGTCATGTTGGGGCTAGCGTGCAAAGGCCTGGACGTCGGCGTCGACGAGGAGCGACGGCGTCGATAGCGAGGCGGCGGCGGCGGATCCCGCCTCCCCGGTGCAGGAGGCCGGCCCTGAGCCGGCGGTGGTTGCGACGAGGTAGAGGGGCGCGGCGACGCGGATTTGGAGGCAGCGACGTGGACGTGCGGTGGCGGCGAGGCGGCGGGGTGCAGCGGCGTGAAGGTGGCGGCACAGACGTGGAAGTGGCGAGGCGATGATGGAGACGATGGGGTGCGGCTGCTACAGATCCGGCCCTCTCTCGCCCGGACGTGGCGGCAGGGTGCAGATCCGACCTCCCCGACGTGGGAGGCCGACCCCCAAGCTATGGAGGCAGCGGTGCGGACGTGGAGGCGGCAGGTGTGAAGGTGTCGGCTGGATGGCGGGTGGCAGTGATGATGCCAGTGGCGGGAGGCCGGCGTCGACGGCCAAACGACGGGTGTGATGAGGAGGCCTAGGGCGACAGACAGCGCAAGGAGGCGTGGCCGACGGCGGAGGCCAACGTGGCACGAGGAGGCGCGACCGGCGGTGGTGGAGGCCAACTCGGCGCTAGGAGGTGCGATCGGCAGCAGGGACCGGCACGGCGCGGTGAGGGTGGCCGCATGGCGGTGCGCGGAGGCTGGCCGGCGAGGGGCACCAGTGCAGCAGTGCCCATGTGCCGACGAAGGATTGACGGTGGTGGAGCAATGGTGTGTTAGCTGTGGATAGGCAGACGGCGGGTGAAAACTTAGCCCGGTCTTGGCCGAGCCAGCAACGATGGCATTTTTGAGTGTCACTTTCCCTCTTGAGGACGTTGTCGTGCTGTCCCATCTCCTCTAGTGGGGCTACTGGGTGAAAACTTAGTCTCGGTTCTTCTTGAGACCTTGACGGATGGCGGCGGCGATTTCTTTTGTCGCTCCTTTCCCTGGAGACATTTAGGCCAGACATCTGGTGCAAGCTCGCTCTAGATTTCGGTTCTCTTGTGCCGGTGACCTAGCTTATGTAAGTTGGCCACGTCAGAGGGCCTAGGGGGAGAGCGGTTCCATTCTTCTCTCTTACCCTCTCTCTCTCAATCCCAAAGATGTGGATAGAGTGTAGTTTTGTGTCAAGTGTTAGGGTTGGATTTTGGGCGATCTCGGCTATAGTTCCTTTGTTGGCCTAGCGACGGCCGATCCGGTGCTAGCCTTCTCTCGGGTCTGTGTGTGGTGTTGTCGGTGCGTGGGTGGTAGTTATTTTTTCTACGTTTTCCTGATATGACCTCCCATGATTGTAATCTTATAATTTTTTCTGCTCTATCAATATGAACTTCGCACTGTCTGGTGTGAGTCGTTCAAAAAAAAATATTACAAAACCAGGTTAAATAGGGTCCCAAGGCATTATAGCTTTTGGTTTCGTCAAACAGGACGCTTTTACGGTTAGTGTTGCTGAGTCAGCATGGCTTGATGTGGGGCTATGCCGAGTCATCTTCTATCTTCCCCTCTTCTCTCTCCCTCTCTCTTTTCTTTCTCCATTTCTCCATCTCTCCCTGTGCTGTGATGAAGCAACCGCATAGGTCGCACCTCAGCGAGCTTCTTCTCCTCTCTACCACCACCTCGGCCGCTGCAAAGGCAAGGCGTTGCTCAAAAGAGAGGAGTCAAGGTAGCCGCTCGAGCTCGCTGAGCGCGGAGGCGGCGAAGGTCCCCAAGTGATCGATGTCGGGAAGGAGGCGACGGAGGGCACGAGGACATCAACACCGTGCGACCCTACGGGGGAAGAGCTTTGGTGACGGGTCTCAGTAGCACCACCACCACAAGCACGGGAGAGCCACGGTGTAGGGGCGTGCGGCGACGGAATCGACCCACAGAGTTCAATGATGAGCTATGCCGCCTCCAGTCCGCACGAGGCGTCCAAGACGCTACTTCGCCCCAGCGCGTCATGCCCCACCAGTAGGCTATGTGGGTTCGCCTCCTCGGCTCTGTCCGCCGCCTCTGTTCGCGGTTGGCATCCATGGACCGCCACACCCCCTCCCCGGTGGCCGTTGCAACCACCGCCGGCCCGCACGGACGCCCATAGGAACTTACAGCGGGAATCCAGGTCCTTCGGCGCCAGGTCTTGAGCGCCGGGGCAACACGATGCACTGCTACCTGGTTGTTTCCTGGCCACCGCCACTATTGCCTCCACATGGTTTTTGTTGCTGCTAGAGCAGCTCTTGTTGGGTCGTTGGTGGTGAACACGCTCTCGACCTTCGCCATGGCCAAGGCAGATTCGACGATGATACTGTAGGTGTTGCTACCCTCGGCGTAGCCAATCCTCGTCGACCTCAATTGCACGGTGGCCAGCAGTGACCGCGAGCGGCAGGAGATGTACCCGTTCTCCGCGCTCGCCGATTGGGAGGTTGGTTCCAGTTCCTCTGCGCAGTCAGGCCGTTGATGGTTCGGGCTAGCGAAGTCGCGATGTGCTAGTGGGATTTGTCCAAGAAGCATATAGACTAGCTAGCCGGAGACGAACGGGACGCAGGATGGAAGGAGTAAATCTAAGAGGGTGCTGTCCTCTGGTGGGTACCGCGTCTGTGGGCTGAAGATACCGGATGAGCTTCGGTTCGTCTCCCTCATCGGCGCCAGGCATCCTCGCTGGCTCCTAGTACATCGATGTATAGTTGCACGACATCGTGTTCTGCGGCGTCCTTAACGTCGACATCGGGGTGGAGAGGGAGGAGGTGGGGAGGCCAGCGGGACGTGGCGGGGTGTCACATGCGTGGGAGGGTGGATCATGCAGCAGGGCTCGAGGGTTTCAGCCTATCTAGTGATGCCACACTCCCGGCGCTCTTGAGGCTTGATGGCCTCTGCGTGCTGCCGCCAGAGCTGAACCGGCTGAACATGTTTATTGATGTTTTGACTGACATGTAGATTCCATATGATTTTTATTTTTTTTTATTTTTTTTAGTGCCATGTCAGCACCACGTCAGCTAAAATCATCCTCAATGCTGTTTTGGGAATACTTTTGTATTGGTTTTACGTGTTGAGAGACGTGTTATATCCAGTATTATGGTTTAAGGATGGAGGATGGGATTCAAACTAGACCTCACGAGGGACCTAAGTGAAGAATTTATTTATTTATTTTTTAAAATATTTACAAAAATAAATTTACCGTTTCAAAGTTTTGCAAAAATAGCGGGATATATAAATCGCCCTACGGTAGGGCAATCTATGTGACGTGACACCTCACGGGAGGGGTATGCCATGACAAATTTGTAGGCGGACTCCTCTTAAGGATATATCGCTCTCCCCTAGGGTGATTTATCGCCAGGAGAGGATCGCTTGCAAAATTGCCACGTTACAAAGTTTGATGATGCATGAAACGCGTAATGGCAAACTTATTCCTCCAAAAGAACTGTGTGAAGCCCAAAATTCCAGGGAATGTGAACTAAATCTAGGCCCATTCCTACAGATGGCCCTCAAAATTGGATCTCCCGAATGAGGCCTGAAAACTTTGTAAGTAGCAGTGTTTCACTTTCACCATCCGTTCCCTATCGATCACAAGTCCACAACCAACGGAGAGCAACACCAGAACACAATCCCACCAGGAGGAAGACAATAAGAACATTCCCCAGAGCAATTTTGCTTCGCCCCCTGCACGAATAATTACAGTGACAAATCAGTTTTTTTTTTCCGAAAGGAAGCCAAGAGGTTTTGCCTTGATAAATCAGTTTTACCAATCTGCAATTGCAATAGTTAACACCTAATGATAACAACGGATACAATCAAACAAACAATAGAGATAAACTCACCCTGTAACCTGTATCCTTTGGGTGCCTCTGTAAGGACAGATACAGAGATTTACCCATTGCTCAACCCCAAGAAGGACGTCAAGAAGATCATGAAACCCTGACCACCATACTTTGCAGTGAAGTAAAATGCAGGAACAAGAGGAAATCATGAAAGTGCTGCTGCTGTAAATGCACTGGCAAGACTTCAGCTTCACAATTAAGGACAAATATCTCCCTATCAGATCACAGAGATTCTACATCGCAATCAAAACGAGAGCATACCTGAATTTGTGCGAAAATTGGGAGAGGCACAAATAGTTAGATTGCTATGAAAATTTGTAGGAGCAGATGCAATGTGTAGGTGAAACTAAAAGAGATGAAATAAGCTTTACCATTGCCCCAGGCTATGTGATCCGGTGTCTTTAGATAAAAATCCAGGGAAGATGGACAGAGTCAAGGCATATATCAACATCAGTTTAGAAAGGATGAACAGAACAAGAGCGCACCATAATCAGACCAGTATTCAGTGCCTCCCGACCAGGGTTTCCTTCCCGCCGGTAACCGCGTGGTTACTGTAGTAACTGTGTTTACCATGGGGTACGGTAATAGTTACCGACGGTAGGGTTTGAGAAATTTTGACCAATTCAAAATTTCCAAAATAACAAAAAAAATCAAAAAATTCATGGATGTAGTTCTTCATTTTTAGTGATAGATGGTGAAGAAATTTTTTGAAAAAGAGTAATATAAAATCAAATTTCAGGGCAAAACTGATAATAGTTTAGAAATGGAAAAAAGAGAAAAACGATTATATTGTGCATTCTATTGTTTCAGCTACATTTGGACATCATTATATTGTGGACTCTATTATTCTAGTTACATGTGAACGTTATGCTTTTAAATATGAGGTTGTTGAATTGTTATTGATGAATTATTATGCTATAATTTGCTTCGATGTCCATAAAATAAAAAGGTCATGCCAAAATTTTATATTTTACATCCACAAGTTAGGTTTGCAAGCATCCTATATATTCGTATAATTATCCTGAATTTCTCCACATATTTAAGTGTTTTTTTTCTATTTTTTAGCTTTACTCTTTCTTTTTTGCCAAACTCAACGCGAAAACCGCGTCCAAACCACGAAACCGCCGAGATTCAAATTCAAATATTTGACGACGAAATTCACACGGTTTTCGACGGTTACCGCGGGAGGAACGGTAAGATAAACACTGCTCCTGACAGTCTATACATATACACATGAAAGCATGCACTTGGAGAAGAGAAATCCAGCAACCTGTGGGCTGTGGCTGAGGCGCGCCCCTGCATCCTCTTCTGCATTGATCATACTTTGGTACGAGTAACCTGTAAATTAGAAAAATGTGATAATAGGAGCAGAATGACGGTTACTGAACTGTCCTAGAAAAACGGCGGAAGAAAACGAGAACAAAAAGAGAGAACAGTTATCGGATGATTGCAACAAGAGAAAATAGTCGAAGTTTATCCTATTCCTCCTATATAGTGCACCAAGGCAGTCTTACATTTCTCGTTCCTCATTGATCGGTTAGGATTATCCGTATTAGATCCAACGGTGTAAATCACCTCCACCTCCCACCTCGTAGCGCAACCGCACCCTCCTGAGTCTCAAAGTCTCCCATCTACCGTGCGATCCCTCCTCTCCTTTCCTTCCCGTCTTCCACGCCCACAAACTGCGCCTCCCCATTGTCTCGCGATTTTTCCTCCCCACGTCCCTCCATACCATCCTCCCCAACAGCACGCACACCCTAAACCCTAAAGTCCCTGTTGCTGCCACCGTCGATCCGTCTTCGCGCCGCAGCTACTGATCTGTCGTTGCACTACCACCTCCTCCGCCTCGCCCTTGCACCATCGCGCCACCGCCAACCGCCGCCGATCCATCGTCTGAGGCGTTGGTCCCCGACCCCAACCCCAGATCGTCAGGATCTCGTCACTGACGTCTTCAAGTGCGCTGCCCTCTTGTCAATCGCTGCCGCCGCCGATCCGTATCACGGCAGCGTCTCGCGATTTTTCCTAATGGTCATCATTGTTCGTTGTTCAGGTGATTGATACACTCTTTTGTCTTCAGTTTCTCTTCAATCCAGAATTCAGTATCTCGTCAAGCTCAGGTGATTGATACACTCTTTTGTTTAATGGGATGAAACCTCTTCTTATAAATTGATTATTCTGATTCTTTTGTTTTGCTACAGGTAACATATTGTGTTTCGAAGGCACCACATGTTATTTTTTAATTGCTCTTTGTTGTGTCAGATCAACAGGGACTAGCGAATCACTGATTTAATTTGGTATGAGTACCAAATATTTAGGTGGTCCTGAACACTTGGCTTCTTCAGATATTGCAATTCATTGTGCAGATTTTTTGAAGTTTCCTGTTGCTCAAAAATGAATTATGATACCATGGCTATATATGTTCCTTTTTTTTCCAATACTGAATCTAAAGTTGGTGCATTATAAGGTAGATTTAGCTTAAAGATACTCAACTCTTAATGCGGTTATATTCTGGAAATAATTTTAGTGTAACTTGATAAAACATCTATTGTACTGTGCACTTGATAATTTAAATTGGAGCCTTCCTGAGGCAGAATTCCAGATATTGTGCAAGGCTTGGGTTAACTATAATATAATTTATGGATATTTGCATATTCCTATGGCCTTCTACTATGCTGAAAAGGCAGTGCTTAACCCAATAGCTCCTCTGTTTGATCAACAAGCACAATCTCTAGAGTGACGGTGTGTGAGGGCTTTGTAGCGGATATTTATTCTGTGTGACCATGATAGGGAAGCACACAGTGATGTGGAGCTTAATGACTTTCAGGTTTTGTATTCACTTAGGCTGCTTGCTTTCTGTAGTTAATACTAGGCTAAATAGTGCTTTTTATTGCCATTCTGTTTTTTTCCTTCATGTTAGAGGGATTATCTTATATTTTATCTAACAGAAATGTTCCACATGTAAGATAACTATGGACAATATATAACTATGATCAATTTGGGAAAACTTGGTTCACATATACATGTACTCAAATTTGTGGCATTCCAAGGTTAAGGTGATGATCAGTGGTCGTATCATGAGGTCGAGATACATGTAGTTATTGCGATGTATAGTAGCTTCGCTCCAGTATGTTTATGTGGTAAATGGTCTGTACCATGTCTATTTGCATTTTTTTTTGTCTGTGGCTGTTTGTTATACTGATTTATGAAATTTGGCAAGTATAATAGGTACCTAAAAATGGATTGGGTTTATGAAATGCGGTAGCCAGGCGATTGATCAATACTGAAATGCTTATTTTTGCATGATAGGGAGGCTGTGGAGAGCCACCCTTCAGGAAAGGCCGTCGGGGACGAGCACCCTACTTGGCTAAAGCCTGCACGACAGAGGCCGGCTCTATATTCCTGAGGTGATTCTTGTTACCTGTGTATTATCTATCCTATAGTTCACCAACTGTGTTTTACATTCCTCATTCCTCATTGATCGGTCAGGATCATCTCGCTCACATCCAACCTCCAGATTCACCCCACCTCCCTCCTACAGACCTAATCTCTTTTCTCTCCCTCTCACACGCTGCCTCCCCCTCCCCTCACTCAGTCGCACCCTCCCCCTTCGTGGGCGCTCCTCCCTAACCCTAACCGTGCCGCCTCGCCCCTCCCCAAACTGCATCCCTCCCCGGCACCCCCATCCCCTCCTCCTAGTCGCGCCGCATCCCCATACCAATCCTGCCTCCTCATCCCGCCCAACCCTGTGCCTCCTTCCGCTTCCCATCCTCTTCTCCTCCTCGCCGTGCTAGGTCATCGTCATCCTGCTGCCGCCACGTCGTTGTGCTCGTCATCCACGACCACGACACCGCTGATCCCACACCGCGCACGACCTTGAAAAATCCCCGACACAGTGACCAAGCCAACGCGGGCGCTGGCTCCGTTGTCAAGTGCGCCGGCTCGCCGCAGTCTCGCGTAGGTGAGATATTTTGAATTTGTCAACAGCAATGCCACAAATGAAATGATAATTTGCTGCGATGGAACTATTTATTCACTGCTTAATTTTTAGGAACAATTTCATTTCTATTGTGTGGAGCAAAATTAATCTAAACAGCTCTGTTTGGTACTGCCCATTCATCAATTTTTGGCATTGGACATTCATTAGATAAATGCAAAGTTGTTTGGTACTATACATCTGTCAAATGTTTACCTCCACATTATTAATCTGAAAGAAATTTGTGGCATGCTATGTGACTTAAAGTTGGGCTTTGTTTTTTGATGAGTTGGTCATGTATTGCTTCTGAATTAATGTTCTGTTTCAATTTATAAACTGAATATCAATCTGCATATTTTGCTTGGAGGATTATTATCCTTTTGTACAAAGGAAAATATGCAGATCTTTGTGACATGATTTTGATGTTTCAGTCTGGTCTGTAATTGCCATTGAAAGAACTGGTTTCACATGCGTCGAGAGTATGAGTAATAGAGAAATGATTTGAAGCAAAACGGATTGGTGCTTGCATCTCCCAAATCTGAAAGCACAATTATCCACTTTGGCTTTTAAATATATATCCTAACTTATATTGATTGGATCGTCCACATATCTAGCGTAATCTGTTGGGTTGGTACCTGCTCAACAAACTATTCCATAATACACTAAAGGTCCGCAATATACTGTAAGTGAATTATTGGAGTCTTTGGAATGAAGGTCAACAGATTGGGTGTAAGGCCAACATATAATTATTCCTGACAAATCTGTGCCTGAATTAAGTTGAAAGAGTTATGAATAAGGTCTACGGGGTGATTGACTCCAAAAGTTTATACAATTTAATAAATTTATGAGTACATAAAATTATTTTTAAGCCAAATATACACAAATCCTTTATCTTGCACGCAAATACAGGTATATCTTTGTTTGGATGTTTGGTTTTTGAGATGTTTCAAACTTATATTGTAAAAATATATAGGTCGCCGTTGATCCATCGCCGGCTCGCCACGGTCTCCATCGCCCCCTGCCGCCGGATCCGTCGTCAAGTGCGTCAGCTCGTCGTGGTCTCTGTCGCCCCGACATCAGGTCGTCGTCGATCCATTGCCTTCATAAAGTGTTGGGTAAGAAACAAATCAACGATTCTTCATATTGGAATTACAAAATTAGCATTTGAGTTTGCAGTATATGGCAGATTCTTGTGTTATATCGACTGAAATTAGTTTTTATTCTTTGGATTGTAGCCTCAAGCTTCATCGCTGAGCCCCTGTCCCAGATTGCCGGTCATCTTCGTCTGTGTGCCTGACACATGAGTACCCTTTCCAATGGCCTGCTTCATCTCCCCTCGTGATTGATCGCTCTATTTTCAATGGCCTGCTTGTTTTGTTGGTAATTTGTCTCCTGAGGATTTTGTATTACAAAACATGTCATGACAGTGTGGTGTTGTGTTGTCTGTGAATATATATTGGTTTGAGAGGGAGGAGCATGAGAGAAAATGCTAGATTTTTTGGTATTCTCAGCTGGAATGATAAATATGAATACACTGGTCAAAATTTGAAAGATGCTGTGTGCACAATATGGAATCTGCTCAGTTGCACAATATTCCTAACTAATGTTAAGCTCTAAATACACCATTAGTTTGCCAAGCTGTTTAAGGTAAAATGCCTTTGTGGGGGCAGCTGTGATCCAAAGACTATGATATTGTGGTGCTAAATCACGTAAACGATGGTCATTTTAGCAAGTGTTTTTCTGCCTCGATTTGAATAAAACAAAGTATTTTTAATAGCATTTATTAGTGGCATTTGATCATGTCACTCTTATGGCACCATTTCTTTACTTCAAAAATGCATAGAATATCTTCACAAATCTGCTAGAATTCTGAGCTCAATAATGTACACAATGCTGGAATGCATAATTGTTTGGCTAGCTTTGGCTAGGGTTATTTCACTTCTGAACTTTATTCATTTATTTACCTCATATTTTCTATTTAGAGAAAATATAATGATCTCTCTTTTGTGTCACAAGGTAAGATCCCAGCCGTCAAGGTAAGATGATTTATACAATTGTAAGATCAGGAGTCAGGACATGACATTGTTGAAATGCAGGGCCCCTCTAGGAAGTGAGAACCAGAGAGCGACTATGATCCTTGTATTGCATGAGCGAAAAACCATGGATTTTAAGACAAATACTTTGGTAGTCTATCTTGGCCATCTAGATTAGAGTAAAATCTACATGCATGCATGCACCTTTTGTAGGTATTTGCGAGTTAATTAGTTGATGTAAAACCTAAAGTGTTGTCCTTCGTCTTGAATTTCCCTTTATGTATGCATCGATTTGTGGATACCTACTGATAAAACTATTCCCTTTCATGTGGGTACCTCTATTTCTCCTATTGATGTCAACACAAAGTGAGCACTACCATGTCTAGGTTTCCTTTTTGCACTACCATCTCTATTTCTCCTACTGATAAATCTATCTTATTTTACGTCAATTATCAAACTTTATTTAAGTTGTATTATAAATGTAGCCGTAGTGTTAGCACGGATAAGTTACAAGTTTTTGTATTTGGTTTCTACTAAATACTCTGCTAATCTGTTTTGTTTGATACTTGCATACGTATGGATTTGCACGTGCATGAATTTACTAAATGTTTTTCACATGTGCAGAACAAGGGCAATTGACAGCTCAAGTGCTTCTTGCAACAAACATAAATCTTTGCTTCATTAGAAAGAAACAAACCGATCAAAAAGAAAGCGGGTGAGAGATGTTTTATTCTTCTCAACTTTGAGAAACTGTCAGAGATGCAATGCCTAGCTAAATAGTCATCCCATGTGAATAGCCTTAATGAACTTTGGATATTTATATATTAGATAGCTCATTATGAGAGTAAGTGGCATGGGTTGTTTAATCCTTTACACTCTTCAGTGCTGATCCATTTGTAAATAACTCTCTTATATATGCACTTTTGATTGACTCGAACCACGTAACATTGCAGGGCCCTGTAATTTAAGATATTTATAATTAAGTGCCAAATTTTGTCAGGTTAAGAGGTTCACAATATATATCCATATCTATAATTTAATTGAAAATTTTATGAGAAGCTAAGGACGAAATAATTCTTATACAATTAAACACATAGAGTTTTCTGTGATCAATGCCATCGGATGATCGAAGTGTCTTTTGTGCCATTTTCCATACCTTTCCACCCTTGAGGGTTTTTGTTTTGGTCTTATCCTTAAATTCATATTGTGTACATGGAGGGCCAATGTATTATAGTATACTGCTTAACACAATCAATGCTCTAGAAATACTTGGGTTTGAATATATGTTTTATTTATTTTTATTCCTGTTATGGAACATACTCAATGTAGCAAATTATATGTAAAGGAAAATTGAAGGGGAAGGCATTTATATTTCTATTCAATCTGTTTTCATTTAAATTAATTTTAGCGTATTTTTAGATTAATGACATCACTAGATTTACGGATATAGAGGCTGAATTTCTAAGAGAACGCTTTCCCTCGGGCGCCCGAGACTAAGGAAAAAAAATCAAATGCTGCTAGTATCTACCTCTGCTAGAGTATCAGTCGTTGGTAGCACTTTACGTGGGGTGAGGGGCTATGACAGAGATAGCTACTAGATAGCCGGAGTATTTCTGAAAGTTTGAAAGACCTATATCTATGTGAAGTTTTAAATTTCAAATGATTTTTTCTCTTAAACTATTTATGCAATGCGTGATTTAATTATACCGTTGAATTCGTGGCAATCAAATCTTTATAACAAGATCCCACGTGATTATATTTTGGTAATTTTTTAAATGAATCTTTTATGAATGTTACACTTAGTGCTATTAAATTGTTTCAATAAGTATTTTCTTATGTTTCAGTAGGTAATTTGTAAATGTTGCATTGATGTTCTTTTGGATATTTTAGTAATTTTTGATATTACAACTCGATTGTTTATCCGTGGTATAAAAATGTTTCATATGAATTTTTTATGTGTTCCACTTGTTAGGACTTAATGTTTCACGCAGTGGTTGTCACTGTTGCCGTCAATATTTTGTAAATGTTACATCTTTTTGAAACATTTCACAAAGTGAGTTGAAACAATTAACCGAGTGATGAAACAATTTTCTACAAACGGTGAAACAATGGTTGATTTTTTGAGACATATATATTTTTTGTCAAAATATAATCTTGTGAGATCTTGTTACATAAATTAAATTATAACAAATGCAATGGTGTAAATGGATCATAAATTGGATAGATATTTTTTTAAAAAATATTGTTTAAAGTGTGATGAAAGAAAGTTATATGCGTATACTATGCTGTGAAAGTTAGATCGATGGGATGCATGCAGCAGAGGCTTACCACGCGGCATGTGGAGGCGCCCGATTTTTTATGGAAAAATCAGACGTCCGATTTATAGATTTATCCGAATTTCTATCCACAATCTTAAAAAAAGGTGATTCAACGTCAACTCACTTGCTGCTTCCCATCCTCCTGGAACGGCGTGGGCGGGACTCGGGAGGTCGAGATGCGGATGGAGAGACCGACGGTTCGGCGCGAGCTCGGTTAGGGCAGCAGCAGTGTGACATGGGGTTTTGCTGGACCTCAAATGCAACATCGACCAAGAATAATGTTAGCTACATGCTTCACAGTGCAGGTTACTTATAGTGGGTCCCACTAGTATCACCTTTTTCACTTTTCATCTCCCCCTATGTAACGTCCCAATTTTCGCGTGGCGTTAAATAGCTAATTTAAGAAAATTATATACATGAAAATTTTGTTCTTTGAGTGTCGAGTCTAAGTTGTGCTGTAGATCTCAATTTAAATCCCTCCTTTGTCTCCATTCCCTGATGTCAAAATCGCCTCCTTAAAGTTTCCGTTCCATAATAATCTCAGAATCTGCATCTTTCTATTCAAATTTTCTTCCTAAAACTCTACCGAGAAATCTCTCTTCAAATAAATCTAGTTTAGTTGTTCTCCCAAGATTTGAACTCGCGCTCAGATCATCTCCGATTTCTCCTTGCGAAGATCCCGTGATTTCAAATCTCAGATTCAACAAATTTGAATTTCCAACCCGACCTCTCAAATCCCCCTTTCGAAACTACTCTCGAAATTTGAATCCTTATATTCAATTTCGCCCCTGAAACCCTAACCACAAATTTCATTAAATATCCTTAATTCAATCTAGTCCAAGCATCAACCTCGTAAATCCTAACCTCTTCCCTTGATTCACTGAAAATGATCCTCAGAATTCGAATCTCCGCAATTGAGTCCCCCTCCTAAATCTCTACCAAATTATCACGATTACGTCAAACTCCATAACCTGTCCGAAGAGTCGAATCGACACATAAATCCTTTACCTTTTCATCTTGCAAGAACCTGTGATTTCAAATCCTGAATTTGAAATCCATCTCTATTCACTCCTCTCTTTATAATTTCACCCCCTCTCCCTCTCCTTCGCTCTCTCGATCTATCTATATCTACCTACGATCTCTCTCTATCTATTCTATCTATCTATCCATCCATCTATCTATATACCTATCAATCTATCGATCTATCTATGTATCTTCCCTTTGAATCCTCTCCAAATATTTGATAGATAGAAGGTGGGTTCAAATATTGCTCCACCATTGAACCCACCTTCCCAGGTCCCCTTTTTCATCTCCCCTTCGAATCCCCTCCCAAAAATTTGTTCCAACACCGAGATGCAAATCCAATCAAATCTCGCTGGGACCCTAACTATCATGATTCCTTTTTGTTTCCCCCTTTGAACCCTTTCCGAAACACTCTCGCAATGCTAAACACAAGTATATCCTAAGGAACATCAAAAGTTCCGTTTTGAACTTCAACCTCCCAAGATTCTGCTCCGATCGGAAATGTCATCTAAATAATCTTACAAGTCCCCAAGTATACAAACCTATTCCAAAATATCGAGCTCCCGATTTGATGCCTCCCAAATTGATCCCTTGTATTTCTCTAAGTGCAAATGTCAAGTTTCGAGTCTCGATCCCAATTCCAACCCTATTTCGCTCCATCTTCTCCTTGCAATAAATTCCTTGAATTCAAACCTTAAATTTGAGATCGATATCTGTATTCAACTCCTCGCTTTATCCTTTGAAATCCTTTCCTGAGTATTTGTTTCAAATCCAAAAATACATATCCAAATTCAATTCCTTTATTTGAACCTCAATTTCCGAGATTTGTTTTCTTCCTTCTTAAATCTCATCTACATAATTCCTCAAGTCCCTAAACATAGATCCATCCTAAAAATAATAAAATATCAGGTTGGTACTCTCTCCTTGATCCCCTGTTTTCGCTTGGCTAAATTGTCAAATTTCGAATCCCGGTTCCAAATCAAACCCTATTTCCCTCTAGATTGTCCTCACAATAAATTCCTTGAATTCAAATATTGAATTTGAAATCCAAATTTCAAATTTGATTTCTTGTCCCCGTAAATTTCCCCTCAAACCTTCCAAAAATTCCCAAATATAAATACCTCCCAAATTTACCCCAAGTCCCAAATTTGAGTCCAAATATTTCCCCTTTGAAATTCAAATGCAAATCTATACCAAATATTAAAATTTCCAATTTTGTGCCCCTCAATGACTCCTCCACATTTCTCTAAGTTCAAATATAAAGTTTGAATTCGAATCCCAAATCGAAATCCAATTCCAAACTCCAAATCCTCTCCTTTTCAATTTCTAGGAAAAAGTCTAATTGTCCTCCCTCTTCCTTGGGTTGCTTCCCTCGGCCGGCCCATCCCTCTCGCCCTCCTCGTTTCTCTTCCTCCTGGGCTGTCCCAATCCCCCCTACCTCGGCCTAGTCCAACTCTGTCTCCGGCCCATTGGCGCACCGGGTCGTCGCCCTGCTTGTGCACCCATGCGCGTGCGTTCCACGTGCCGAGAGGGAGGTGCATCTCCTCCGTCTTCCTCGCGCTGTCTCTCTCTCTCTTTCTCTCTCTCTCTCCCTCGCCGCGCCAATCCCGCTGGCCGCTCCCAAAATTCGTCCTCGCCATTTGAATCTAGCCCGCACGCGCGTCGTGGCCGACCACCCGGTCGTCGCCACCGTCCGCCTGCGCCGACGCCCACCCGTGTCCCCGCTCCAAGCCAAAACTGGTATCCTCCTTTTGGTGTCACCGCCGTCGTCATCCCGTGGTCCTCGCCGCTAGCATCCAAAACCAAGAGGTAGAGCTCGTCCTCCTGTCTCCCTTTCTCCCCAAGATAGCTAGGGCAAGCTTCCCTTTCTCCCCTCCTTTTTCCTTTTTCTTCTTCCGGTCCCGTGGCCCCCTCTGCCGCCGCTTGGCTTCTTGTGCCATGGACACATAGCCGCTGACGCCGTCCCTGCACCACGCGCCCCCCCACCTTGACCATGCCTCCCTCGGTCTCTTCCTCTCCAAGCCTTGCACCTCTCCTATTTAAACCGCCTCCGTTACTCTTCTTCTCCTTTCTCCTCGCCGCCATGGGAGCTCCTTGCTATCGCGGGGAGCTCGATGTCCACGGGCACCTCGTCATTGCGCGGCCAGCCTCAGTGCCGCACCACTGCGGCTAAGAACGTGGCCTCGATGCCGCGCCGTCCCCGCCGTGCTGCTTGATGCAATGCTGGACACGAAACCTCTTCCCCACAAAACCGGCCACCACGGTGCTTCTCCTCTCTCGGTGAGCTCCACTCTTCCTCTCCCATGCAAACAGCCTAAAAGGCATGCTAGAAATCTTCTGGGCACGCCCTTTATCCCGGGAACTCAATGAGTCTATCTACCACCGTCGATCTTGTTCTGCCGCCGCGCGCAAGCATTCGTCACCGTCGGCCCTTCTCTCCTCCTCCTCCAGCGCCGTGCCACCGTCCCGTTGCCGCCTTGCTCAGTCGCGCGCCCCCATCGGCCGCTCTGACGAAGCTTCACCACCGCCGGCCTCTCTTCTCCTTTCCCGGCGTACCGCCCATCCCGCCGCCGCTGCGAGCCATCGTGCATCGCCGTCGGTCCTTCTCCCCTCAAATCCTTCTGTCGCCGTCCTCCCCGTGACCCCAGCAGCCTCCCGGAGAGCCGCCATGGCCGCTGCCTCGTTTCCTTGCTCCCTCGTCGCGCCGCCTCTTCCACCGCCGCCACACATGGTTGTGCTCCGCCGCTGGTTGCCGTCGCGCCTCTTCACTCCAATCCGAGCCACGGAATCGACTCCCTTCCTCTTCCTCTACCCGCTGATGCCCTGTTCACCGTCGTTCACCGAAAATGCTCCGCGCGCCACCGCCGTTCGATCTCCGCTCGGCTACTGTCCTTTCCTCCTCGATCCGACATGGCAAGCCACATGGGCTTGGCCGGGTCAAGCGCACCTCGTCAACCGCCTCCCCTCGCGACGCCCGTGGGCTCGGCCCACCGGCCGGCCTCGTGGGCCGCTTTGTTGTGCCGGGCCGCGCTACCCGCCTTCGGCCTCGTGCGGGCGCCAACCAAGCCGCGCCTCTCGCTGGGCCACGCGCTAGCCTGCTGGGCCGCGTTGCCGCGTCGGCCTCGTGGACAGCCTTGTCGCGCCGGCCCATCTCCCTTCCCCTTTAGCCTCACTCACCCCTTCGGTCCGTGGACCAAAGTCCACATCCACTCCCTCTACCGAACCAAGTGCCCATGTACCAAAGTCCATAATTCCTCCCTCACACCAAACCCAGTGGCCATGGACCAAGTCCACGGTACACCCTTGATCCCCCCATTGACATGGGACCCCACATTCAAAAGAATATTCTTGAGAATATTCCTTTCTATAAATTCAATAAATCAATTTTCCTTTATTCCAGAAAATCAAATAAACTTCCAAAATTAATATCTCACAATCCGTTCGTCCGATTGACTCTGTTCCACTTCTAGTAATTCTCTGAAATTGTGATCTATCTATGACACTACTAATTATTCTAGATAGGATCTTTTCTTTGGTATTTTGTTTAGGTTTTGTTTGTTTACGCTTAGTTGCGGTTTCCGAATTTTTCGTCCAAGCGTGAATGTCTCAAAGATTCGTGAAGCTCAAGATCTTGAGCAAGGCAAGTCACCTTTGAACATATTGATCCTATATTCAAAATTAATTATGTTGCTTGGAAAATATTTATGCATTGTTAGGTTTTCACTGGAACTATTTGCCCCATCTACAAGGCAGATCGGTGGGCCTACCTTACTTGTTGCATTTGATCCTTTCCTTGTTAATTGATATATCATGTTCTCTTTGTAACCACCTGTGTGGCACCTCAGTATTCGTGCACTTGTGCGAATATCGATGGTCACCTCCAAACTTAAAATCTCAAAACATCTTGGGTAAAACTTGATTTATGAAAGCTTTGAAAAACCCGATGCCTGAGTCGGTGCCTTGTGAAAGAAAAATGAGTTTTAAAAACAAAACTCACGACACAAGGCCATTCCTGGGCGGGATGCTTGTGTGGTCACTTTTAAGGACCGATTCCTTGGGAATTACATCCGAGCATATAACAAGTACGACCACATGGGTGAAATGGGACACTCCTGGCTGAGTAATTAGCTAGGCCATGGAAATCTTGATGCCAAGGGACAAGTGGATTCGTTGAGGTGGTGTCGAGGAGGACCCCTGGGCTTCCTGGCACAGTATGGTTTTGGACCTAACCTGGTGTTGGTCCGTGGGGCCCCTCCTGTTGGCATAAGGCGACTCTGAGTCAACTTTCAAAATGCCTTGTCGTGAAAGCCTCAAAGTCGCCAGATGTGGCTGCGCTACACGAGCTGGGTGACCCGGGTTAGTAATGTTATGTGGGTAAAGTGTACCCCCTCTGCCGAGCTTAACAAACCATTCGAACAGCGGTGCCCACGGTCATGGGCGGATGTGAGGTGATTCCTTAGCGTAGTTTTGTTTTGCCCAGCTTTGTAAAAAGGTGATCTGGTTTGGGAAACCTGATGCTTGGGAAACAAGTGGCTGTCAGGGAGACAGCGGGACAGGGAGTCCCTAGAAGTGATTGGTCGTTTGGGGACCACTTATCTCTGAAAGGTTGAAAAATTGGTTTGGTTTGGGAAACCAGCTTTGAAGCCAACTCTGGGAGTTCTGCAAACTTGAAAATAAAATTTGGTCACATCTCACTCCTGACCGAGCTGAGACTTGTCTCACTCTGGTTGCGGGAAAGTACACACTTAGATTGTTCAAAACTTGAGAACAAAACTGTCGCAAAATAAACAGCCTCCCCTTGCAGCTTGCATTAACCACCTAAATTCCCCTAGCTTGCAGAGTATGTAAGTACTCACCGTTGCTCTATATAGCCTGTCAGCTTTGAAGTTGAAGTCGAAGTGAAGCAAAGATTAGGGTTTTATCCTAGTTCCCAGTGTTGCCTGTGGTGTTGGGTGTTCGTTCGTTGGTCTCCGCTGCCTCTGCTTCTGTTGTTGCTGCTTCTGCGTTGTTTGTTGCGTTCTCAAGCTTTTCTCGAGAGTTACAAACTAAGTCAAGGTAAATAAGTCCTCTATTTAATTTAAGGATTGCAATGATTCATGATTGTCACTATGGATACCAGTGCTATGTCCTGGGACTGATACCGATATCGGGGTTTCGTAGGTAGCGGTACGCGTCGTTTTCCTACGACACGCTCCTGTCAGGTGCCGTTGTACGGCGGTGCCAGATTGGGGTGTGACACCCTCTCTCTCCTCTCTTCCTTTCCCCACCGGCAGAGAAAGTCAAGGCGTCGACGAATAAAGTGAGACGTCAGATGGCGTTGGGCGGAACGGCCCACGCTGTGACGATGGTGGGTGACGACGGCGGTGGGGCGACCCAAGCAGCAACGGCACCAGGCGAAGCAGTGGCGGGGCCGCCAGATCCACCCCTCCTCTCGTTCCCTGAAGTAGCGGCGAGGTTGGTGGTGCGGGAGCGAGGGACTTGCGGCCAGATCCTCCCCTTCTCTTGTGTCCCGAAATAGCGGCGAGGTCGGCGGTGCGGGAGCGGGGGATGACGAGGTCGCCGCTGCACCCAACCGCCGTGGGTGAGCTCCTGTCGTCGCCGCCGGATGGGACAGCGAGCTTGTGGTGGATTTGGTGAGGGCACTGTCGTCGCGGTCGAGCTCACTGCCGCTTCACCACCTCCGCACCCCTCTTTGGCGAACTTCTCCAACGCAAATCGAGCTTCCCCTTCTCGATCGGAAGCTGGTGGCGGCGAGCTCCCGTCGTTCTCCCCCCTTCTTTCTCTTCTCTCCTGCTTTCTTCCTTTTTTATGATGAAACTGTGACCAAAGTTGCTCACGCGAACCCGGTGAAGGTATGGTCCCCACTCTCTCTTCCATGCAAGCGATTTATCTACATGGACCAATAATGCCACACGTCACATGTGTGCACTGTGAATGGCCTTAGGCAAATGAAGTCTTTGAAGAGGGACGAGGCCATCCTCCGCAGAACTACCTTCGAATCTATCGCCGGTGGAAGACTGACAGGGAATGAGTGAGGAGCTCGGTACAGGCATGGGCATGACGAGGGAAGGTTCATCGAATGACACCTTTGTTTCCACGCTTCTCTGTTTTGCTCTCCCTTACCCCTTCTTGACTTTATTTTCTGCTGGTCACTGCAAAAATACCAGGGCCCATTGTCAAGAAGATAAACCAGCAATTTGTTCATTTTTTTAATAACGTCTTACTGAAAGAATCTACTAACTTATTAAAGTAATAAAAAAAGAGAAAAGGACATCCATGTTTGCTCTTAGATCTAGAATTTCTCATATTAATCAAAAAAAAGCCATATTGAAATACAATTTAAAAATAACTGAAATTCAGAATTATAAAATAAGAAATATTTGAAGAGGAGAGTCCATACATACAATTTAGAACTAATTTAAATTCGAAATTAAAAAAATAAGAAAAATAAAGTAGAGGTTAGAGCCCATATAAAAATACAATTTAGAAATAACTAAAATTTGAAATTAAAAAATAAAAAATATTGGAAGAAAATTCTAGAGTCCAAATATAATTTAGAAACAACTAAAATTTAGAATTAAAAAAAATATTAAAAAAAGAGATTAGAGTCCATATACAAGTACAATTTAGAAATAACGAAAATTCAAAATTTTAAAAATAAGGAAAGTTGAAAGAAGAGTTTGGAGTTCATACAGGAATTTAGAACGGATTGAAATTCATAATAAAAATTAAGAAAAATTAAAATTAGAGTTTAGAGTCCATATAAAAAATACAATTTAGAAATAACTACTATTTGAAATAAAAAAATAAAGAATGTTAGAAGAATAGTCTAGAGTCAATATAGGAATAAAATTTAGAACTAAATGAAAATCAGAATTAAAAAATAAGGAATATTGAAATATTAGTTTAGAGTCCATAAAACATACGGTTATAATAATGGAAATTCGAAATAAAAAATAAAAAATATTGGGAGAAAAGTCTAGAGTCCATATAGTAATACAATTTAAAAATAACAAGAATTTAAAGTTAAAAATTAATTAATAGCTATAACTTATATAAAATATAATATGAATATTACGCATTGGTTAGTTCGATCAAGTTAGTACATAATTTAAAATTATGTTGCCTTTTTAATAATAAAATATAAACATATATATGCTATTATGTGAGAAAATACAACGATGCTAGCAACGAAACTGCGCGAGCCACCATGCTAGTTATTATAAATATAAAAAAATATGCTTAAAATTTTTTAATAATAAAACAAGTCGTAATAAAATAAATAACACTTAAAATAAAATTTTAAATAAGAAAAATAATCAAGTATTATATAAAAGTCAACAGTGTCATTTGTTCAAAAATGAAGATAATATTATCCAGATATGCAACAGAGCCACACCCTGCAAGTGACTCGTATCATTTTTTTTCACAGTTATGCTTTAGCCAGACCAAAATCCAAACGGAACAAGGCCACTGCACCGACTGATGGACACCTAAATGGCGAAATGGATTTAGTAAAATTGACGCGTTCTAATTGCATTCCCTTTTTTTTTAAACAAAGTAAATCTGAAGTTCCACAATGGATTTGTGGGTAAAGGTATTATCAAAACGTTAGGGCTGTTTTGGTTTGATGTCAAAACTTGCCCTACTAAGTACTTTTGGTAACTTTTACATGTTAGACTGTTGGATTGCTACAACTTTTACCAAATCAATGCAATTGATACTATGATACTACTCTATGCTACCAAAATATTGTTAGCGCCAAATCTCCTAAAGTTCAACACTAGCAACAAATTGAGGGCTTATTCGGTTTATAGGGAAAACAGAAAGAAAGAGGATTTTGATTCCTAAGGATTCAGTGGCGGTAGCACCATTCTCACATGAATCAGTCATACAAAAATCTAAAGGAATATTTTTTAGATAATAGATTTTTCAATAATCTGATCTCTATATCCGCAAAGAATATACACAACTAAAACATAAACGAGTTCTTAAGACTCCAAACCTCACACTAAGTAACACACAAAAGAAAAGAAAAGAAAAGAAAAGAAAAGAAGAAGACTTAGCTTCAACCTTCAACAATGACTTACTCTTTTTGTCGCAGCGCAAGAGGACGGAAGGGGAGAAACGGAACTAGTCCATACTGCCCATCGCCACACCATTTCCACCTCTGCGAATCAAAACCACCATTTGTTGCCAACTGTTATGTCCGCTATCCGCCTTCAATGACGACTTACTCTTGTTGTCTTAGCCCAAGAGGATGAAAGGGGAGAAACGAAACTAGTTCGTGCTTCTCGTCTCCACACCACTTCTGCCTCTGCGAATCAAAACAACCATTTGTTGCCAACTGTTATGTCTGCTATCCGCCATTGCCCTCCAAATCCCCTTATGCCGCTGGTGCATTGTGAACGCCCCTACTGCATCGTGAAACCGCTTTGCCACTGTTAACGCCAAAATTTGATAAGATTCTTAGTAGATTCGGTTAAGGAAAGAAACCAATTGGAGATGAAAGTTTATTTAGAAGAGACTGAGTTCAAAAAGGAATTGTGAAGACCGCATGGCAATTTAATTATATTTATTAATTAGGTAGAATTTAGTAATTTTCCTTTTGTCTTTAGAAAGTTTGTCTAGTGTTCGATCATGACTTGTATCTTTCTTTTTTTCTTTAGAAAACTTGTATTGTGTCCGATTAGGATTAGTATCAACTTGAGGGTATAAATATGTACACCCGTGGTTTTTGTAATCTATCTCCACAGATCAATATATCTACTTTCGGCGCATCACCACCCTCTCAGAGGTTTTATTTCGACTAGTTCTTGTTTTCGCGCATGTGCTACATTGATTGAGTTCGACCTCCAGCAAGAAGTGAGTTCTATCATCTTCGCTTGCGCTGGTGTGACTAGGACTTCTTCGGTTGAGTCCGATATTCTAATTGGGCCAACGCAAGTGTTGCCTATCTGGTATATCGTCGCTACTTACAATCGAATTATTGTTTAGTTTTACATCGGCTTAGTTAGGACTTCCTCAGTTCAGTTTGATATTCTGACCAAGTTGATGTCTCTCTAAACATGAGGCTTTTTTAAGATAGATTTGTTATGTCCATCACGTTAGCATAGATGTATCAGCTTATCTAGCTTATTTGATAAGACGTAACCTGGAACTGTCTCCGTTGGGTTGGTCCGATCTTCTATATTACTGCTGATAATCTAAGTCTTGCTAAGTTTATAGATATGTGCTATGTTTTATCGGGGTGCTAGCCGATAAGTTATCTTTACATTGGACTTTCAGCCGATCTATGCTTTAACCATCAAGCCTATATTTAATATTCGGTATCAGTGTCGACCGATTGGATCATTAGACATCTAATTCATCATATTATCATCGGCCGATTGGATTGTGTGTTCAAGTTCTTCCATTATATTTATCTAAGCGTCAGAATTTACATTGGATATATAGCTAATTGTTCAAAAACCCTATCGATATCGGCTAGTATCGCTACATCGGCTTATTGGCCGATCAGTTCTTTGATCATCAATTTATCTATCTTGTCAGTTACAGGATCAAACTGACTGGCACGCCCCAAACCTGATATTTTAGGACATGCACTGTAGTTAAGCAAACCTCCTAGGCCTTCGTGTGTCACGACGATTTTCGCTTCAACACCAAGATATTATTATGGAGAAGAACAACAACACCAGAAGAACAATGATTGGGCCGTTAAAATTACAGAGCTGGTAGAAGAAAAGTTTGGACTAAAGCCCAAGGAACATATTTTTATTTATCAGCAACCATATCCTGAGTGGTTTGATAGGGTTTCATTGCCACATCGATACAAGAATCCAGACTTTTTCAAGTTTTCAGGGTAAGACGTTATGTCGACAATTGAACACATCAGCCAATTCTTAGCGCAATGTGGGAAAGCATCGACTGAAGAAGCTCTGAAAGTTAGATTGTTTCCATTGTCTTTGACTGGATTGTCTTTCACATGGTTTTCTTCTTTGCCACCAAATTCTATCAGAAGCTGGGCCGATCTGGAAAAGCAATTTCACAAATATTTCTTTGCTGACATAGATGAAAAGAAACTTCAAACTTAATATCGGTTGAGCAGTAAGAAGGTGAATCGGATATGGAATATATTCAAAGATTCCATAATGTCCACAGCCGATGCCATAGTTTGAGCTTAAGTGATAAACAATTAGCAGATCTTGCATTCTAAGGGCTATCAACACCTATGAAAGAAATATTTTTCTCTCAAGAGTTTGACAACCTTGCTCATCGGATGCAGAAGATATCGGCTCATGAAAACTGATTACAAGAGGCAAAGGAGGAAGAAATTTTGGAGTCACGAAGGCAAGAAAGAAGATAATTTTGAAGCATGAGTTCTCATACTCAAAAATTAGGGGAATGTGTTAACGCCAAAATTTGGTAAGATTCTTAGTAGATTCAGTTAAGGAAAAAAGCCAATTGATAGATGAAAATTTATCAAAAAGAGATCGAGTTCAAGAAGAAATTGTGAAGATCACGGCATGGCAATTTAATTATATTTATTAATTAGGCAGGATTTAGTCATTTTTCTTTTATCTTTAGAAAGTTTGTTTAGTGTCCGACCAGGATTTGTATCTTTCTTTTTATCTTTAGGAAACTAATATCATGTTCGACTAGAACTACTATCAACCTGAGAGTATAAATATGTACACCCGGGGTCTTTGTAATCTATCTCCACAGATCAATATATCTACTTTCGGCGCATCGCCACCCTCTCATGAGGTTTTATTTTGACTAGTTCTTGTTTTCGTGCATGGGCTGCATCGATTGAGTTCAACCTCTAGCAAGAAGTGAGTTCCGTCATCTTCGCTTGCGCTGGTGTGACTAGGACTTCCTCGGTTGAGTTCGACATTCTAATTGGGCCGATGCAAGTGTTGCCTGTCTGGTATATCGTCTCTACTTACAATCACATTATTGTTTAGTTTTACATTGGCTTAGTTAGGACTTCCTCAGTTCAGTCTGATATTCTGACCAAGTTGATGTTTCTCTAAACATGAGGCTTTTTCAAGATAGATTTGTTATATCCATCACGTTAGCATAGATCTATCAGCTTATCTAGCTTATTTGATTAGACGTAACCTAAAACTGTCTTCGTTGGGTCCGATCTTCTAGATTACTATTGATAATCTAAGTCTTACTAAGTTTATAGATTTGTGCTATGTTTTATCGGGGTGCTAGCCAATAAGTTATCTTTACATCGGACTTCTAGCCGATATATGCTTTAATCATTGAGTCTACATTTAATATTCGGTACCAATATCGATCGATTGGATCATTGGATATCTAATTCATCATATTATCATCAGCCGATTGAATTGTGTGTTTAAGTTCTTCCATTATCTTTATCTAAGTGTCAGAATCTACATCGGATATATAGCCGATTGTTCAAAAACCCTATCGACATCGGCTAGTATCACTACATCGGCTTATTGGCTGATCGGTTCTTTGATCATCAATTTATCTATCTTGTCAGTTGCAAGATCAAACTGACTAGCACACCTGAACCCGATATTTTAGGACCTGCACTGAAGCTAAGCAGATCTCTTAGGCCTTTGTATGTAGCAATGAAATTTCACGTGAATAGCTGCACCACCACCATCTTCTGCAAAACATCGAACTCCCCTCCCCTCCTAGAGCGTTGCGGAGTCGCCAGCACAACATGCACCTGCCTTTAGTGCCATGAGCTCGCCGGAGATACTCAACTGCGCCGTCCACACCTATCGGCAGCTAGACCTTGGCGCCAATGCTCGCTTTGTAGCTGCCACCTCTAGGACGCCTCCGCCGAGAGCATCCGCCGCTACCGTCTTCATCTACGTGGCCGAACCGACCATCCACCGCTGTTGCCATACACATTAACTGACCCATCATCGCAGGGGAGGGCTAGCCCCTACCCCTGTTCGTCACCGCCGGCCGCCGCTGACAGAGGAAGGGACTGAGGACTAGCCCCATCTCCACCCCATGCCAATGCCGCCAGTCCTCGCCGCCACAGCATCGACAACCGCACATCACCGGAGTGCTTGGCTGACCAGCAACCACCTCCACTGCCAAATCCCTCAGCCACCACCGACGCCACCACCACGTCACGCCACGCCTCCCCTAAACGTTGTGTTGAAAATCGGGCGGGCCGCCAACTAGGACGCCTCATCGGATTGAGCGTCGATGCAGTCTTCCATGTGCGACGACCAGGACCTTGCCGGATCCGAGCCAGCGTCGCCCATGTGCCTCCCCTAAACGTCGCGTCGGAAACCGGACGAGCCACCAACTAGGGTGCCCTGCCGCCTTTCATGAAGGTTCCAGTGAAAAACAAAGGAAAATTTCCATCCACTCTAACCTCTTTATTTCATTTCCTTTGCATTGGATTCATGTGTTTTTTTAATTCTCTGTTTTACAAATACATTCCTATCATATTTATGTCATTTTTCTATTCTTATATTTTTACAGGACTGTGTTCCGAACGAGCTCTGATAGCGTAGAGAAAACAAACCGTTGGTATAGCGAGTTATAGCATGGTATGACAAAGTGCATTCAGATTAGGATTAAAAGCTGCACATATTCTGCTAGTTTGCTAAGCTAAGCTACATGATTACTGAAACTACAAAGAAAAACCAGAATTACTGAAAGCTAATGTGACCTCAAGCCCCTGGTAAAGGACACATTTATTGGCACCGCCGTCCATGTTCACTGACAATAAAGGAACAATATCACGATATAAGGAAGGTTAAAAAACTTCCAGTAGGTTTAACCCACCAGACCTGATTTTATCCCTGAAAATGGGTTACAAATTAAGCTAAGTTCAGGCTCAAGATACCATAAAGAAGAACTTCTAATATATTCTAATATATTCCATCCACTGATCCACTTTCTTCAGAATTTTACCAGATTCTATTGGACAAAGCTGCAAAGCTCAAGTATACTTTAATAGCATGCATGGAAAGGGCCTCATTGACTTGAATTGCAAACAAGTTCAAGAATACATCATAAGGGATAAAAACAGTATACATGGAAAGGCCTCATTAACTTGAATTGCAACCAAGTTCAAGACTACACAAACAAACTAGTACTAGATGCCATTACTGCCAATCGTAGCTTGATGTCCTCCAGGACATTCATAAGCAATCAGACCAGTGTAGGTAACCAATGCTGCTCGATCCGCCCCCTTTCGATGTCTTTACTTGATACCACTTGAAAACTTAGTACCATACTCTAATGCTAAACTGGCTAGCGCTTCTTCGCTAGTGATAAACGGGCACGACGCATGAGAAGCGCCACATATTCCTCCTCGCCATCCTCGGCAACAGGTGGCGGCGGCGGCGGCAGCGGGAGCGATGTCATCTCCACTGAATGAGAAGGTGGGGTAGATTCCTGCTCGACTCGAGCCGTCTGTACACGCTCATTACCAACCCGGTAAGCCCGTCTCTTAGAGATCCAGCACGCAAATGCAACTAGGGTACCAAAAAAGATGACTACGACTACAATGACGATCGCGGCAAGCTTAGCAGTACTCAGAGATGGTCTCCCCGGGGTTGGCGTCGCGGGCGGCGCAGGTGGTGCATCAGACCTGGATGGAGGAGGCGGCGTCGGAGGCGGTGGCGGTGGGGGTGGGGAAGATGCTGCAGACAAATATCTAAGATCAGTCCATGGGATATATATATACTTCATGGAGTATCTATCAAGGAAATTAAAAGATCAAACACAAGGACATAACCATGTTGTGAACTGTGCTTACCCTCACCACAGTGATCCAGTAGGGTAGACACATTCTTGGTGCCGTGGCAGTCCACATACAAGGTCAATATCATGGAAGGGGTCATCCCATTAGATGATATAATGGGTGACTCTGAGACCTCACAGAAGCACCCGTCAGTATCGACCACGACTATGATGGCGCGGCAGCAAGCGAGGTCCGGGACATTGTCGGGGCATGACCCGACGACCTCTTCCGCTAGCTGCTCTG
This sequence comes from Oryza officinalis, assembly GCA_008326285.1. Taxonomy (NCBI): domain Eukaryota; kingdom Viridiplantae; phylum Streptophyta; class Magnoliopsida; order Poales; family Poaceae; genus Oryza; species Oryza officinalis. Next base: position 44,023,840 of record BDMV01000007.1, read on the forward strand.
CATCGCAAACCTCCTCCCGAAGGAAGCGACGGACGGCAGCTGGCAGGCCTGCGTACTCTCTCTCCAGTGGCAGCGCTGGCGCGGCGGCTGTACCACAGGAGGACAGATGGTTAGACAATCGATCAAGTAATAATTAAGGAAAGAAACTGCATCGGGTTAGCACTTAGCAGCGAAGAGTTAGATAAACGCAACACGTAGATGTAGGTAGGTGGATCAGGGGTCCTTACGTCCTGGCTGCTCGCGGCGAGGTGTGGCTGGCGGCGACGGCGGCAGACTCGTGGCAGTGGACCCTGTGGGTATCTCGGCACCTGAGAATTAATACAGAACAAATGAGCAAGAGTTATGAGTTCCGGCAGTAGTAGCAAGTTATAAATCCGAACAAAAATCTCCGCATTCACGCAAGCATTCCAGTTTCAAGAGAAAGTGAGGAAGGGAGCTCGAGGCTGTGCATGTTACTAAGTACCTCCGGAGACAGCGGCAAGGCGATCGCTGGCCGGCGAGAGCGGCATGTTGCAGGTGGGTGCCGATGGGGAAATGGCGAAGGCGTCCACACCGCCGAGCTGTGGAGGCGGCTTCTCGGTCGACGGCGCCTCGCCTGCAAAACAAACACCAACATGTTAGAAAGCACACGCCATTATCAATCTCCACGAATTGATAAACAGAAGCAACGTTCATGGCCCATACGTGCAGGGAGCATGCCACGAGGGAGGGCCGAGAGCGGCCCGACGCTGATGACGGTGTCAGCTGGAGTGCGACCTGCAACTGCAACTCACGGGTTATCATCGGCGTCACACAACTATCACATCCGTTTCATATTATAAATCGTTTGATTTTTTCTAGTCAAACTTTGTTAAATTTAACTAAATTTATTAAAAAATTAAGCAACATCTAAAATATTAAATTAATTTCATTAAATTTAACATTGAATATATTATTTTGATAATATGTTTGTTTTAGGTTTAAAATACTATTATATTTTTCTATAAACTTCATCAAACTTTAAAAAATTTTATTACAAAAAAATCAAACGATTTATAATATGAAATAAGAGAGTAGTAGATAGACACCGAAACATCCAACGGAACGGAACGGTAGAGAGACACACTACTGGACGACCAAAAAGAAAACGACGGGACGGAACGAAACGGCAGAGAGGTGTACTACTGGAAGACCAAAAAAACGAAGGCTCTGCGCCAGCTTTCTGTGCGCCAAGGCTGCACAAGACAGCAGAGAGATCGGTTCCATGTTTCCATCCAAAACAAGGGTGTATTCCGCACCATTCGACCAAAGACAAAGAGATATGACACAAGCAAATACATCAAGCAGAATAGCCTGCCTAACCATCTTGCCCACAAAGTTTGCAAAGAGATAAAAAAACGCATGACACAAACGAAATCGCGAAAGATGCTGCACGTTCTCTTTTTTTTTTTTTGTGTGTGTCAAACTCGCAGCAGAAAACAAGCACTCGACGGAAACCACGAGTTAGACGCCACTGGAAACGACGGCAACTCGATCGTTCAAAAGTTCTCCTACGGCTCGATCCAAATCTAAGATCACGCCACTGCACACACACAAATACGCAGACGAAAACACAGAGGAAACACACGGAGAAAACAGAAAACCCGTGAGAAAAGAAGCAAATACAAGGGAGGGGGAGAGGGAGGCAGCGCAGGGTGCAGCTACGCACCTGCGAAGGAAGAGGTGGGCGCGCAGGAGAGGGAGACGTGGGTGGCGGGCTCGCGGGACGCCTTCGCCATGGCTCCCGGCTGGGTCCCGACCGCGGCCGCCGCCGCGGCGCCTGGGAAGCCGACGGCGATGGCGAGCACGCCGAGGAGGACGGCGGCGAGGTGCGAGCGCTCCATGCGTGGGATCTCTCTCGCCTCTCTCTTTCTCTCGCTTTTGCTGCGTGGGGAAGAAGCTGGGAAGGGGGGAGAGAGTGGAGAGAGAGAGAGAGAGAGACGAATGGGTGCGCGTCTTATATAGGCGGAGGCAAAAGCGTCAACGAGAGGCCATGCGCCTTTGTACCACGCCAGCAGGGTGGAGCGATCTGGAGCGCCCGTTCAAGAGGGGACCGGCCAGCTGTATCGGTGGACGGTGGCGATGGGCGTGCCGCCTGGCGCGTGAGCTCTGCGCGGCACGTGAGTGGGGCCCGGGGTAGCGTTGCTGTCGTCAGCGAGGGCAGAAATGGGAATTTCATTTCACGTTTTCACCTGCACAAAAAGTACAGAGAATGGTATTTTCATTTCTTATCGGGTATCTGCATTATTATGAAGAAGTGAATTTTTTAAAAAATAAATTACACTTTCGCCTAAGTTTTTTTTACGAGTTTTGTTTTGAATCGTCCTTAAAATTTTCATTTTATACAAGTTTTATTTTCAATCATCCTTAAATTTCATTTTATTTTGTACAACATTTATCAACAATAGCCCAAAGTAAAAAAAAATCTTTAGAAAGTGGCCTAAGTTCAAATTCATGTAAATACATGATCCAAAGTGCAAAGTACTTAAAAACGATCAAAACAGTTTTATGAAAAGTATTGGAAGAACGGATCTTGTAATTTGCGTGCTCTCTCTATAGCACCCCTCCTTTTGTTGAAAGTGCATTGAGTAACGCAGTTCTGCTGGGTTGCCAGCTTAAAAGGAAAGCCTCATACATGATACATCTAAAACCTATTTAAAAGGGGATCATTTATATTCTTTTCTTAAACAACAAAACAAAATGGTACTGTAACGAGTTTGGGAAAATGTTACACGTACAACTCGTGCGTAACGTATATTCAATATATAATCTAAACTGTTCTTTTAATATTTCCTATTTTTAATTACGAATTTTAGTTTATTTCTAAATTGTATTTATATATATGAACTCGAAACTCTTCTTTTAGTATTCATTGTTTTTAATTTCATTTTTATTTCTAAATTGTATTTTGATATAGACTCTAAACTCTTCTTTTAATATTTTTTTGTTTTAAATTTTATTTTATTTTTAAATTGTATTTTTATATAGACTTTAAACTCTTTTTTCAATATTTTTTATTTTTTAATTCTGAATTTTGTTTCTAAATTGTATTTCTATATGGACTCTAAAATCTTCATTGAGAAATATTTTTCATTCTGAATTTCTTTTCCTAAATTGTAATAATATATTAACTCTAAACACTTCTTTCATTATTTCTTTTTTTTTTAATTCTGGCAGTTATTTTTAAATTATATTCTTATATGGACTCTACTCTTCTAATATTTCTTATTTCTTAATTTTGAATTTTATTATTTCTAAATTATATTTTTATATGAAATCAATACTATTTTAAATAATTTTTTAATTTTTAATTTCAAATAGTTCTAAATTATATTTCCACGTGGACTCTATTTTTTTTCTTTTTCTTTCATTAACATGAGAAATTTTTATGCCATAAGAGCAAACTTAGAAACTCTGTTTTCTATTACTTTAACCGCATAGGTGTTGGTACCACTGATTGGTCTCATCGAATGAGGGTTGTGGGTACTTAAATATAATGTAATTATGTTAGATCAGAAAGGAGCACCTATGATCAATTCCATAGGAATGTAAGTTTTGGCTGAACTTCATATCAAACATTATTTTTGTTGTCGTCATTTGATCTTGCATGACTGTCTCGGTAGATCAATTTTGTTCGTGAGGAGATCGTCCAATTTTTAATGGGGCTGCTATACAACGGTATCCGTCTAGACGGGATGATACCAAGCGGGTATCAGATTATGATACTTATATTAGATCTAATACCTCATAGGTATTGGCTGATACTCGTCAGGTACCAATTGATACCTCGTTGGTATTGACCGATATCCGTTAGGTACCAGTTGATACCTTGTTGCTATCGGTTGATACCTATCAGCTACCAACTGATCACTACTGCAGAAACCATCATAAGTGCCGGTTGGAAACTGGCTATAGGTGCTGGTTTTCCAACCGGCACCAATTAATCGGCACCTATGCCCAACCGTATAGGTGCCGGTTTTAGAACCGACACCTATAACGATTATAGGTGCCGGTTATTAGTTTAGAACCGGCACCTATAGTCAATGAATCCAAAAAAATGCCAATTCGATGCATCGGCTCGAATAGCCGATGCATCGAGCAGCTCGCCGGTAGAAGCCAAACAACTCTGTTATGGAAAACCAACAAGCAAGGTGAAAATTAGAGTCGACTTGCATGATCTGAGAAGAAGATTCATGATCTGAGAAGAAAGTAGTCATCTAACATCATTCTGGGAAGGAAAAAGAGAATAAACAATAGTCATTTTCAAGGAAAACAGAAAATTGGTTGACTTTCTAGTGTTCCTCCAACAAAACCTGATCCGACTACTCAACTTAGCTGTTGGTAGAACAAGAAGAGGAATCTCCCCTCTGCATCACCTCACCGCCAACGTCCTCCCCCAGTCTCGGCGCTGCGCTCTCTGGCCCATCCATCCCCGTCGCTCCTCGTCCCCAACCTCCTCATGCACTGCAGTTATTCGCTCCATCCTTCCATCTACTTCGCAACCAATTGAGGCATACAAATGAAGAACAAGTCAATGAAAACAAACACAAATCAGACACAAATCGGACACAAACCTGCTCGTTGCTCGATTGGACCGAGATTTGAACGCGCATTTGCTTTCTGCGATTAACTCAAGGAGGCCGGATCCAGCAGCCCCCAACCTCCAGGCGGCCGGATCCAGTGCGGCTGGGGAGAGAGAACTCGGAGGCAGCGAGGAGGAGAGGGCGCCGCCGGGGAGAGGAGGCAAAGGAAGGGGAGGGACGGCTGGCAGACGGAGAGAGGGGAGGAGGAGGAGGAGAGGCGGCGGACAAAGATGGAGGAGGAGGAGAAGGAGAAGAAGTGGACAGAGAGGAAGCGGCAGCCAGGTGCGGGAGGGGCTGGAGCGGCGACGATGTGTGCGATGCAGCAATGGAGAGGATAAGTGTCACGCCAGGAAATTCACTAGTAATTTTCGAACTAATTTGTGCATACAATCCTCATCCAAGAATAAGCCAGGGTACACAAATCGACAATTTAATATACAGAATCATCAAAACAATAACGTTACATACTTACAAAAGAAAAGAAAATAGCAGCGGACAAAAAGATCTAGAGATGGCTTCAGCTCCACTCTCACAGGCAGTTCAACTGGGGTATAAGCCAAACGTCTTCTCCAACGGAACTTTCTTCAACTGAGGTTGATTGATTATTGCAAGGGTGAGTATATGGAATACTCAGCAAGCTACATAACAAATATGCAAGTGCTCAGGGATAACAAAGGATGGCAATAATAGGGTTCATTTGCAAAGGTAACATTTAGCAAATATTTGAGAATTGTAAAACAGTTGAGTTACTAAATAGCAATATTAACCAAACACTGCACAACACATCAATGCTGCACAGGCTGAACCATCTCTGAACAACCAAACCCAGATGAACAGATTTAACCTCCAAACATGAACTAACCATTCTGTACCAGGAGCTAATAAATTATCATCACCAAATTATTATCATTAATGAGTAGTGTGAGACTAATCACGAAAAACATTGTTAGGCCTGCCCATAACCGCGGGCACGACTATTCGAACAGTTTTACTTTGGCCAGAGATGTACCAATTTACCCACAAGACACTACCCCACAACATGTTACCACGCGCCTCAATACCACCACGGTACCTCGAAAAGGAGTTGTGATAGTACCCCTTGCATAAGACAATTCAAAGTAGTGCACCGTTCCCGGATCATAGTCACCCCCTTTGGCTAAGGTATGGACTCCCCAGCGACCCCCATGGACTTATCGCTACTTCACAGTCCAGTGCCCCACAATGAACCATACTATACAAATGGTAAAGCCGTTGCCCACGCTGGCTTGTGGTTAGTATGGTTAATGCTTCACAACAGTAGCTCGTGAATTGGTCCTTAAATGTCATGAGCACAACTATCCAAACCTCAAACCATATGCTCACAACCCACCATTAGTCAAATTTTAGTTGGACAACTTAATTAACTAATCACGATTAGCCATCGTGAGCTGCCATCATTTAACTATCTTTAATCATGAGTGAATCATTAGTTATTCCCACATAAAATGATGCTAGAGTTTCTATGCTTGGCTAAGCAATTATAACTAATTTCTAGTTGAACAAATACATATAAAGTCCAACTAGTCAAATTATAACCCAAGGTATCAAGGAATAAGGTAATCAATGCAAATTGGCTATACAAAGAATAGGTTCACACCACCTAATGACATTCGAAAATAAATGCATATGTGAAATAAATAGAGAATTTAAATATAGAATCAACATGTTCAAAGAGACTGTGTTTGGGAACTATGTGACTTGCCTTGCAATAATCGGTCTTCACTTCGTCTTCTGGAACACTTCCAACACACTCACGAACCTCCGAAATGACGGAAATGACAAGCTAACACGCAAAACGAGGAAAAATACTAATAGAAATCAAATAAACAGTACACAAAAAGTAAACAAACATATAGATCATGATTTTAGATGAATTTACAAACTTGAACGGCCTCATTCTGCGTTCATATGAATTAGTTATGAATTTTACAAGATTTAATCCAATTAAACCTATTAAAGAAAAAACTATTTCAACTTAATGAAACAATTTACAAATAATTTATAACTGAGAGAAAATATTAAAAATAACCTCCGAAAAAGATTAGATCAAATTTGGTAGATGACATATAGCAAAAAGGACCAATATGTCATTGATAAGAGAGGGGAAAAGGTATATATGGATTTTGGACGGCTGAGATCGCTTTGTCTAGGGTTGACTGAGATCCAACAGATTAGATCAATCAAGGATAGATGAAGGGATGAGATCGATTAACCGGATTTTGACATAGATCGGATGGCTGAGATTAAAAGGAACTAGGGTTAGGGTTAGGTGGATGCCACATAAGCAAAAGGGCAGAGGTGGCAGCTGACGAGGCAGACGACGTGGCGTGCCACGCGAGATCACCGGACATCGGACACGGAAACGACGATCGTCGGTGAACTACGGTGTGACAGTGGAAAGGGAGGACACCGGGAGAAAGAGCAAAAGGTGACGATCCTTACCAACACTTACGCGACGATAGACAACGACGGAAGATGGCTGATGACGAATCTTGGCATTGACGGGAATGTCGGTGAGGCTCGGCCGGAGGCGGAGTAGATCGGGTTCGTGGTGACGGCGAAGTTCCGGTGATTCGCGGCTTCAGAGAGGTGGCTGTTGGGCTTGCTTTAGTCGCTGCGATGCCAACAGAGGAGACGGCAAGGTCTGGTGTCGACGGGGTCGACGATAGGTGGCGGCTGGAGATTGACGGGCGACAGTGGCGCTCGAGGTCTTAGGGTCCACGGCAACGAGGGGCTTTCGGCGCAAGGGAACTGGCGGCCGTGCTTCATCTCGGTGATGTGGTCCTGGTAGTGGAAGCAACGCTTTCCGGCGACGACCGAGGTGACGGAAAAGGCGACTGAAGCGATGGCCAGAGGTAGAGAGAGAGAGAGCTCGCAGGGAGGAGGTTTCCGGCGATGGCGGAGAGAGGGAGGGGTGACGGCCGAAAAAGGTGAGGGAGGGCCTCTATTTATAGCCATGGGAGGGAGATAATGTTGAGTTTGAGCTCAACACAAGCCCAAGGTCGCCGAGAAAATCTAGGGTTCAGTTTGGAGAGATAATGTTGAGTTTGAGCTCGAATCCACGTCGGTTTCTTGGGAATAAGGTCCGATTCTCGGGGGAAACGGAAGAGGAGGATAAGAGGAATATTTGGGGATAAGATCGAAAGGGGCTGCCGGATTTGGAGGGGAAAATGGAGCCGGGTTGGGCACTGTCTCCGGCTGAAGGTTGAAGAAGGTACTGTAGCAAGAGGGATGAAAGTAGACTTCTGCTGCGATTTCTTTTCCTTGGCCCGATTGAAGGAAGGACGCCAACTGGACTTTGAAAAAAGGAGGCACGCCTGCGGGAGAGAGAGAAACGAAAAATGGACTTCGGAAAGCAAAAGGAAGGATCGCCCGAGGACGGCAAGTAGACTTTTCCTATTTCGGCCCAAAAAGGAAAAAGGGCCTTTTAATTACATTTTATATTAAATTAATCAATAAAATGATTTTTGAATTTTCTAAAATACTTTCAACACTCAAATAATTTCAACAAAAAATCCTGAAAATACTTTGACACTCAAAGTATTGAGGAAAATAATAACCAGATCATTTAGTGATTAATTTATTATTTACATATTTACTGAAATGTTCTTTGTATTATTAAAATTAGTAATTGAGCTCTAAAAAATCCGAGAAAATTCCAGAGAGTGTAATTAATCATGGAGAATTTAATAAAAATTAAATCCAGCCATGTTTAATTTACAAAATTTTATTTCCCATATCAAATTCACTTGTAAATTAATAAAAATTTAATATAAATTCTAGAAATAATTTATTAAATAATTTATAAATCCCTGAAACGAAAATCAGGGTGTGACAGTAAGGTGCGAGCGGTGAGTTGGGGATAAGGTGCGAGCGGTGGAGAGGGTTAGTGGTTGGCTCGGAGCTACATGCAGTGCGGTGGTTTTTATGAGTACCGGTTTTTTAAAACCTGCACCTATAGTATATTATAGATGCCGGTTGTTTTAAAAAACCAGTACCCATAGTATTGGTACCAGTTTTTTTAGAACCGGCACCTATAGTGTTAAAGGTGTCGATTCTATTTTTTTCATCGTACGGGATGTGGGGAAACGGATCATAGGTATCAGTTTTAAACGAACCGACATCTTTGAGCCGATACCTATGAAGGATTTTGTAGAGTGGATACCTCGTTGATATCAGGCCGATATATATCGGGTATCAGATTGGAGCTAAGAGGGGAGAGAGAACGAGGGATGGAAATGACGACGGCAGTATCCGCATGCGGCAGGATGGAGCGGCCGTTTTCAATTGGTGTGGTTCGCCTGAAGACGCTTGGCCGTATGACCGTCGCCATGCCTGCCAGCTTGTTCCCTTTTGCTTTGCGCCTTCCACTGCAAAACCTACCATAACCTTTCAGGATAAAGATTTTTATTCACGTGGCACGCTTTTCAAACTGTTAAACGGTGTGTTTCGTGCAAAAAAATTTTGTATGAAAGTTGTTCTAAAATATCAGATAAATCCATTTTTCAAGTTTGTAATAATTAAAACTTAATTAATCACAACTTAAGATCACCTCGTTTTACGTGAAACACTTAATTTTTATCTTTATCTTTATCTTCAGGAGATTCAAACACCACCTTTAAGTCGCATGCACTTGATTACCACAAATCGGTATCGACTACCACGTCCCAATCAAAATTGAGGAACCATTTATACGTACCTCTACTCGAAATAGATTCACCGGCAAATCACGGCCGTGGGTGTCCACTGGGACTACTACCTCGTCGCCGTCGTCAACGCCGAGCTTGCGGTGCTCCTCGGCGTGGGACCTCTCCTGCCAGTTCGGCAATGGCAGCGGAGCCCCACACAGTGCTGTCGTCCTCAGCCGGCATGGGCAACCGTGTGGCGTGGCGGCGGCGCATAACACACAGTGCAGGTTCAGGGAGGATGGGACGGAGCACCAGGTAGCGGCAACCCACGACGGCGGCTGCCATGGCGCCACCTCGCCCCGAAATTCAACTGCCTCTCCCTTTTTTAATAGGGCGATTTCGTAACAAGTGGTACTAAAGACGAAAGATTACTGGGAGGAGCTGTAAAAAAAAAGCTCGAGGCTCATACGCTGCTCGAGCTCTTGAAAAGTCAAGCACAAGCCTATGTCAAAGCTCATGAATTTTGTCGTGCCAAGCTTAAGCTCCTCTCGAGCCTAAATGTATATGATTTTTATTATTTATTTATAAACCAGTAAATTAAGTATACCATTTACATGTATCTACGTAGTAAAATAGTTTGTATTGGGACCATATATTTATCGTATTTATTTTTCTCCTTATTCATCAATATGATTAAAAAATTAATTATTTTTATTAAGAGATTATTCTTAAAATATACATCATCCTGTCGACGGGTTATATCCGTACACCGTATTCTGAGGGTACTAGGGTACGTTGGAACAAGGATCTACACGAAACGACATCAAGCACAGAAAAGACAAGGATTATACTGGTTCAGACCTCTCGTAAGGTAATAGCACTACTCCAGTTTATATGGAATTATGAAAAGAACCACAGAAATTACAAAAGAGAACAACAAAACAGAAAATATCGAGTACCGACGAGATTCCTATCGAGAACAACTCGACGAGATCTAATCCGGCAAGTTGTCTTCAAGTCCTCCGGATTGCTTCTGTTGTGGTGATGGCTTGCGCTATGATTCGATGATCCCGTATCCCCTGGGGGCTTTGTATTTATACCGCAGACTGCCTTGGCTTCCAAGTAGAACTCGGAGAGTATTGTTGGCCTACGGAATCACAGAGATTGTATCTTCCCTGAATAGGACTCTAACACCTTCTACTCGAGATATAATTTTCTTGTTTATTAGCCGAATTCCATAAAATTAAGGTAACCTTCCCGTATACTAAGGTTGTGTCGTATCCGTATACTTCACGATCCCAAGGATAGGAGGTATGCCTTATCTATAACCCTAACAGTAGCCCTCGACTTCAAATCAAATGAACTCACAGTATTCTTCAGCCGAAGTCCCTAAATAAATGATGTCGTGTCCACCTAACCGTTCTTGAGTCACCGAGAAGGTATGAAGCATTCGACAACACCATCAAAAAGCAACAGTCCACTGTGAATTTGAATTGAAGTATAAAAAACTACCATAAACAAACCAAGAAAATCACAACGGCAATTTCTCTTTCTTCCTCGAAATACGAACCGTCGGATGTGACCTATAAATTCCAATTCTGAGATTCATTTTGGTTTCTTTCGCAAGTGTCTTTTACATCTCATACGCTCCCGAAATTTTGTAACTTCCGCCAATCAAAAACACAAACTTCGCTCTTCACCTTCAACCTCAAGCCAATCCAATGGATTTGGGGAAATCTAGCGTTAGCATGGAGGATCTGAAGGCGCTACAAATTGAAGGATCCCTCCCAGGGAAAAGACCCTAGAACGATAGGAAGGAGGTATAACCCCTAACCCCGCATTAAGGCAGATTGTTTGTCTTGAAGATTTCGCGTAGTGTGGATTCTTGCCTCCTCCTTCTGAATTTTTTCTTCTCCTTTTGAACTTCTACGGAATCCATCTCCTCCACCTAAACCCAAATTCCATCGCCTTTCTCAACATCTTTACACACCTCTGCGAGGCGTACCTTGGGGTACCGCCTTTCTTAGATCTGTTTAGTTACTTTTATGAACTTAGGTGGATGGAATCTCATAGAATCTCTGGCTGCTGTGGCTTTCACCTCCGGGATAGGTTGAAGGCGGAATATATCCCCTTCAACTACCCTTCCTCTCGAGGATCGTGGAGGTCCAAATGGTTTTACCTACACGTCGAGGACCACCCACTAGCCTTGCTATCCCAAATGAGAAGCCTAAGCGCTCCCCTTTGTGGATATCCAAACCCTCCTTAACTCTTTCTCTCAAGAGCTTCGTAGACAAGACTACGAGCTCCGAGAACAATGGTTGTCGGGGTATGAAGCCGTTAAGGACTTCATATGTCGTCGGATTCAGCCCCATCAAGCTCATGCTCACCCCACGAATGAGTACATGGGGCATAAGATGAAACACGGATTTCAGTTCGGGGTATACGATCTCGTAACCCTCCTGACCTTAACCCGATCATGGCCAATCCACGCATATTAATATTGATGTCTTGTTTGTAGAACTCGATGATGGATCTGTGACCACCCGAGTAGGTCATCTGGTAATCGATGCTTCACCGGATCCGGACAACCTCCTCACATTGCTGTGCGACCTCCCATCCCCGGACAAGGACGCCGTCATCAACGTAAGTTATCACAACTATTATCCTTTCTCTGGCTACTGTTATCCGAAAGAGTAGTAATCTAAGAATTACAGATCCTGCCTCTGACGGGCGTCATCGGCCCACTCGTTGACCACCAGGTCACAGCTTCTCTGAAGGGAAAAGCGACCTCGAAGCAAATATCGACCGAGAATGCCTCGAGCGGCAGTGGAACAAAACCCTCCAAAAGAAGGTGGACGGCTTTAACAAAGTCGTCCAGAGCAGGAACGCTTATGCAGACTAGCGGCTCCAGGTTAGTTATACTCCCTATGGTTCATAAACCAATTTGAGGAGCTCATTGGCCCTAACTTACACGTCTTGCAGACCACTTCCGGTGCAAAGTCCTCTTCTCAGGGGAAGAGGGTGCTCCTGAAGCGGTTTAAGCCCAAGTAAGTGACCGCCTTCCCTGATTTCATATTCATTACATTCTCATCACTTTTTGTAACATGTAGCTTTTCTTGATGTAGTCCTTCTCCCACGACCTCCGCTAAAAGCACTAGTCGTGAAGAGACGAGCTCGACATCCCCCGCTATCGTCCTCGCTGTGCCAGCACCACTTCTCCCTCCGCCAATTGCCTCAACTTCTGTCGTGTCGCCTTCGGCGATCGACAGGCTGGTCGAAGCTAGCTGTCTGCTGCAGTCCGGCATGCGTGACATCCTTGCCGAGGTTGAGCGGCTCAGGAAGGCCGTCTCGACCTCTGGTGATCGGGTCGCCCAGCTGAAGTCTCAATTGGTTGACGCGCAGAAGGACTTGAATAAATTCAGGGACCTTAATGTCGCTCATGAGAGGCAACGACAAGGCTAGGAGAAGAGGATGGAAGAGACCTAGGAAAATCTGGCGTCGCTCCGACAAAGCCTCCAGGACAACTATGGGCGGCTCGACATGGTGGCCCATAGCTTGGGCATCCACGAGAAGGGCCACTAGTTCCCCGACGAGACAACCGTCTTAGGGTCGTTGGGCTCCCTCATTGGCAAGCTAGAGGGGACGTCCACCAAACATGCCGAGCATGTTGTCGAGGAGATGTGCACTGATTTTTGGATCGACGCATGTCACGTTCTCGCGTGCCTGAAGCTCACGCACCCTGAGGTCAACTTGAAGGAAGCGTTGGAGAAGCGTGGTGCTGATGTGACACGCGAGGACGTGATGTCGGAGCTCGTCGATCTAGGGGAGAGCGTCATTCCATTTTTTGAACAATAAACCGCCACTCCCCTTTAAGTTGTAACTTTTAAGAATGATTATTAGGCATGTCGTCCTTCTCGAGAATGATGTCCCTCTTTATTGTGCTTAAGTTTTTGGTATCATTGTGCTGGTTTCTAGATGTATCAAAGACGAGATCGTCCAGCAAGGAGGACGTCCTCGTGATCCTAACATTGCGTCTCCTTGTTGACGCAAAATCTGTCTCATCGAGCGTGCCAAAAGATGTGTTGACATAGATTTTGCGTGTGTCACACGAAGGACTGGAAGATCTGCTTAGCTCCAGTGCAGGTCCTAAAATTGATGAGATGCGGGCGTTTCAATCAGTTTGATCCTGCAACTGACAAGATATATAAACAGCAGATCAAATAGCCGATCGGCTGACAAACCGATGGAGTAATTCCAGTTGATGCCGATACTAGCCGATGTCGATAGGATTTTGAGAAATCGGCTATATGTCCAATGCAGATTTTGACACTTGATGTAAATAACGATATAAAGACGATCGGCTGACGATAATGCAATAAAACAATGATATAATTTAATAGAAACCAATCAACTAATAATGATACGATACAATAAGCGTTGATCCGAAGATTAAAACATACATCGGCTGGAGGTCTGATGTCATTAAACCCAAATGATTAGACAATCAATGAAACCTTTGTTGTCATCGGCTAAATCCAACTTGTATGTAATCCTTGTGAGCCGATGCAACATCCAGATAACTCATTAGCTGAAACTCTGATGAAACCCTTATTGGTAATCAGAAAGCATGCTAGAGATTATGGTTCTAAGCATGACTAAGGCTGATGCAGCACAAAATATGAAAAGAAACATAATATCTAGACAATCAAGCCTTCGACTGATTTTAAGAGTGGTGTATACCTTAGCTAATCTAATCTGGCAAAGCAATTTAGCCGATACCGGTAAAAACTCTAAAGCAGATCCCAGCCGATACAAGTAAATCAAGCTACCAAACTAGATTAACTAAGATATATGATAAATAGGTAGGCAAAGATATCAACCAAACCAAAGCAATCCAAGAGGTCGAAGCGATGCAACCTTGAACAGCACCAAGGTAGCCGATACAATTGCCAGGGCTAGCGGAACGTAGGACTTATCCTTCCGCCGGAGATCAAAAGCCGATGCAGCCCCGCGTCAGGTGCCAAGTTCTACCAGTTGATAAATAAAAACCTTGGGAAAGAGGATGGCGATGCGCCGAGAGTAGTTGTATTGATCGAGAGATATTTTTGGCATTACGATTCCTAAGCCGATGATGACTTCGGGGCTTATCAAATTTTGGCGTTAACACTCCTTCTCCCCACGCTTTCTCGACTCCAAGTGCTGATGACCAAGCCTTGGTCGTTGTAAACCCGGATAGCGCGCTGGATCCACAGGGACTCCAACTCAGCTCTCTTCTCAAGCATTACCAAGTTACGAGACTTGACCTTTGTAGCTTTTGCCCCTGTGTACGCAGAGGAAGCTAATCGAGATCAAATCTCATGCGTAGGCCTCGAGAACACTTTAGAGGAGAAAGAATGTCGCGCCGAGAACTGGAAGGCGAGGTTTGAGAAGGCGGAGCTCGAGAAGATGGCCAATGCCGCCTAGAAGGAACAAGCCATAGAGGCCCTTTGAGATAGAGAAATCTAGATCAATGCCTATCTCGAGGGTTGTTGTCTGGCGCTCCAATGTCTTTGTGAGGAGCTGCGGGTGGTTCGTCCTCCTCTTGAGAAGTCTATAAGGGGCCATCTCTCGTGGATGCGGAGTACGTGTCACCAACTAGCAGGGATCGGGAAGCGGATCAACGACAGCTTGAAGCAAGAGTGTCGTCGCGCTAGCCAGTATGCAAGTGGTCACATCCTCGCCTGTATCCAAGATGGATGACCACAGATGAGCTTAGGGTTTCTCCGGGAGGGTTTCACACGTTCTCGAATGAGAGTTGATGAGATTGACCGCCTTGCACAATCCCTCGCTTTGCTGGCCAAAGACATCTTCTCAGCGATGAACTGACAGTGGCCGTCTTAGTAGTTTTTGTACCTAGGAAACACTTAATGCATATATTAATGTTTTGCATCTCAGAACTTAAGTAGGAATTGAAATCTATGTCTAAGCGTCTGAAAGAAACATAATGTACGAGTACTCTCACAAGGGCTGCCCTCATCCAACAAAGTACGGTACTCTCTCTAGCCCCCAATCATTTTTATGGAAAAGTCAATTTCCACACAGGCAGCTTGAATCTTATAACAAATCAAGTTGAAGCTACGAATTCCTAGCCCTAAGCCGTGAAGTCGGAAAAATCAATTCTCGGTTACACGGCTTGGTTAATATGCTCAAGTGGGTACTCTAACATGACCAGATCTAACATGGTCATTTGACCCTGCATACCTTGACAAAATTTCAGTGCTAGGTGTCCCGAGTCGAGATCCATGGGACCCCGAAGCTTGCTAGACAAGCGTAAGAGGATGTTAGGATCGACTTCGAGACGAGACAATATAAGAAAAAGGGGTCACCGAGTAAAACACTTTGAAAGTAATGAAATCGGAATACTATATATTATTAAACAGAACTTACAGACTTTGGTGCATCGGTCTTATACATAAAATTTACGTAGTTGGTCGATGTTCCAAGAATTTGCCAACTCGCGACCATCGTCATCTGCGATCTTGAACACGCCTGGCCTTAAGACTTCGACCATCGTGTACGATCCCTCCCACTTTGGTGAGAGCTTATTTCGCCCTGCCTGATTCTGAACTCGTCAGAGGACGTAATCGTCGATGGTGTGTGTACGGGCACGAACACACTTTTCGTGATAGCGATGTAGGGCCTGTTGATACATGGTTGCTCCAACGGCAACACGTTCTCGATGTTCCTCTAAAAGGTTAACATCGTCTGCTCGCTGCTCCTCCTGTTCCTTGTCTGAATGCTTTTTGACTCGTGTAGATCGATGTCGCAGCTCCGAAGGAAGCATGGCCTCAGAACCATACACGAGAAAGAAATGAGTCTCTTTGGTGGAGGTTGTCGGGGTAGTACGGATGGCCCACAAGACAGAAGGGAGTTCATCAACCCAGCATGTGTCATAGGCCAAGAACCTATCGTACACACGTGTTTTGATCCCCTGGAGCACAATATCATTTGCCCGCGCTACTTGCTCATTACTCTAAGGATGGGAGACTGAAGCGAAGCAGATTTTTACTCCGAATCCGATACAGCAATCCTGAAAGGCATCGCTAGTGAATTGGAAGCCATTGTCTATCAGGATCCAGTGTGGGAGTCAATATCGACAGAATATCCCTTTCATAAACTGAATGGCATGTTCGACTCTAATTTCTCTTGTTGTCTCTGCCTCGATGCACTTGGTGAATTTGTCAATGGCCACAAACAAGAACTTATAGCCGTCTTGTCCTCGGAGAAATGGTTTGAGGATGTCGAGCCCCCAGCACAAGAACGGCCAGGTGAGAGGGATGGTTTGGAGCGCTTGGGCCAACATCTTGGTGTGTTTGCTATGAAATTGGCAGGCTTCACACCATTTTACCAAGTCGCAAGCGTCTTGAAGGGCTGTTGGCCAAAAAAATCCTTGTCAAAAGGCTTTTCCGACCAAAGTTCACCCGCTGGCGTGAGACCTGCAGATTCCATCATGAATGTCGAGTAGCAAATCTTTGCCGTCCTCGGGAGAGACACACTTGAGCAGGACTCCGTTCAATGCTTTTTTGTATAGGTCATTGCCCATCATACAGTAAGCTTTTGCCTGACAGAAAGTTTTTCTGTTGTGATGTCTTCATCCGTTAGCTTGTCGGCATCCAAAAAATTGATGAGCGGAGTACGCCAGTCTTCCGTGATCTCGATGTTTGCCACAACATTGTTGACCTCTGCAGTAGCCCCCGAGCTATTCTTGACACTGGCTAAGGTGCCTTCGTCGTCTATGATTTTCACTGAGGGTTTTGTCAAGACATTGTTGATGCGAAAACATGGTGGCCTGGGAGATTTGCTTTACTCCAGTGCAGGTCCAAATCTTGGAATTGGGTTCTGGGTGTGCCAGTTGGTTTAATCCTGCAACCAACAAGATATACAATAAAACCAGTTAAATCTACGATAGCCGATCGACCGATAAGCCAATGACGTACCGTATAAGCCTAGCCGATGTGATCTGACCGAATCGGCTATAAGGTATAAGACGAGTAAAATTAAGCAAACCCTAAATATGCTCCATCGGCCGTAAATATAACCAAACATGTAATCTATGAGCAAAGAATCTATCTGATTAGATTTTAGCCGATGAAATCATAATTAGGTTAAAAATAGATATTGTATCGGCTAATACTCCGATACAGCCTTATACAAGAATATCAATCTAGACAAATATATCGAGACAAACTTGATATATTTAACTAAAATGATATCCTTGTATAAGGGGCAGATATAATATGAAAAGCATGATTAAAAGAATTTAAGCAAGACTAAACAGTTACATCAGATAAGATCGGTTGAAACTCCGATGAAACCCCTATTACAATCAAGAAGCTGTTGACGCGAAATCTGTCCCGTCGAGCGTGCCAAAAGATGTGTTGACGTAGATCCTGCGTGTGGCACACGAAGGCCTAGGAGATCTGCTTAGCTCCAGTGCAGGTCCTAAAATTGATGAGATGCGGGTGTGCCAGTCAGTTTGATCCTGCAACTGCCAAGATATATAAATTGAAGATCAAAGAGTCGATCGGCTGACAAGCCGATGGAATAATTCCAGCCAATGCCGATACTAGTCGATGTCGATAGGGTTTTGAACAATCGGCTATATATCCAATGTAGATTCTGATGCTTGAGTAAATAACGATATAAAGGCAATCGACTGATGATAAAGCAATAAAACAATAATATAATCCAATAGAAACCAATCGGCTATTAGTGATATGATAAAATAAGCGCTGATCTGAATGTTAAAGCATACATTAGCTGGAGGTTCGATGTCATTAAATCCAAAAGGATTAGATAATCAATAAAATCTTTGTTGTCATCGGCTAAATCCAACTTGTATGTAATACTTGTGAGCCGATGCAACATCCAGATAACTCATCGGCTAAAACCACAATAAAACCCTTATCGGCAATCAAAAAGTAGGCTAGAGGTTATGGTTCTAAGCATGACTAGGGCTGATGCAACACAAAATATGAAAAGAAACATAATATCTAGACAATTTAAGATGGTGGATACCTTAGCTAATCTAATCTGGCAAAACAATTTAGCCGATACCAGCAAAAACCCTAAAGAAGATCTCAGCCAATACAAATAAATCGAGTTACCAAACTAGATTAACTAAGATGTATGATAAGTAGGTGGGGCCAGCGAAACGTAGGACGTACCCCTTCGCCAGAGATCGAGAGCCGATGCAGCCTCGCGTCAGGTACCAAGTTCCGTCGGTTGATAAGTAAAAACCTCGGAAAAGAGGGTAGCGATGCGCCAAGAGTTGTATTGATCGAGAGATCTCTTACATAGACCCCGGATGTACGTATTTATACCCATGAGTAGATACTAGTCCTTATTGGACAAGACACAAAATTTTCTAAAGATAAAGTAAAAGATACAAGTCATATTCGGACTCTAAACAAACTTTCCTAAAAGTAAAAGGAAACTAATTGACTCTGCCTAATTAATAGATAACTCGTCATGCTGCATCCTCCTCGAACTCGGTCTCTTCTGGATAAGTTTTCTTTAATTGATTAATTTCTTTAACCGAATCCATCAAGAATCCAACTGATGACAACTTGATATGTCCAACGGCTCATCCCAGGACTCTAAAGCCGATACGATTCCTAAGTCGATGATGACTACGAGGCTTACCAAATTTTGGCGTTAACAGAAGCAGGCTAGAGATTATAGTTCTAATTAGGACTAGGGCTGATGTAGCACAAAGTGTAAAAGAAAACATAATATCTAGACAATCAAGCCTTTGAATATTTTTCAGGGTGGTGGCTACCTTAGCTAATCCAAGCCAATCAACTGATTTAGCCGATACCAACAAAACTTTAGATAAAGCCTGGCCGATAAGGGTAAATTGAGCCATCGATTTAGATTAGCTAAGCTATGTGGTAATTAACAAGCCATACCTTCAGTTGAAGATCGAAACGACGCCCAACTTGAAGTAAGAACTCGTCGAAAGTAAAAAGAAAATTGTGGCGATGCGCCGATAGTGTTATTGAACTGTTGTTCCTCGGGCTTATATTTATACCCATACATGCAAACCCTGTCTTTACCGGACACTATTCAAAACTTGCCTAAACAAACAAGTCCTAGGTGGACTATTACCACAAAATTACAAAAGAAAACTAACTCTTATTCCTAATTAATAAATACAATTGCCTCTTCTAGACTCAATTCCTAGTTGACAATATCTTCAAGCCCTTCTTCGAAACCAACACAAACCCAGGCTACTTGTATCGGCTTAACCGAGTCCAACTCAAGTTACCCATATCGGTTGCCCGAGTCCAATTCCATATACGCTGTCTGTTTTTGGAAATCACCTACCAACACCCGCCAGCCTCTGCCGCCGTGCTCCCACCCGTCGGCCACCGCCATTTGCCCTGCCGGGAGAGAGTTTGAGAAGAGAGAGAGGAGTATGTGGAGGAGAGGAGAGGACAGGAGATAAGCACTACTACAGAAACAGACTTTCCGTGCGGGCCGAAAGGCACCTTTCCGTGCGGAAGGCCTGCCCGCACGCGCGAAAAGGTCTGGGAAAAGACCATTTTCGCGTGCGGGCGGCCCAACCGCACGGGAAGATCAATTATCCCGTGCGGTCGGCTTAAGCGGCCCGCACGGAAAGATCCATTATCCCGTGCGGGCCGCTTAATCCGACCGCACGGGATAATCGATCTTCCCGTGCGGTCGCGTTAAGCCGTCCGCACGCGAAAATGAAAAATCACAAAAAAAAAATTCCCAAAATCAAAACCTAACCCTAACCCTAACCCTAACCCTAGCCCGCCTCCTCCTTGCACATGTTTCACAATCATCACAATTTTACAACAAATTTCACATGTTATTACAACAATTTTACAACAAATTTCACATCATCACAAATTTTACAACAAATTTTGGAAGGAGGAGGCGGTCGTGGTCGGTGGAGGCGGCCAAGGCCGGTGGAGGAGGCGGCCGCGGTCGGTGCAGGCGGCGGTCGGTGAGGAGTCGGCGGCGGTGGAGGCGTGGAGGAGGCGGCCATGGGGGACGAGGCGGCCGTGATCGGAGCTGGAGGGGGAGGGGAGCCGAGGGAGGCCGCCACCGTCGCCCGTCGCTGCCGTCGCCCTCCGCCGCCGACGCCCCTCCCCTCCGCCGGAACTGGGAGGGAAGGGAAGGTGGAGGGAAGCCGAGGTAAGCCGCTGCCGTCGCCCGCCGCTGCCATCGCCCGCCGCCGTCGCCGCCCCTCCCTTCCGCGTCGGATCTGGGATGAGAGGGAAGGGGGAGGGGAGTGGAGGGGAGCGGCGGTGGTCGATCTAGGGTTTGTCGGGACTTAGAAATTTTCGGAGCCCGCGCACCCTATATAGGCGATGGTAATCATTGCGTGCGGGCGGCTTAAGGGCCCGCACGGAAAGATTATCTTTCCGTGCGGACGGGTTAACGGCCCGCACGGAAAGATTATCTTTCCGTGCGGGTGGCTTAAGGGCCCGCACGGAAAGATTATCTTTCCGTGCGGACGGCTTAAGAGGCCCGCACGGAAATCCAGTTCAACCTTTTTATTTTTCTCTCTGGTTTTCTCTCTCTAGTGTAGAGGAGAGAGAAAACAACTTTTTTATTTTTATTTTATTTTTCTAATATTTTTTTCACACATAGGAGCATGCAGGAACCAACCACAGAAAATTTAAGCTCGAACGCACGAAATACGTGGTCCGTAGAATTTTTCAAAGTTCTATCGAAAAGGGTCCCAAAGCTTCTCACCTCAAAAACACAATCTTGCAAGCGGAATTTCGAGATTTTGATTTCGCCGAACCCGGCAAAGCGGGGGAGCAACGGATGTAACTTTTTCTGTAGATGTCCGTCGATATATTATATGTCTGATTTCGAATCCGTATGAAAAAGATATGGCTGTTTTATCGAAGGACACTCGAGTTATAACTGTTTGACGACAGACTCAAAGATAAGCTTAGTGAATTGTTAAAACTAATTGGTGTAAGATAAAATCATGGAAAAATTCATGTGGATGCTACTCAATATGTTAGACTCACTGGAATTTTGACATGATTTTATCTTTACATCTAGATCCCCAATTAAATTGGTCAAAACCCTAAACCCTAAACCCTAATCGGCAAAACTCGTACCTCATCCAAAAATGCATTAAATTATATGAAAGTGTATAAGGAACACAATTTATTAAAATACTATATTATTTATAATGAATTAATATAATTTTTCCATAATTTATTTTATTAGTTTTGACACCCTAAAAATTCAATCTAATTTCAGACAGGCCGATTTTCTTTATTTTGCTGAGAATAAAATATAAGGAATTTTTGTGTGAAACCAAGGAAAATGGAAACTAGGTGTTTTTATATATCTCCACAAAAATCCACTTTATTTTATCTAGCCCACAAAATAAATTATAGCATTATAAAGGAGAGGAGAAAGAAAATAAGTAGAAAAAATCCTGAAAGTGTCACATTGGCCAAGCCCTTTCCGTGCGGGTGGCTTAAGTGGACCGCACGGGAAAATCCATATTTCCGTGCGGTCCCTTAAGTGGGCCGCATGGAATAGTGCGGTATTATCCCGTGCGGTCCACTTAAGGGACCGCACGGAAATATGGATTTTCCCGTGCGGTCGCTTAAGTGGACCGCACGGGATAATGCCGCATCGGTTATTTCAGGCGCGGTCACTTATGGCCCGTCTGGAATCTATCGGAGGCCTCGTCCAGGAAAATCGTTTTTGTAGTAGTGATGAAAACTAGCAATTCCTAAGTCAAAATGGAGTCGGCGTTTTGGTCATGCGTTCCTAAAATTTTTGCCGAACAAATCACCACCAATAAAATCTTGAGTAGGACTCCTGTGTGTCCTGTTCCCTGCCCATGCGAGAATATGACTGCACTTTTCTGGTCCCCCGACCCATGACCGGAAACAAGGAAATAGCATAGTGCGTTTCGCACTATCTTCATAAATGAAACTTATCCTGGCCTTGAAAGATCATGACAAGTAGTCCATCTGATTCCTCATGATATGCCCTATATCAAACCATATCACTTCAACTATTTTTTCGATTAGTAACTTGAGTATATATATACTCCATATATAAGGCACAGGGCCGTCTCCAGAAATTTGGGGCCTCGGGGTAAAATGCCAAATGGGGCCCTATAATTTGAAAAATCATGTCTAATTAGCCATATTTTAACCCAAGTATATATATTGCTTCAACATATGTTATACTATATACAATGCTTCAAAGTATATCATAAATAGTATAATTAAGAGAGCGAAAGATAATGCAGTAATACTGACCTCATGATCTACTAAAAAGCATCANCCCGTCTGGAATCTATCGGAGGCCTCGTCCAGGAAAATCGTTTTTGTAGTAGTGAAGGCTGAGGTAAAGAGAGAGAGGATGAGTTGAAAAAAATTAAAATGTTAAAGAGGAAAGAGGAGATAAGTTAGACTTCTGGGTAGACCTGTGAAAATATATTTTTCCATGTGGCCGCTTAAGAGGTGAAAAAATAACCCTATTTTTGCATACGACTTTCTAAGTGGGCCGTCTGCGAAAATAGATTTTCGCGTATGGGTCTCTTAAGGAGCCGTATGCGAAAATAGGTAAACAATTTTTTCACACACGGACACTTATGATCCGTCTGCAACCTTTTGAGGTGCTTGTACGAAAAAAACTATTTGTGTAGTAGTGTCCGTTGAAACATACCCCCTCCATAAAAAACAACAATAATTTCTAACTATAAATCTAGACATTGTTTGCCTATATCAAAATTCATAATCAGAAATTGTTTTTTTATATAGATAGTGCATTTTTTGTAGGTGTACAAATTTTGATACAGAGCATGGACGATCAGGGTACCAGCACACGCGTATAGAAAATCCAACTCCGAGATATATACGCGTTTTACGAACTGGCTACTACTCAGATAGGCCCTGGAGTCCGTCCCCGTATCCTGCTGCGGTTCCGCCGCCACGTCCCCGTATACCTCCTCGACCTCGCCCTTGATAAACTGTGCTCGTCCTAGATCGATCTGGAAACAAGGATCGGATCCGATGGACCTGGAGGCGCTACTACCCGGTGACGTGCTGGAGGAAGTTCTCCGCCGCCTTCCGCCACGCAGCCTGGCGGCGTGCCGGTGCGTCTGCAGGGCGCTGCGCGCGCTCGTCGACGACTGCCGCATGCTGCGCGCGGACCTCCTCCCCCTCAAGCTGGCCGGCATCTTCATCGGCGTCCTCTGGGTTCCTCAGTTCTTCGCCCGCCCCGTGCTGCCCCAAGTGGTTCATGCGCTCGACCACCTAGCCATCACGCGCTTAACGGAGACGCTGTGGGATTGCCGCAATGGCCTCCTCCTCTTCCACAATGTCGTCGTCAACCCGGCCACACGGCGGTGGGTGCGCCTGCCTCCGCGCCCATCTCTCCTCCACAACAGCTTGTGCTACGTATCTGATTATCTCGTCTTTGATCCTACCGTGTCGGTACACTACGAAGTGTACGCGATCCCATCTCCTTTTGGTGATGACGGCACGAGCGATTGGCCGCCGTCACCGTTTATCATCGATGTTCTCTCATCCAAGACACTGCAATGGGAGGAGAGGTCGTATCTGCGGGAGGGAGAGGCTGCTGGGACCGTCGCCAATATGCGCACACGGAGGGGTCATTCTCATCAAAGATCCGCCTTATGGCGGGGAGCACTTTACGTGCCTTGCCAAAGAGATTTCGTTACAAGGTACTCCTCCCTTTTCTTAATTTTTTTCTAAGTTCTTTTAAGTTTGACTAGGTTTGTATAAAAAAAATTGTAACATCCGCGACAACAAATTAGTTTCATTAAATTTAAAATTAAATATATTTTGATACAATGTTTGCTTTGTATTGAAAATATTAGTATATTTTGTTATAAATTTGATCAAACTTAAAAAATTTGATTAGGAAAAAAGTCAAACGACTTATACTCCATCTATTTTAAAATGTACGATGCCGTTGACTTTTCACATAATGTTTGATCATTTGTCTTATTCAAAAAATTTATACAAATATCATTTATTTTGTTGCGACTTTTATCATCAAATAAAATATAATCTTAACTTATAATTTTACATATTTATATTAAATTTTTGAATAAAACAAATAATCAAACGTTGCGCGAAAAGTCAACGGCATCGTATATTTTGAAAAGGAGGTAGTAATATGAAACAGAAAGAGGAAAGAGTATAGCCAACGATCCAAATCTGATATAATTACTACGTGTATATATACGAACTCCTATAATATAGATCTCTTAACGTCGAGAGATCATGAGTACACACATCATCTCTCAACGTTTTAATTACTTGATTCTCTTTACAGGATATCCTTATCGGATGGTAAATACCAAGTAATTAAGCCGCCGATAGGTTTTGAGACCATGGTCAAAGATTCGGATCTCCAACTTGGCAAGTCAAAAGATGGAGTATGTGCATTTGCTCATGATGACTACCAACTTTGTGTTTGGTTTCTTAATGAATCATGCGGTCAAATGAACTGGGAATTGAAGCATCACACACATCTATGGTCTCTGCTAGCACAATTAAAATCTTGTGAACATCTAGCACAGTGCAAATCCTGTAAACAAACCAATGGACATTGGACATATTATGAGGGCAAACTAGAGGAAGAACAGATAGTTCAATCAGACTTGCAGGTAGACAGCTATCCTGAGAATGAGTATCAAGCGGAAGAAGACGAATTCGGTAGGCACTTTGACACAGATGGCAACTACTACGATGGAGAAGAATATGGATGGGCTTCTGATGAAGATGGCGAATACCATAGTGAATGTAACAACAAATATGGGGAAGATGAACTTTACAAAGTGGATAAGCTTTACAATATGCGCTGCCGGGAACTCTTTTATTTCTTTGGATTTCACCCTTACAGAGATGTTGTTTTCTTACATGTATCATCTAGCAGAGCGGTGGCCTATCATCTCAATAGCTCAAAGGTTCGAGACTTAGGTAGATTAGTCACAGT